>OY856415.1:526323799-526711299 GCA_963693085.1 Alisma plantago-aquatica
CGATGCAGTTACTTTCGCTGGGCAATCGATCTCAGTCCTACAATTGATTCTCTGAAAGCTGAGATTGCGTTACTCACGCTCGAGTGCAAGTCATTGTGGGGTCAGACAATGAACTTGAAAGATTTTGTTGAAATTCATCACAACCACCATGATGTTTACACCAACAAAAAGTATGAGCATGAGTATCTAGAACGCTACGTAGAAGAACTGGAGGACCAATGTAGGCTTCTGTTGGACACTCCACTCCTTCACCCCCGACGACGTCGTAACGTCGAATGGCGGCCATACCTTTCATTCGCGTCATCGGTTTTCCATTTTAGTGTTGTTGTTTGGAAGTTCCTGTGTTAAGTGTTGTTGATTGTTTTTTAAAAAAGGATATGCCATGCTCTGTTGTTTGGAACTTACATATTAACTAATATGCTTAGTCATTCGACGCCTCCTCTTTTGTGTGTTGTTCGGAGCATGATATGATGGACTGTATACGAAGGTGTGTTGATGGAGTGTATACGACAGAGGCTTGAATGGAGGCAAAATCATAAAATGATAATAAACCTAATACATGATAGTAGTGAACTTAGGTGAACATAAGAGTTATTATTGTTCTTCTTGTTATTTTTGTTCTTCTTATCTTATTTTTAATTTTGTTCTTCTTATCTTCTTGTTATTTTTCTTCTTCTGTTCTTCTTCTTATCTTCTTGTTGTTGTTGTTCTTCTTGTTTATTACAGGCAACATGGGATCTCGTTTCCCTGTAAAGCAGTACGATCTCTCAAACAGGGAGTTCATGAGACGCGTCCCCCTTCCCGTTACCTGGAGGTGCGATCCATTCAAGATAACTCCTGGCTATGCAATGGTGGAGGTAGGCAGAATCAATTTTGATGTACAGATCAGGTGGTCTACACCTGAAGAAAGTAAATGGAACAAGAAAAGTGAATATTTAATCATGGATGAAGGTTGGACGGAAATGTTGGACAGCCTCAAAGCCACACCAGACTGGACCGTGACCCTACAACCCAAACCCAAGGATGACAGTCGTCCTACATGCTTTTTGTTGTGGATTTATTTTGAAGGTGACAACTCTGATTTGCTAAGGTTTATTTTCCCGAGACCAGATGGTTACATATCATCTACTTCGGACTCGGCGGATGCCTTGTTTGTCAGAGATTGCCACCAAGCACCAATCTTGATCTCGTCTAGGGATGATGAAACTGATGTTGAATCAGTTGGATCAAACAATCATTAGTTTTTTGTTTTCTTTATTATCTTTATGTTGTTTATATACATTACAGGCTTGTTATGGGTGTCTGCCCACTAAGACAATTTATATTTAGTCTTCAGTAGCTGAATATGTTTTATTTTAAAAATGATGTTCATGTTTGGCTATTTTTGGAACGTGTTTCTTGGTCTGACGGGGTATTAAACATAGCATGTTAGGCATATTCAACCTCAAGGAAACAATCAAAACACCCACATAAACACCCCACAAAAGGGTAACACGCCTGACTCACATCTCAACAACAAAATGAGAGTTCTTAAACCAAAGTGATATTGATAACAATTAAGTTATTATTCAGTTACTTTTTTCAGTTTAAAAACTTCTGTTTAAACGGCGTCACAAGGTCACATTTCTAACAACAGTTCTACGAGAATAGGACAGATTCAGCTAATCCTGCCTACAGTTGCCAAACAGAATCAGACTAAACCCAGCCTGCACAGCCAAACAGAATCAGCTTTAAACGAGTCTGAAACGAGTCCAGCCCCCCAGAATGAGACTGGTTTGCCAAACAGAATCAGACTGATTTGCCAAACAGAATCAGACTCCAGCAGGCCTAAACCCGTCCAAGCCAGGCAGGCTTGCATAAAGCCAGTCCCGAACCAAACAGGGGCTTAGACATCTGTGACCATCTTATTTTAGAATAAGGCACATATTATATTCTGTATCTACTTGAATCTTATATGTACACTTCGTTTGATATCTACTCGGAGGGAAAAAAAAGTCATCTGGTGGCCAATTTGCTCACGAAGAGTCCGCCATAAAAGCCCTATGAATCCTGATCATGACGGGCCGCAAGCCCGGTATCCCCGGTTCGGAGTCCTCCGACCAACTACCGGATCCTCCGCTCCGGTCTCCATCACCACCGTCTCGCGTGGCCACTGTACGACAGATAGGGCACCCAGGGGCGGCGAGAAGCCAGGAATCGACACAGTGGGCGTGGAAGGTATGACCACAGGCGGGGAGAAGCCGGCACCTGTCACCCACTCGGAACCTCTCCAGGCAAACTATGCAGTCGTCAATCACGGCTTCGTCGGACTTCAGTTCGTAACAGGGCAGCGTGCTGAGATCCTGTGGTGAGAGCCCTCCCTGGTGGCGACCGCCCTCGCGCTCACCGTACCTGTCTGCCGTGACGTTGACGTACCTCCTCCGGCGGAATACCCTGGTCACCACACAGATGTGTGTGAGGACCAGGATGCCGACGCCAATGAAGAGGAGGGCGACGGATAGGACGATCACAGTCGCGATCATCTGGGCTGCGAAGGCCAGGATGGTGCTTGTTGCCATTATACCGTACAGAGAAGAGGAGCCTTTCCCTCCGACCTTCTTTGCCCTGCTTCAACCTCTGTTTTCCTCTGTAAAGTCAACAGCCACGGGGCTTGAAACCTTGCAAAATTCAGTAAGAGATCGAAGAACAGGGTTAGAACAAAACCTAATCCGATGAGTGTGCTGCTGAGATTTAGCTACCTTGTACTCTTGACTGGTCTTGAAGCTCCTTGAGGGAGGGACATCTATAACAGATGCCACCAACCAACTTTTCCAGCAGCATCAATGGTAGTACCTTCCAGTCTTCCACCAATCCCTGTTTCACAGACGCGGGAATCTTCAACGCCACATCAAAACCTCAAATCACGGCAAATTCAGCTGTTTCTCTGTTGATTAAAGGTAACGATGTCTGATAAGGCAGGAACTAACGGCAGCTTTGGACGGCGGGATGGGGAGTACGGTAGTGGTAGGCAAGGAGCTTTGTTTTCTTACAACGTGGATGACGTACTTGTTTTCCAGTACCTTCCGGTGTTGTGAATATGGACCTTCGACTTGTGAAGCAGGATGGGCAAGGACCGGCGAGAGAATGCGGTCCTCACGTTTCAGAAACGGAATTGTTTCGGTACCGCACTCGACTTAGTCCTTCGTTTCCTGCCAATCGCAAGTAGCTTTTTTTTTTTATGGCGGACAAAAATATTTGTCGTAGACCTTCGCAAAAACTAATTATGTTGATCGGATTTATTTGGGACCTCTTGATCACAATCTACAGTTGAGTAAGCTTAGGAGGAAATTGTATGGTCTTGGATGTTGATTGCTTCTAGTACTTTAAGTATTCAACTGCCTAGACAAAAGTCTAAATTGGCTGATAGAAGACTCACGAGTTGACGTACAATTCAACAAAATAAAAAAATAAAATCTGAATGCAAGTAATTAAAATAAGAAATTAAAATTTTAATAAAGAAATTCGGAATTATATAGACATACATTTCTTAAGTGAATAAAAAATTAAATAAAATTCTAATTTAAACCTAGAGGTTGCTTTAGAGTTGGACTTGCTTCCTATGCATATCCCCTTTTATAGATTGCAATCATTTTTCTCCCCTTAAAAATGTGAACCTTCAGTGAAACATTGACAGTACCAATGACTCCTTGCGATGAGTTGACCGGAGACATCTCTTGAAGGACACGACCTAGCTGTCTAGAATTATAAGATGTCCATCTGAAGAGCTATGGAACATTGTCAAGTTGGAAGAAGTATGCGTTGTAGAATCTAGCATGCCATACGTGATGATCATATTGTCATGGACGACCAAAAAGTATGTGGAAACTTGTCATAGTGAGCACATGGCAAATGGTCATGTATTAGTAGGCACCATGAAATAAAAAAGGACTCTACAATACTGGATCATGAGTCGATAACACCATATATTTGTAGACACCATGCTATATGCGATACGGCTTGGGATGGGGCCCTAGTTGCAATCTCAATCCCCGTACAACAAAAGAAGACACCACATTGGCTGAAGATCATCCATAAACTGTCAGCATATACATGAGACTTTGAACCTCAACAATTGAATAAACCACGGACGTACGACGCCAGTCATCGGGAGGTGGACTACGTATAGCCATGAAGAACTGATTTTGTAGAGTGTGGTCACTTGTTTCTTCCTACACTTCCTCGTCACTAGGTTCTAAAGTCAGAAATACATCTTTATATTCTATGTATCATCGTCTGTCTTTGTCGTCATCACCCGACGTGAATACTGGTTGGAGCGATGATCATATGCGTGGAAGGAAAAGTATTGGATAAGCTTGGTGACGATTGGTTTGGAGGGTTTCACCTTCAGTAGTAGTCCCCCTTTAACATGGTTGACGGTGTTGGATTTTCTCCTCAATTCTCTCACCATTTTGAATATCATCATCTAGACAAGTGAAGTGCATGACTTTTAGACGATCAACTATACCATCATGAATTCCCTTGCAAAAATTTCCAGTTGCGACAGTGGAATCCATCCAAAATTTGATTTGGTTGCATAATTATTGAGATTTGCTAATGTAGTTGATGACGGTGCCATCACACTACTTTAAATGTTGATACGCCAAGCAGTGTTCAGGAAATCAGCCGATTAGGCCGAATAATCGATTTTGGGGGTCTACCGCTCCGAATATGAATAATCGGCCTATAATCGGTCCAGGACCAATTAATCGGTCGATTAATCGGCAATTTTCAAAATAAAATGCTAGTAATAATTTTTTTTTACAATTTGGTCTTCTCCTCATGTTTTCTCAATAAGTTTGTAGTTAGTGTTTATTGAACTCATCCTTACTGTTGATGCTTTCTTTTCTAATTTCATCAATGTTTCTAATTACTTATTAATGCATTAGTCTATGACTTATCTATGTTTCTAATTACTTATCAATGTTTTTTCTCTAATTTCATCAATGTTTCAAGTTACTTATTAATGCAATATTAATCTTATCACTTATCAATGTTTCTAATTAATTATTAATGCAATATTAGTCTATCACTTATCAATGTTTCTAATTACTTATTAATACAATATTAGTCTATTACTTATCAATGTTTCTAATTACTTATTAATGTGATATTAGTCTATGACTTATCAATGTTTGTAATTACTTACCAAAGTTTTCTTCTCTAATTTCATCAATGTTTCTAACTACTTATGAATGCAATATTAGTCTATTACTTATAAATGTTTCTAATTACTTATCATTGTCATTATTATATGGTCAATATATAATTTACATATCTTTATGGTTAATAAAAAAAATCAAAACCGATTAAAACCGAATATTCTCCCGCTTATACTCCCGCATACCGTATATACTCTATTCAGTACCCTCTCCGCCCGTACACCGATTACCGCTTTTCAGAACACTGACGCCAAGTATAGTTGATGCTTGTATTCCCAAGGTAAGAATCGATGTACGGTCTAAAGACATAGTTCCACCCAAGTGTAGGTAAGGTCATCTCACGGTTGGTTCCACCATGTTAAAGAAATTGCTTGAAACGTGGAGGTGGTGATCAAGACTTTTGTTGCCTCACCAAATGATATGTATAACTAGAATTACTTTTCAATGCAGTGCAACAAGTCAACACGATCTTGGTGTTATGCTCCCTATGGAATTTGATAGCTTCGTTTTAAAAATGTGCTCAGTTTGTATGGGTTGAGGAGCGGGGTGATGAAGATTCTTGTTGCGGTTGGCCTCCAGTGTATTCAAGCACTATTCAAACATCATAATACAACCAAGAAGAATTTCAAAAGCTACATTGTGTTGAGCTTGGTGTGGAATTATTTCATCATGCATTGCATTAGGGTGTCGAGTTGATGTTAATGTTGAACTATATCATCCCGTCATTGCATCAGGTTGTCCAGTTGACGTCAAATGTCCTCCAAAGTTGTTTTAATCACATCCACTTTGTCATTGACTTGAAGTACAACCACCATGATTCTTTGGATAAAGAAACCACTCTTGAATTTGATAAAGAGGAAAGTGATGCCTTGTGAGGAAAGTTGATCCATTTACCTCAACCCACAGAAGGCTTGGTGACAACATCCTAAGTGCTAATCCTGAGGTGCATCAGGAAGTAGAGGTGGTAGGGATGCACAGAAGCAGAGGCGGAAGGGTTGCTACTAGAGAACAGACAGCATCCCATGGGCCCAGTGGGTGTTTTACATAAGACTCACTACTATAGTTTATTATTGTGGGCCGTGGAAGCTTGGTTGCTGACAGACGATGCAATCTGGGTGTGGTTGCTAAGGGGGAAGAAACTGATAGACTAGCTGGCAAAGTAGGCATAGGGTCTTAGGCGGCCAATAGGATAGGTTGTTTTATTATGAGGAAGTGGAGATGATTGGCGGCTAGATGGGAAGCTACTTGCTTGGAAGCTTGCTTCTTTTTAGGCGGCTTCTTGCTACTAGGATATGACGGTTGTTGGACGATAGGGCCGCTGGACAATGATGGTTGCGGGAACATGGAGGAAGCTGATTTGGTGAATGTAGATGTTGCTTTTTTGTAGAAAGAGGTGAGGGTTATTGTTCTCTAATGAGAAAAAAGAATAGAGGTTTGTGGCCTACTGTTGTTGGAAAAATCATAGGGAGGGAAATGGGAAAGAAAAGGAGGTCGTACGCTAATGAATTTAGGGTTTTTCTCTGATACCACATAATGCAACCCATGTTGCCAACAAAACTCAATTCATATCATTCAATTCTGTTGATAATGCTGCCAAGCATGGGCTTATCTAGATAACACAGGGGAATCCCTAATTGGCTTATTTCCACTCAAAATCAATCTAAATTAAGAATTGAAAGTAATTAATTAAGAACTTACAAGTAAGTCCCAAACATTACATTTAGATCCTAAAACTAAAACATTTGCATAAGAAATCTCAAAACATGAAAATATACAACAAACTAATAAATATAACATATTATGCGACACTCAAAAATGAAAGTGGCACTCAGATCTAGATGTGGGACTTGTCCTGCATCAAGTGGGTTCTCTACTATTTAAACCCGATCTTAGTGGTGCTATGTCATATCACCAAATGCATCTGCATATGCTTTTCTTGAAGTGATTCTATGGTGACTTCCAATGCATCAAATATGTTTGTATTGTATTTCATTACTTTAAAAGCCTTAATTCCAATGAGAAAGTTTTTATTTATAATAAACCTTGCTATCATGTCAATTTACAGTGGATTTGGCACTTATTTTTGTTGAAGGGACTTAACTGGTGGCTGGATCATTTCTTATGGACTATTGAGAGTGTAGCCCAAGGGTGCAAACTCTTTACTTCTATATAGTCACTCATTTTTTATTTTTACATTTGTTGAAATATCTAGCACATATGAAACTACTAATGATTTTGTACAAGCTACAAAGGATATTCAAAAGGTGGAGCACGGTGATATAATAAGTAGATAGAAGGAAATAAGCAAGTGAAAACCAAATCTTGTGTGAATTTTGGATCCTCAACTTGAACAGATACAAAAGTTTTTTCTCATGTTTCTTCCCAAATGTTCCTCTTTTGCACTAAAACTTGGGTGATTGCACCCAAAACCTAAGGAGGAAAAATTTCTGGAAGAAGAAAAAGTTTTTTCAATGAGAACCTATAAAAGATATAATTTTTCATTTAAAATTTGTGATTGTATTTAGAAGAGAAATCATATGCATTCTATAAGAAGTTAAAAGAAGAAATACTAGTATAAACTAACTCCAAATAGAGGACACATTCACAGTTAGTAACTCCTCTCCTAGTTACCCATCATTGAAGGCATTGTAGGGTCAGAGATCATAATCTCATTTTCATGATCCAGAAGTTAGAAATAACAAATAATTTCATTTCATAATATTGAGTGATGTAAAAAGTTTCTAATTTTATCCTCAAAAGATTTTACATAATCTTTCAAGATAAAGATGCTACATGAGAGGAACTTATCACTTTAAGGAAGAGTTTTTTTTTGACTCACTAACTAATCCTCCTTGTGTTATTATATTTGTGAACTTCAATGTATTCATATGATTCTTCAAGTCATCATATCTTTACATAAGTCATCTACTTAAAACACTGACAAACAAAGCATAGATTATTATATTGCTATATTGTATATGTGGATGCATACAAAAGTGTACATGTACATATATATTCAAAAATCATGTAATTGCACATATGGACTTGAATATTTGTTTAACTAATCTAACCCATAATTGGCATTCTACTTGAGGTGTATCCACTACTATATCCATCAGTGGACTCATGTGAACTACCCCTTAGTAGATCTAAGCTTGGGTTTAGAATCTCTTAGGGATCCTTTATATGATACACATATTGTCATTATAATGAACATGAATCAAATCATCATCCAAAAATTTTATCATATGATTCAATAGTTTAGAATGCATCTTAAAATCCATCGACAGTTGATATAAAAAAGTATTAATTAAATAACCACATACCTTGAATGAAGAACACATACATTATACTTCAAGTACTTCAAGTATATGACCCAACCAAGATTCAAGCAATCAACATGATCTGAAAGTACATGCCACCCTATACTGTCATTGTGTATCTATTTCATACTAACTAGGGTTGAGTCTTAAGGATGATATTAGGGTTAGGTATTGAAACCCAAATTAACATGTATATGGGTCTAATGAATTAGAACCCCTAATATACATCATCATAATCTTGGGAACTCAATATTATTTCACAATATCATCTTATTACATATCCTAAATTTAGTATGTTATATATCACACTTGGGTGTGAATTAAGGTTCAGAGTCCCAAGCCTTATGCTAACACATTATGAGTCATACGGGTTAGAAACCTAATTATGCATTCGGTGTAATCCTAACTTTTAGATTAGTCATAGCATAGCCTTATCATTGTATTATATCATTCTTCATCATTTAAACAAGATATCGAATTTTTTCTAAGATATATAGGGAATGCATATAATCATTATTGTCAAAACATGATATAGCATATACTCCTTGAACTATGATTATAATTTGGTATTTATTATATTTTATTTGGAATCTACACATTATTTAGATCATTTCATTATACAATATCATAGTAATCTAATCTACATTTATGAAAATTAAACACATTGTGAACAATTACAGATTGACACGTAAGATATTATAACATATCTATTATAGTCATGGGGGAGGGTTGCAGCCAATGAGCTCACTCCACATCAATGCCCTACTCCACATAGGAAAAGATTGGAAACATGGTTAGAGGTCAAATATACCCTTACCTTGTAGCTTTTGGTTTGGGGTAAGATTAAATTTACTCTGAAATCATCTTCTCCTTCTTCTTCTTCTTCTTTACTATCATGACTCTGACAAGCCATGGGGGAGGTCAACTCCCATCTTGAAACTATATCCCCAGCCATTGACGTTGGACCTAAAGCTCCGGGCTCCTTTGCCTGGTTAATCAAAACTTTCTCAGCCCCTGCACTACGGTGCATGGTGGCCTGGACGACATGGACTAGTGTTGTATTCAGGGAACAAGAGAAAGAATTAGGGGACTATAGAAAATGATAATTGTACTTTGTTGAGGGGAGCTTCCCTTATGATTAGGTTCACCATAGCTCATCAGTTCTCTGGTCATGTTCCTCATGATTTGGTGTACCCTATACCAATATCGCTAGGGTGCAAAATAGTTTGGGTAGTAACATGATATCTCTTCACCGATTTGATACTGATAAGAGAAGGTGGATAAATGACAATGATAATTAACCCCAGATAATAAGGCATTGAGGTAAGGGGTGTTGGGTTTGGTGAGTTCCTAAGGACTTTCCGGTGTTTGGAGTAGGGTTTTTGGATATGCAAGTTGCCCTTTAGCTATGTGGTGATAATTCCACTTGTTACTGTTATCTTCACAATAATGTCGCCCTTCAAACTATATATAATCATTTGGGTTATAGGGTAGTGATGTGGGGAGCTAGGTGAAGATTGAAGAGGTGGGGAGAAAGGTAGAGAGGATTGAGGGTGAGAGAACCAAGGGATCATGGTTTCTCATGGGTGTCTAGGTGAAGATGGTTTCTCCTAACCCCCCTCTCTTCCCCTGACCAAGACCCAGGTCTGAGTCCTCCAAGAGAAGGGTTCTGTACGAGATCAACTTCATTTTATATTAAAATGTGCCTTTTCTAAAATTAATAATCTAGGCCACATACAAGCTCTGTTTCATCTAAAATTCCTGGATATTGTTCACAATGACATTATATGCCATTAGGTAAAAGATAAATCCTCAAATCATCCCCTAATTATCAAAAACTTGGCCACCAAGTAAAATATATATAATTAATTAATAAATTTCCTAGATAACTAGATAAATTAAAATATATTAAAGATTCATGTATGGACTTATTACATCCTTATATTTCAACTAACATTATCCTCGATATTTAATATCATTATGAGATACCAAAATACAAAAATTTGCTTTCCAAGGACTCATATTGAAACCCTAATGCATGGTTGGGTATGAGATGTTCCCATGTAAGGAGCAGGAGCAGGAGCATAAATAGAAACCAGAGATGGGAGAAAAATGATAGAGCATGATAGATTTGGTGGGGTGCCAAATGTGGGATGATCCTCAGATTTAAACATTCATTTATATATTTTTTGTTTGGAACTTTGCAATAGATCTTAATCTCAATATGTTAGGATTAGATTTTCTTCCATGACAAGTAATAGTCATTATTGCATTTGTAAGAACAATTATGAAAATGTTTCATATTTATATTTGTGTGGAATGAATGCCAATTTTGTCTAATACTCCCTTAGTATACGAGTTATGGATAACTCTTTGTTGCTTATTCTATGTACATGTGTGTGCTTAGGGAAGGCACTAAAATTAATATATCAAAGTTCATAGACACTCACTAGTGTCTCCAGGTCTATTAATTACTATAGCTTAGATTTACTTATTTTCATAGGCTAGTTATTACATCTTCCTAACTAAATATTTAACGAATAATTGATTTAGGCAAAAAAAGAATACTTCTTTTCATCATTTCCTTCGACCTCAATTACAAATTCATCCTACCATCATTTTAGTTTAGTTGGTATTTGAATAAGAATTCAAAACTCGATCTCTTTTCTTTTCTTCTCACTTCCACATGGCATGTTAACTAGTTTACCATGTATTAAATGTGATCTTTAGAGATGATGTGGCCAAGTAACATGAAATGAGCTCAATTTCATGCTTTTGCAATTCATAAGGTAGATCTATAGAACTATTTCTAGAGAAATGAAGAAACCTTTCTCACGAACCTTCCCATTTATTTGGTAATACCAAGATGCCATCCTTGAAAACTATAATAAGAGAGTCTTAGAAGGGATGTAACATATAGTTGTTCAAGTCTATGAAGATGGTAAATGCATTTATAGTTACGAAGGCATGACCATAAATATATAGTAGATATCAATTGTGTGAAATACACTCTTTCTATATAGTTTACCATACTTATGATTCATAATACTTATTTTTTAGCCAACCTTATAGGGATGTCTACCTAATCTAATATAATCAAACATGGCTTTAATTCTTGTAGGAGGATACTTGTTTGATAACCTTAATAAGCATCATATAGTCAACAAACACTCTCAGGGAACCATCCTTCTTTGAGACAAAGATGATTGATTCTTACCACAATGATGAGAAATATTCATGTATCTTCTGATTGAGCTCTCTGACCTCTATAGATTCCATTAAAAATATTTCAGGAAAATGTACAATACTACATGAGATAAAGGTTGAGTTTCACATATTTTAGAGGATAGACAAGGTAACTCCTTAGTGAAAACATAAGTATCCAATAACTGTAGAAAAATCAGAAATAGATTTCTCCTATTTAGCCTTGACGAATACTTGATTGCCCCACAAAATTTCCTTCTTACATTTTCTTATTAGATAATAATATTTAAGATGTTCTTGTGATCTCTATCCCAACCATTTATGATAAAGATATTATACCATGGTAAGACAAATATACCACTTGTAGAGAAATATGGGCATAGAGTAGGTAGCGGAAATTAAAATTTATCTATCCATATTCCCAGAACAGCAAGATCGTGTCAACAACTATGTAGTGAGAAGGATGGTTCAATGAGTTCATACTAAGTCTTGGAGAAAGTCCAACAAATATAACTCATTGCAATAGTCATGCACTCCTAGTTGCATTGAGACTCATCTAATCAAGTTCCTAGTCTCCACCACGGATAGAAAACCCAGATGATGTCTGCAACTCCACCACCTAGTGACAGGCAAAGGTCACCTCACCTCTAGAGAAGTCCACATGAACCACTTAGAACTCATGTTGTCAACTAGAACTGACAAGAAGGAGTTGTCCCTCCCATTAGTGTACCAGTCACCAGTATTCTCTCCAACTATTGTTCTCCCTTGCTATCCCTTCCTTTATTGGGTAGGACTTGCTCAGGCTCTTTATTGGTTACCACAACCAAATAGGACAACAATTGTCAGAGGCAATTGAGTTATGTTTTGAGAAGCCAAAGTACCCCTCTATTTATAGGAGGGTTAGGGTCAGGGTTCCCAGTCTGTGTGGGAGTGGAAGGGACTGGAATTTCCATGAATTAATTGTCGTGCAATAGGTGAAGCAGTCGGTTCACTGGTGATCCAGTCATCTGGCACAGTGAGCCAATCGGTTCACTCAGTGATCCTATCATTTCACATGTTTCCCAATCGCAATTTGAATTGACAATTCATTTCCGATTAATGTCCAACATTAATTCCTTGTACCAATCTAATTGAACAAGTGAAACGATAAACTATTCTAATGAATCACAAAAATCACTAGAAGATTCAGTTGGCATGACCGATCTGATTGGTTCACCAGGTGAACCAGTAGTCTCACCAAACCTGAGTCGATTAGTTCACCCAGTGAGTCGATTAGTTTGTGTCTTGACTCATGCATAATTTAGCCAATTAAATTTCTAATCAATATGACACCCTACCCAGAAAGTCTAGCACTTGAACTTGATGATCTGATGCTAGTCAATTAAGTGATTGTTGAATTAAATACCTAAACATCTTTAGTAATCAACTTAAACATCATTCATGGATAAACTCTTGTTCTATGTGAATTCCTATGTGTGTGGCCCTATAGGTCCCATATCATGTTGGTAGTGAATTTCCATAATTGGTTTATGACATCACAAGCAAAGAGTGGTGCCTAGTCACACATCAGTGCTATGAAAGTGAATGTAAAGTTGGAGAAAAACTTCAACCTACAATATGTGCAAGGTGTTACAATGGTTGTATAATTCCTTTGTCTCTGATATCTAGAATTAACTCGAGCCATGGAATCATCATCCTCTCAGTGTTCAATCCATGTTCCTTGAACCAGAGTAGACTGTCTGAGATATATGTGACCTTAATATCATATATTGATTCACATGTGAATGTGCATGTTTTTATTATTCTCTCTTATCAAGTGGCATGGATATCAAACTACAGTAGGAGGGACAAATCCCATCTAGATCACTCATAGTCAATCGCCATGTATCATAGCTATCCAATTATCATCATTATAGCAATCCTTATTCAGGGTTATGTTGGATGATGTCAAAGTATATCGAACGATATGTGATTAGTGTAGTGACTTCATGTCTAAGAATCACAATCACCACTTTCACTATGAGAGATGACTATGACCACCATGTACGGTTTGCATGTGTCACTCTCAAGGTGGGTCTGTCTGATACACTATTCTCTAACAAGTATATGTGTTCTTGGTTTGATATACCATATCCTGACTGATGAGATTTTTTCATCAACCAACACACACTACAGTCTTATGTGTTTATGTTGTTTATATACCTTCCATAGTAACAACTAACCAAGGACATAATAAGAATGTACATACTCTTAGCATCTGTATGATCTCATTGCTCAAGTCATGTACTTGAAGACATACATCATTGATTAATTTTCATTCTCTAAACATTCATCATGTTTCCTCATTATCTCATAACTAAGTGAAACATAATGAATCGGAAGCTTTCCTTTGTTATTATTAATCAAATCCTTTATGTTATGTTCCATCACTATTATCATATGATTGGCTCTATGGACATACATACCAACAGACTCCCATTTGCACTTAGAACCAATCACCCACAACTCTTATTCTTAGTGATTTAAACATGTCCATCATGTTTCTTCTACGCAAGTGCTAATCCAGTAGGTTAGCAACACTTTGGTTTTAGTATGTATATTGCATGTTTCTCATATATTTGATGTATGATTTCTCCTATGAGACAAAATTGTTGTAATATGCTATCAGATATTCCTTGCCTAACTAGTAGCTCCATTGTTGTCATTGTATCTGTTACGACCCGTGTTGAGCTTACCCTGTAAGTATGCTGCTAAGCATGTGTTTAGCTGCTTTGCTAAGTTATAATCTTGCTTTTGTTAATAACATTTAAAACAGATATGATATGTACGTAGTGTGAATCGTAGCCCTTAAAACGTGTAAGATCTTGCGCTTGAGGCGTTGCCAGAGAAATCGTCTGAAACCGACTTTCGAGCCAAAAGTTGTATGTTTTTGGGCTTTCAGGGACCTGTTTGTAGTTTTTGAAAGTTCTTGGACTTTACGTTTTGGCCCCTAGGGTTTCCCTTCTTATCCTTTCTTTCCCCTTTACTCGTTTCATTTATCAGAAATGAGAGAAACGCAGAGCGTTTCTTCTCTTCTTCGCGTGAGAGGGAAAGAGAGAAAGACCAGGGAGAGAAGATGATTTGGAGCCCTAGGTTGGTTTCGGCCAGCAGTTGCAGCCCTCCATCCTCGCCTCACCGTTCTTCTTCGCCAGCTGAACCAGCAGTAGCCGGAGCTACGCTTGCAGCAGGAGCTGCGCTAGCAGCAACGGTGGCTAGGAGAAGAAAGGGCGTGAAGGGCAGCCCTAGTTCGTTCTTCTCCTCTCCCACAGTTAGTTCGTGGGTTTACGCATCTTTTGCAGGTGATTTACTGCACAAATCCGTAGTCTTGTCTGCTGATCCGAGTGAAATCGACATCAGCAGGTCGGTTTAGGTTTTCAGTCTGTTCGCCGTTCGGTCGTGTTATATGTGATTCGGTCGAGTTTTCTTGAGCAGGAACCGAACAGCAGGTTGATCGGTCGAGTTTGTAGCTCATCGGTCGAGTTGTGTAGTGATCGGTCGAGTTTCCGACCAATCGGTCTAGTTTCTGAGCTGTGAGTGGCAGTTCATTCAGAAATCATTATTTAACTCAATTTAAGTGCTTAATTGCTTTAGTATTAGTTGGTATAACTCCTAAACAGTGTAGCACATACAATAGTGTATGATAGATTCATTGAAACTTGAAATACGTAGTATGATGGATGAAAATGATGGAATTTTTATGTATTACAGTTGCATGTATCTGTTGATTAAAGACGGTTGTTTAGCATTGAATCTGAATAAGTGATATTAAGTTATGTTTAAAGATGACAAATGATATATATGTGGTTTCAAGTGATATATAGAATGTGAAATAAGTTTGAAATGTGATATTTCTATTTAAATGTTTATATGTTAATCAGTTAATAGACTTAGGTGCCCTAACACCGTAGAACCCCTTCGAGAGATCTGCTTCTTATGGGTGAAACTCGTGTTGCAACATTAACCGTGCGGAGTCATGGTGGCACGAGGACAGAGAGGCAATGTTCAACAATAATCCGTGCGGAGTCACGGTGGCACTGGAGAAAATAGGGGTTATTGCAACAAGATCTGTGCGGAGTCATGGAGGTAACCCCGTGAGACTCTCCGCCTGTGTACTCAGGTTAGAGGAGGAGTCTAGAGCACTCAAAGTAGTGCATTGAGGCCGGAGAGCCTATGAATCAGGCCGGAGAGCCTGGGGTCCTGTGGCAGAACAGGGCTGGCGTCAGACTTAGCATTTCTCGGGTGTGTCGCCAAGTCTTGTACGGTGGGATCGTAGTTCGCTACGGATCTTTATATGCAGAGTACACTGCATATGATTAGGGCATAATAATATTATAAATATGTAATCATATAGGATCACAGTAAATTTAATGTGTTAAGAGATTTGAACTTTTGTGCCAATTCTCTATAATTGTTTATTTGTTAAAATATCTGATGTTGCTTAGAAATGAGATTGTTATCTATAAAACTGCTATGACATTAGAACTGCCCTGTTAGTACTGCACTTATCATTTATTTAATTTTATCTATCTGATGAGTTGTTTAGTGATAGCTAAATGAAATGCTATTCACTGAGCGAGTAGGCTCATACCTCTACTCAAACATTTTCGGGTCAACATCAGCACAGGAATCGGAAGGATCTTTTCATCCTAACGCTTAGTCTGTAGAAGGTATATGTAGTTAGTTTAGTTAGAGGTCTCTTAGTCCTTTCCCCTCGGTCCTTGGGACATGGTGTGGGTGAGAGAGAGTGTGTATGTGGAATGTGTATAAAGATGTAAATTAACTATTATGTTTACTTTCTGTTAAACAATGTTACATGTTGTAAACACTGTTTACGTTCTCTAGCCAGGTTAATTGAAATGCTTCCGCAATAGTTTATCATGTTTTAGTTTACAGCAATAATCCGGATATCATTACGAGGTTTTAAAAAGAAAAAGTTCTCAGTGATTTGTTTATGTGATAATCCCTCCGTCGCGCCCTAATCTCGTGATTAGTGGTTAGTGTGAGATCGGGGTGTGACATCTTGGTATCAGAGCATAGGTTGAGTATATGAATACTCTAAGTCAAGGTCAGGGGACGATAAGAGACCAATAGGATTAGGACTTAGGTGTCTTCCTTCTAACTGCAATTTTCTAACAGGAAGTATTCTGTTATACTATTGCAGATGGCAGGAAGAGGATGTGGTCACGAGAACCAAGTAAAGAGTTTATGTTGAATCGTCAGGGATCATTAGGGTCGAAAGATAGAGTTATAATTGAGAAAAATAAGAAGTGATATGTCTTTAGCTCTGGGAGGTCTGAGTGTTTAGATACCCTGGCCAGGTGTCTGAATACTTAGATTGACCAGTATCAAGCTACTCTGTCTATTCTTCTCTGGATGCCCTGGCCAGGTATGCAGAGGAAGGATAGGCTAGAGAGAAACCCTAGAAATCTTAGGGTTAAGAAACTGGAAATTTATGCAGGAGTAAGAGATTAAACATAGGATGCGATGCAACTCTTGCTTTATATTGCTTATTTGATTGGAAATCATTAGAAATGCTCTTATATGTATGGATTTAGATTTTCAGTTTATAGAATAAATATGATTCTTTTATATTATTGTGTGTCATGAAGTGATTTAGTTATTGTTTATATTCTTTGTATTAAGTATACCAGAAGTTATGTTTAAATGGGTTTGCCCTAAGTGGATATTCTTTCCACATGTTTGAGATTAATAGGAGTTGGTTAATCCTGAGTAGCTCTTGGCTTCAGGACTACAGGTTCGGCCTGGTCCGGCTGGCAGGATGCGTTACTGAGATCTAATGACTCCTATTAACAGTATAATAAGAGTAGACTCTGGATAATTTAGACTCACATCATAGTAAGAATGTACATACACTAAGACGTTGAGATGTAAGAGAAAGATTAGAACAACTAAGAATTTGCTGGAAATGATATCAGAGGCCCAATGTTGGAACCTCATATGAGCAATCCTTAATTAGAAATAAAGGAAAACAATAAGGGTCAGATTAAATTTAATGATTAGGTGAGAAATACCCTTAATGGTACTAATCAATAATGCATAACAAATGCATGGATCCAATACATGATTAGTAAACCCTAGTGGAGGGTGTATCATTGTGAAACCCTAGTTGAGAGTGTATCATTGCGATTGTTTATAGGCAACTTTATGAGTCATGCCTTAAACTAAGATAAGTCCATATCATGTGAGATAGCTGGACAATTCTAATGTGTGGCCTATGCATTATATGCTAAAGGTGAGTATTCTGTGATGGAACACATTAAGAGGGGAAATACCTTAATACAAGATAAAGTTGGTTAACTCAAGAGGGTCTGAATTAATGAGAAATGGGGAACCCTAACCCTAATTTGGGGAAAAGGGAATGATAAGCCCTGTTTGATAGTGAACCCTAATTCCTGGTCAAGGAATGATGGTATTACTATTGTATCACATGATGTGATGAATATCTTGTATGACTGTTATCATGCCTAATAACCATGAAGGTATGATGAGATGATGAATATAGCCAAGTTGGGCTGTGACATTTATATAATAAATGTTGATTGGCTTTTTGTGTGTTGATGTTGTTGTTGCTTAATAAAAGTAATAATGTGTACGGATTTTATGAACCATGTGAATAAGTTGTTGCCTAGTGAGAGGTGACAAGATGTGAATGGCCTTGTGAGCCATGTGAATAAGTTGTTGCCTAGTGAGAGGTGACAAGATATGAATGGCCCTGTGAGCCATGTGTGATGCTTGGGTAACAAGTATCATGTTTATTTGTAGCATTTGTGTTAATAAGTTATGCTAGAGAACTTGGCTGATGTTACATTTCTGTTATATATCTATAGTTCATTGATGATTATTCATATCTGTTGTATCCATTAAAAGTAGATGGATGAACTTATGAGATCTAAAGTTTGATTTCAAACTAAGGAAGCAAAGTCACACCACAATAATGCTATGTTACTGATAAGGACCAAACCCTAGAATGTTTAGAGTTGAAGTAGTTCAAGGGATGTCGCTAGTGATTTGACCTTGAATACTAGTATCTTTATAAAACAAGATCATACGAGTTGCACTATGAAAGGTAACCTAGCACTAATAAAATCCAGGGTTTAAAGTTAGCTAATCTGGAAGGTAGATACACAATATGAAAATGACTCAGAGAAAAGAGTAAGATATAAATTGAAATGTAACAAGTGTGTTTGAAACAAAAGGAGAAATATAACATAACTGAAGTGTATTTTGAAATAAATTCTTACGGTAATAACATGAAGTAAGTAGCATAGAATGAGGAGTATTACCTGATACATGTTTTGTAGATATCTGTTGTAGTTCATGCTCTTATGACACAGCGTCACTATCTTTATGATGTGACGATAGACTGTCACCCTGAGAAGGCGAATGTGGTAGCTGATGCCCTAAGCTGGAAGTCTAGTTTTGTAGTTGATGCATTCTCTATTGCATGTTTCGAGAGAGACATGCTAGTAGAAATGTGAAAGTTAAACTTAGACTTAGAGGTGACAAAGTAGAGTGGTTTGATTGCACAGATGCAAGTCAAGCCTATCTTTTATGATTAGATTAAGGAACTTCAGCAGAATGACAGTGAGTTGTAGCAGATCGTGCATGACATAACAAGGGGAAAAGACCAGAGTTTAGGTTTTCAGATAATGGTGTGTTGTATTAGCATGATATGTTATGTACCTCGAGACAGTGATTTGAAAGAAAAGATTCTTGAGGAAGCACATGTATCGATGTATGCTATGCATCCAGGTAACACAAAAATGTATAGGAACCTCAAAGAACTGTACTGGTGGTCTGGTATGAAGAAAGATGTAGCTGAGTATGTGGTTAGATGTGGAGTGTGTCAGCAGGTTAAAGCTGAGCATCAGAAACCTGCTGGTACCTTGCAGTCGCTTCCTATACCTGTATGGAAATGGGAACACATCACAATGGATTTTATGGTAGGGTTACCCAGAACGCCTAGAGGTTCGGACTCAATATGGGTGATTGTGGATAGACTAACTAAGTCTGCTCACTTTCTTCCTGTCAAGTCAACTTTTGATGTTCCAAAGCTGGCCAAGACTTATGTGGATGAGGTAATCAGATTACATGGGATTCCAGTTTCCATTATTTCTGACAGAGACCCTAAGTTTACATCTAGGTTTTGGAATCAGTTACATCGTGCGTTGGGCACAAGGCTGAGGTTCAGTACAGCGTTTCACCCGCAGACAGATGGTCAATCTGAGAGGACCATTCAGACTCTTGAAGACATGCTGAGAGCATGCATTCTGCAGTTCAGAGGTAACTGGGAAGAACACTTAAGCCTGATGGAGTTTGCATATAACAACAGCTACCATTCTAGTCTTGGAATGGCCCCATATGAAGCTCTATATGGCAAGAAGTGTAGATTGCCAGTTTGTTAGTACGAGGTTGGTGAGAAAGAAATTCTTGGACCTGAGATAGTTGATATAACTACAGAGAAGATATATGTGATCAGGGAGCAGTTGAAAGCTGCTTAGGACAGACAGAAAAGTTATGCAGAGAGACGACGTCGACCTCTTGAGTTTGAGGTTGGTGATGAGGTTTATCTAAAGGTTTCACCGTGGAAGGGAGTGCTAAGGTTTGGCAAGAGAGGCAAGTTGACCCCTAGGTATATGGGCCCATATCCTATTGTTCAGAGGATTGGACCTGTAGCCTACAGGTTGGATTTGCCGTCTGAATTGGCAAATCTTCATGATGTGTTTCATGTGTCTCTGCTGAAGATGTGTCATCCCGGTACAGAAAAGATTTTAGATCCAGTACCGGCGCACCTTAAAACAGATGTGTCCTACGTGGAAGGACCAGTGGAGATAGTTGATCACCGAATCAAGAAGCTTAAGAACTGTGAAATACCTTTAGTGAAGATTCTGTGGAGGAATCATAACCTTGAAGAAGCTACGTGGGAGCTTGAGTATGAGATGCGTAGCAAGTTTCCTTTTCTCTTTTAGGAATTTCGGGACGAAATTCTTATAAGGGAGGGAGATTGTTACGACCCGTGTTGAGCTTACCCTGTAAGTATGCTGCTAAGCATGTGTTTAGCTGCTTTGCTAAGTTATAAGCTTGCTTTTGTTAATAACGTTTAAAACAGATATGATATGTACATAGTGTGAATCCTAGCCCTTAAAACGTGTAAGATCTTGCGCTTGAGGTGTTGCCAGAGAAATCGTCTGAAACCGACTTTCGAGCCAAAAGTTGTATGTTTTTGGGCTTTCAGGGACCTGTTTGTAGTTTTTGAAAGTTCTTGGACTTTACATTTTGGCCCCTAGGTTTTCCCTTCTTATCCTTTCTTTCCCCTTTACTCATTTCATTTATCAGAAATGAGGAGAAGAAAGGGCGCGAAGGGCAGCCCTAATTCGTTATTCTCCTCTCCCACAGTTAGTTCGTGGGTGTACGCATCTTTTGCAGGTGATTTACTGCACAAATCTGTAGTCTTGTCTGCTGATCCGAGTGAAATCGACATCAGCAGGTCGGTTTAGGTTTTCAGTCTGTTCGCCATTCGGTCGAGTTATATGTGATTCGGTCGAGTTTTCTTGAGCAGGAACCGAACAGCAGGTTGATCGGTCGAGTTGTGCAGTGATCGGTCGAGTTTCCGACCAATCGGTCGAGTTTCTGAGCTGTGAGTGGCAGTTCATTTAGAAATCATTATTTAACTCAATTTAAGTGCTTAATTGCTTCAGTATTAGTTGGTATAACTCCTAAACAGTGTAGCACATACAATAGTGTATGATAGATTCATTGAAACTTGAAATACGTAGTATGATTGATGAAAATGATGGAATTTTTATGTATTACAGTTGCATGTATCTGTTGATTAAAGACAGTTGTTTAGCATTGAATCTGAACAAGTGATACTGAGTTATGTTTAAAGATGACAAATGATATATATGTGGTTTCAAGTGATATATAGAATGTGAAATAAGTTTGAAATGTGATATTCCTGTTTAAATGTTTATATGTTAATGACTTAATAGACTTAGGTGCCCTAACACCGTTGAACCCCTTTGAGAGATCTGCTTCTTAGGGGTGAAACTCGTGTTGCAACATTAACCGTGTGGAGTCATGGTGGCACGAGGACAGAGAGGCAGTGTTCAACAATAATCCGTGCAGAGTCACGGTGGCACTGGAGAAAATAGGGGTTATTGCAACAAGATCCGTGCGGAGTCATGGAGGTAACCCCGTGAGACTCTTCGCCTGTGTACTCAGGTTAGAGGAGGAGTCTAGAGCACTCGAAGTAGTGCATTGAGGCTGGAGAGCCTATGAGTCAGGCCGCAGAGCCTGGGGTCCTGTGGCAGAACAGGGCTGGCGTCAGACTTAGCATTTCCCGGGTGTGTCGCTAAGTCTTGTACGGTGGGATCGTAGTTTGCTACGGATCTTTATATGCAGAGTACACTGCATATGATTAGGGAATAATAATATTATAAATATGTAATCATATAGGATCACAGTAAATTTAATGTGTTAAGAGATTTGAACTTTTGTGCCAATTCTCTATAATTGTTTATTTGTTAAAATATCTGATGTTGCTTAGAAATGAGATTGTTATCTATAAAACTGCTATGACATTAGAACTGCCCTGTTAGTACTGCACTTATCATTTATTTAATTTTATCTATCTGATGAGTTGTTTAGTGATAGCTAAATGAAATGCTATTCACTGAGCGAGTAGGCTCATACCTCTACTGAAACATTTTCAGGTCAGCATCAGCACAGGAATCGGAAGGATCTTTTCATCCTAACGCTTAGTCTGTAGAAGGTATATGTAGTTAGTTTAGTTAGAGGTCTCTTAGTCCTTTCCCCTCGGTCCTTGGGACATGGTGTGGGTGAGAGAGAGTGTGTATTTGGAATGTGTATATAGATGTCAATTAACTATTATGTTTACTTTCTATTAAACAATGTTACATGTTGTAAACTCTGTTTACGTTCTCTAGCCAGTTAATTGAAATGCTTCCGCAATAGTTTATCATGTTTTAGTTTACAGCAATAATCCAGATATCATTACGAGGTTTTAAAAAGAAAAAGTTCTCAGTGATTTGTTTATGTGATAATCCCTCCGTCGCGCCCTAATCTCGTGATTAGTGGTTAGTGTGAGATCGGGGTGTGACAGTATCTCTACTATGTCATCAATAGTTAAAACATCTTTAAGTTCATCCATATGAACTTCTAGGTCCATATAGTATCCACTCCTGTGTTCATAATACTAAGATAATTGGCTTCAATTTTAAAATTGAATTAATGGCTTAAAGTTCAGAAGCCTTCCACTCACAACTCTTTTCACAAAATTAAACATATTTTATATTGTGATCACTTTTTGTCATTTCAAAAGCTTGCATCAGTGTAACCATTTACACTCAACTCTTCCCTTTTTCTATATTCTAGTAACTAATCCTTTTGTACTTCTCAAGTACTAATCAATATCTTTAATGACATTCCAATGACCCTCATTGGACACTAATACCATCTTGTCATGTCCAATACATACAAAACTATGGGATGAGTAAATTATGTAACATACATGATAGATTCAATTTCTATTGCATATGGTATCTTACTCACAATTTTCCATTCTTCATAAGAATTAGAACATAGGGTTCTTGAGAGACTAATCCCATTTATCATGGTCAGATTCTCTCTCATTGAATCCTTTATCCTGAACTCTTTCAGCACCTTGCTATTCTATGTGCCCATTTTAGGTTATGAAACTTTCTAGATCTATCTCTATAGATCTCAGTTGCTATCATATAGGATGACTAACCTAATCCTCCATTGTTGAAGGAGTTTTCCATGCCATGTCTAAATATTTTATATTATTTGGTTGTTATTCCCCATCAATATATGGAATAATCATATATGCTCCCACTAAATCTTTTGTAATTATATATTTCATTTTTTATCTTGATTCAAGTCAAACTCTTTGACTATCTTGTGAAGTCAAAAGATCCCATCTCTCAGATTCTTATTTCAATGTATAGATTGAACCTTGTAGATTATAGACTTTATTTGCATTCATGAAGTTATAAAACCTTTAGGTTGTATCAGTACACATCCTTCTAAATATTCCTTTTAAGGAATCTTATTTCAATCTTCATATGCCAAATCTCATAGTCTATACTAGCTACAATAACAATCATGACAATTGGTAAAGGAATTTCCTCATGTTCAACAATTTGAATTGATTTGAAAACCTTCACAACCAATCTATCCTTTTAGGTTCTCCATGTCGGTCTTCCCAATGAAAACCCAACTTCACCCTTTGGGTTTACCCCTTCAGGTGGTACTAGCAAGGTCATACCTTGTTAGCCTACATGGATTCCTAAATGGCCATCAAGCCATTTCTCAGATTTTGATTCTCAATAGCTTCTAGTTGATTTGTTGTCTCATCATCTCATGACCAATCTATCTGAGTAGTTGAATTCACAATCTTTCAATCTCATAAGTGTTCTACTAGAACTATGAGGTTCTTTGTTACATGAGGAACTTGAGATTCCAAAACAATTTATGATTCTCACTTGTTCTCATTGTACCTTCTTGTTGACCTTGAATCTTTCAAGTTTTATTTTTACTCCCACTGATTCCCTTGGAACTCCCACTGATTCCCTTGTGATAATATCAACTGATATTATCAGTGAACATAATGACGTACAAATAGCTACCTCTAAAATTTATTCTATAAGATCTTCATACATCAACATGTATAAGTTCTAATAGAGTGCTTATCCTCCCAATACATGTAGTGACAGATATTTTGTCATATTGATCATGGAGAGGCACAATATTCCATACGTTCATGTGGATAAGGGTTGGAGTTGTAATTAGTTGGGCGTGGTTTTTTTATTTGTTGAAGTTCAGGAGATCGGTTGTTTTTGGGTGGATCTTCAAGGGTGTATAGAGGTGTGTTTTATCTTTGCTTGGGGAGGATACCTGCATTTTATAAGCAGGAGATGTAAATGGTTTTTCAGTGATTTTGCCTACACGAGGAGGGTAGGATGAATAAAAGTACCTCCTGGCTTAATTTAAAAAAAATATTGCTCATAATTAAGACTTGCATGTCTCTTATTGGTTCAACAACCAAAAGAGTGTAGATAAACATAAATACGGATCCTAGATATGCATTTATTATATATGTGTCCTAGATGACAATGCTAAATGTTTGAGTTATCAATTATAATCATTTTGGTATTTAAGTCATTAATATCCATCTTTAGATCATTTCGTATAAAGATCAATAGATGTTTAGGGAATTGCCATATAAGATCACATCTTTGAAATAGAAGCATTAACAACTCTTTATTGGTTTATCATTCTTGTCATACAAGATGCATAATGTTAATGTTTCTATTTAGGAAAAATGAATCAACAATTCTTATAACTCTATTACATGTCCTATGGGCTAAGATAAATTTGGAATGTAGATTGTAGCTTCAGCAACTCTTGCTCTACATAGTCCATCTGTGTCCTTTCATATAGGCTTTACTTCTTGTCAGATCCTGCACATCACATATGTCAGACCTCTTTCCGATATCACATACCAAGATGAAGAATTAATTAAATTTATCTTAAAATGTTTACAACTGAAGTAGAGGCCTCTACCCCTGCCTTATTTTTCTTTAGTTCCTTAAGAAAGAGAGGGCAATTCCTTTTCTAATGTCCAGACTGGTCAAAATAGTGACAATCACCTCTTTTCTTTATTCTTCCCTATGCCTTGAGCTTTGAAGACTTGGGCTTCTGGCTATCTTTAGAACTCTTCTTAGCTTTGCCTTTGCCTTTAGACTTTTCTTTCTTCTTGTTGATCATCATCGCAAACTTTGGCTTGTCTTTCTTCATTTGTATCTCAGCTATTTTCAACATGCCTAATAACTCTATCAACGGCTTTTCAAAGTCATTCATGTTGTAGTTCATGACGAACATACTGTATGATTCTGGCAGAGACTATAAAATCACATCAGTGGCCAACTATTGACCCAAGGGGACTCCCAGTCTAGCAAGATTCTCCATATACCCAATGAGATTGAGTACATGATGACCTACTGGATCTTCTTCTTCCATGTTACATTTGAACATCGCCTTAGAGACATCATATGTCTCATGTCTTGCCTGATCTTGGAACATGTTCTTAAGATGTGTGACCATCTCAATAACATCCATGTTCTCATGCTGCCTTTGCAACTCATATTTCATGGAGCATAACATCCAAAACTTGACATCAACAACATCTTCATTATGCTTCTTGTAAGCATCCTTGTCAGCCTTAGGTGTAGTGGGAAGAGGTTCATCTGGCTCTGGTATCTCCAAGATATAGAGCTTGCTCTCCTATGTGAGAATGATTTTCAACGTCCTGAACCAGTAGTGGAAATTATTCCCATTTGACTTGTCCTTCTCAAGGATTGATTGTAGAGAAAAGTTGTTGTTGTGTGTTTCCAGTTGATTCTACAAAAGAATTTGCAATTTTGTCAAAAACTCATTTTTACTAATTTGATTTGATTAAAATTTGACAATGTTTATTAGGTATACTAATGCTCTCACTGTTTTATTCAAATTGATAGCCCTTACATATCAGTTTGGAAGACTGCAACATACAACCTTCGAGTGAGCCAAGATCCAAAATAATTCAACTATTACCCAACCAATGCTAGTGTCCATAGTCAATCAATAAGGAAGACAATTTTGTCAATTGCATCTCATGCAATTTTTAGATAGATGATATGCGAAAATCTTTGTGATAGTCATTTGTATGGCTCTGGTGCTTAATCTCATTAGCATCACATAGTTAAGCCCGACCCAAAAGCTGACACGACAATAATGCACCCCACTTGGCAGGCCCACCTTATTACCATCACACTTCCATGAGATATACAACGCACCACCCTTGGGGTTCCCACTCTTAGTCGATCAAGCTTTTCATATGTGCCACTAATAGAAAGCATCTAAGATTTAATATTTTATTTGAGAGAGTTTATATATATACATATACATATACGTATACATATACTTTATCTAATCACCACATATATATTATGTATCATATATATGATATATCCCACAATTTAAACATGCGATATAAAAGAAAAAGTGATGATTATGGACATTCTAATGTCTACATCACATGTAGAAACCTATTGTTGTAGATTTATGCTTGCTAATCCGGGTTGATCGGTTCAACCCTTGAACTAGTCGTCTCGTCTCTTGGTCGGTCGGTTAGTCGCCTGAAGCGATCCATTGGACTCCTTTCCAACTGATGTCTGGACACCTCCAGATGGTCAGTTGAGCCGAATATTCAATTCTACCAACTATACTGAAATATGGTAAAAATAAAAACTTTGCATACATTTTTAAAACTGGGATTTCAAAACTTCTGTCCACACAGATACTAATCTATCTAATCCTCCTTTGCACTTTAATTCTCATTTAATACCACATATGCCACTTTACTGTTTGTTCTTTTCATTGTACCTAAAACGCCGACAAACAAAACGTCGGTCAGCCGAAGCTGGTATGTGGGGGAACAATAATCATGCAAATATGTTAACAACGTAATCATTCAATTAATCATTTAACAACCAAGATTACATTTTAAGACATACTACTCAATCCTTACCTATCCCCTAACTCTGTGCTATCCCTTGTACGCTACCTCTCTTTAGGTAGCTTCTTACCCCCATGGACCTACCTTATAGGTAGCCAATACCTATGGTAATAGAGTCGCATGGCACTACCCGCAGGTAGCCCAATATCTAACTCATGATGACTTGATGGTCCTACCCCATTGGTAGCCATTTACTAAGTCATCTAATGACCTGATGGACCTACTCCATTGGTAGCCATTTACTAGGCCAATTATTAAGCCACAGAGGGGACCATGATCTGAGCTAGTAGGCACATATCTTAAGTGATAGTCATAGCCACATTATAGTTTGCATGAATTAAAATCATCCGACAATTAATTCATGACATCGATGAAAACTTCGATAAATCTCGAAAAAATAACTCGAGATATTCATAAGCATAACCACATACATGTATTGCAGATTCAGATACAGAATTAATCAGAACATAGAAATCCCAATCCAGCAACCAATCATGCACAGAATCCTGAAATAAATATACCAATTTCCTTTTATTAATATTTATTCAATATCATCATCATCCTTAGGATTTCTATTCCAATTTTAGGGTTTCCTTGGGAATTAGGGTTTTGCCTCCATTCTTAGTTATTAAGAACCCTAATTCATCAAATCTACTTAAACCCTTTAAATTCTCCCCTTTTAATATTCTTAACAGTCTTAGGATCATCATTTAGTAATTTACTTCCTTAATCCGAAATATCATGGTTTTCCTCTTCTTTTACCCCAATTAGGGTTCCCATATGAATTATTTTTCATTTATGGATTACAACCCTAAAACTACCAATTTTGTATACCAAACGGATGAAAACTCTATATTATTAATCAACAGGTTAATATCTTTCAAGTTAACCTATTAGTCTTCAAAGATGTATCCTTTAGGGTTTCTAAGGTTTCCTACAAAACCCTAACCATCTCAATTATCTTCATTAAGAATTATCTAATCCAAACTATGTTCAAGAATCATTATATTATAGTTTTATTCTTGCAATATCATGTTATGACCACTAAAACTCATATTTATTCAAATCAGGGTTTTTAGTCTATTAAACCATGTTCATGATCATAAAACCCTAAAATCAACATACTAATCATCTTTTTATGATTTTACCATTCCTTTTATTCTTAACAGGTTAAGATTGATCAAAATCATATAAAATATTCATCATGTTCGTTTTTACATCATTCTAGGGGTTTTCTATCAATTAATGCATCAAAAGATGTAAAAACCTATACTTTTTGAGTTTCAAGCAGAATTAGGCTTCAAACATAATTTCTTTGTGTTCCTCTCATTCTAAGGATCAATTTTCATATATTACTTGTCCTAATCGGAGTTACCCATATTTAATTATGAATTTTTCAAGTAAAAATACATTTTGGCCAATTAGGGGGCGCCATGTGTCCCCTTTCCATGCAGCGTGCCTTGTAAGTTGAGGACATAACTGAATTACAAAACTACCCCCCGCGCAAGTGAGCAACGCTTCAGCCCGTGGAGGGGTAGAAGTGTCCAACACCTCCTGTGCTCCTTCTTCCTCGTGAAGCCCTACGCTTCCGCCTGCAGCAGTTCGGGGAGGGCTTCCTTCCTCCCTCCCTTGGTCCCCAGGGCACCGACGACCACTCCATCTCCTCCGCCTCCCTCCTCCGCACCTGTTGGTGCCCTTTCCTCACAGCCAGGGCGGCTCGCCTATGCTGGCCGGGCCTGCAAACCGTGGCCGGCCTGGTGGCTGCACTGTAGGTGCGATGTAGCTATGGCGAGCAGGGAAAGTTGGCCAACCACCCTAGAACTTCGGAGATGCTTAGTGCCTCCATCTAGATCCCTTTACAGTTGCTAGCCGCCAAGATGACCCTATGCGTTCTTGGTTAGGGTTTCAAATGAGAATAAGATGAGGAAGAGAGTGGGAGAT
This sequence comes from Alisma plantago-aquatica, assembly GCA_963693085.1. Lineage (NCBI taxonomy): Eukaryota > Viridiplantae > Streptophyta > Magnoliopsida > Alismatales > Alismataceae > Alisma > Alisma plantago-aquatica. The sequence continues at coordinate 526,353,127 of OY856415.1, forward strand.
GTGGGATCTCTCTGGAACTCAACCCTAAGGGTCTACCCCTTAAATAGGGGAGGTCATCCATGCCCTAACGTGCCCCTTTAGGAGGAAACAAGTCCCACTCTCATTAGAACTCCTTTTCCTTTAATGAGAAGCAAAATTCTCTCTCCTACTTACCTCTTGATATTCTTAATTGTATGGCTAATTAGAAATACGAAAATCCTCTCTTTTATTCTCTTCATTCATGCCTTTTAATTCATTGGCCTCGAAATTATATTTTCCTTAAGTAGGAAATACTTTCTTCTTAACAAAACCACATAATTCATTATTATGTATTTCCCATTATCCTTTTATTTTTGCAAGTTTGGTATTTTCTCTTTCTTTCCTCTTTATTGGGACTCATTGGATCCCAAGAAACTCTATTATTTCGAAATTACTTTTTAAGGATACTTATTATCCTTCTAGATGCATCTAAATGCATTACTCTTCATTATCATGTATATTTCTTATTAAAATATTTCTTTTTGAGGATTTCTCTTTATTTTTCTTTATTTTCCTCATTAGAATTGCTTTTATCATTAGGAATCCTTGGGATACGAAATTCCATAAAGGATAACTCAATTATATCTCTTTTTGCTTGTTTTCCACATTTTATCATTATTTTCAATTTCTTTCTTACTAAAGAAATACTTAATTAATCTTTTCTTTTCTTTTCTTATTGCTTTTTTTTGCAACTTTGGACTCCTTGGAACCCAAGGAACCCAAGTGGCACGAAACCCCACTTTGGGTTTGCCTTCTAGAGGTTTCCACATTATTCTTTTCTCAAATATTCAATTATTCATTCACTAATTGAATTTTCTTATTATTTGGGCCCAATAGCCAATAAAGCCCACAACACAAACATCAAGGCTATTGTAACCAAATACATCATATCATTATTTGTTCAATTATCTTTAATATGATAAATTACATTTCTCACCAATGAACCCAAAAATTTGGGGTTGAAACATCGCTCCTCCAACAGTCTACCCTCTTCAGTCCTCCAGCCAATCAACTCATCCTGTGAAATAGTTGACTTTCCTGACGCTGATCGTCATCTTTGTTGTTGTAAGAAAAGAAACTATCCTATTTGTTGGTAAACTTATTACAAGGTAATGAGAAACCACCTAGAACTCCTTCTGTTCAACTATAAAGATAGGAGGGAGTTGTCCTTCTCATTGGTGTACTAGTCACCAACTTTCATTCCCACAATTGTTCTCCTTTGATATCCCTCCATTTATCGGGTAGGACTTGCTCGGGCTCTCTATTGGTTACCACAACCAAAGAGGACAACATTTGTCAGAGGCAATTTATTTGTATTCTGAGAATCCCCCAGTAACCCTCTATTTAAAGGAGGCATAAGAGTCAGGGTTCCCGATCTGTTTAAGAGGGGAAGGGACTGGAATTTCCATGAATCAATTGCCCTGTGACAGGTGAAGCGGTTGATTCACTGGTGAACTGGTCGGTTGGCATAGTGAGACAATCAATTCACTTAATGAGCCAATCAGTTCACTTAGTAAGAGGATCATTTCACATGTTTCCCAATCACAATTTAAATTGACAATTCGTTTCCAATTAATATCCAACATTAATTCCTTGTACCAATAAAATTGAACAAGTGAAATGATCAACAATTCTCATGAATTGGGAAAATCACCAGAAGTTTAGGTTGGCATGACTGAGTCGATCAGTTCACTAGGTGAACCTGCCGTCTCACCAACCCTGAGTCGATTGATTCACTCAGTGAGATGATCAATTGGAGTCCTGACTCATGCAGAAATTAGCCAATTTAATTTCCAATCAACCTGACACCCTAACTAGTCAGTCCAACACTTGAACTTGATGGTTCTGAGTCAAGTTAGTCAATTGGTCATTTAATTGAATAATTAAAGATCTTTAGTAATCAAATTAAACATCATTCATGGATAAAATCCTCTTCTAGGTGAATTCCTATGTGTGTGACCGTATAGGTCCCATATCAAGCTGGTAGTAAATGTCCATAATTGGTTTAAGACATCACAAGAAAAGAGTGGTGTCTAGCCGCACATCAGTGCTACCCAAGTGAATGGCAAGTTGGAGACAACTTCAACCTAAAATCCATGCAAGGTGTTATAGTGATTATATTATTCTGTTGTCTCTGATACCCAGAATAAACTCAAGGCATGGATTCACCATACTCTCAATGTTCAATCCATGTTCCTTGAACCAGAGCAGACTATCTGAGATATATATAACCTCAATATCATATATTGATTCACATGTTCATGCACATGCTTTTCTTAGTCTCTCTTACCAAGTGGTCTAGACATAAAACTCTAATAGGAGGGACAAATTGCATCCACATCACTCACAGTCAAACTCCATCTGTCACAACTACCCAATCATCACTGTTATGGCAATCCTTATTCAGGGTTATGTTGGATGATGTCAAAGTATACCGAATGACATGTGATGAGTGTAGTGACTTTAGGTCTAAGAATCACAATCACCACTTTCACTATGAGAGATGAATATGACTGTCAAGCATGGTTTACATGTCACTCTCAAGGTGGATCTGTCTGATAAACTGTTCTTTAACAAGTGTCTATGTGCTTGGATTGATATACCATATCATGACTAATGAGATTCTATTATCAACCGACATACACTCTAGTCTGATGTGTTACTATTGTCTATCTACCTTCCACAGTAACAACTGACCTGGGACATAATAAGAATGTACATACTCTTAGCATCCATATGATCTCATTTTTCAAGTCTACTTGAAGACTCACATTATTGAGTAATTATCATTTTCTAGACATTCATCATGTTTCCTCATTATATCATAACCGAGTGAAATAGAATGAATTGGAAGCTTTCCTTTGTTATTATTAATCAAATCATTTATGTAATATGCCATCACAATCATCAAATGATTGGATCTCTGGGAATACATACCAACACCACATACATTCACTAAGAACGAAAAACAATTCAAATAATGTTAGAAAAATATTAGAAATTGGATTGTTTTAAAAAGATCATTAGACAGGCATACACAACTTCTAAAAATAGGATAATTTCTTAATAATACACTTATCAATTTTTCAATAGTACTCTTCTGATAAAACTTATTTTGTTTGAAAAAAAGTCTATTTAGAAGAGTACTAATAACAAAATTGAGAAACTCTTTCATAACTTCTTAAGTTAACAATTTATCAATATTATATTCACTCATCATGTAAGATTAAATTTGTGGGCAGTGAAAAAAATTGAGAAACTCTTTCATAACTTCTAATGAGGCATCAAAAGTTAATGTGTGAGAGGGTAAAGTGGGTCATTTATCCTAAACTAAGAACTCTAGTGATCAAACACTAGATAAAATGCGAGAATCACAAAAGGACCCCATGACTTATAGTGACATGATAAAACTACAATATGTTAGAAACTAGAAATAACCTTCCTCTCCTCAACCAGTCTAGCCAACACAACAATGATCAACTCACGAAGATGAAATTCCAAACTTGAATCCACTACAAAGTAGAATTAAAAAAGCATCTTGTTGAGCTTGCCATCTACATCCGGTCTCAATGACCCAAAAACCAGACCCCAAAGTTGCTCAGATACTCATAACAGACTTAAGCCCCACCCGCAATGTCTAGGAAGATGGAGGAGTCCATCTAAAATTAGAAAAGGAAGACACAAGATGATTGCCAAGAATAGATATTGCTCTCTAAAAACCAATGAAGACAACCTAAGAAAACCCTCAGCATACATGCCAGTAAACTAGCATGACATCACCTAAGATTGGAACTAGTAGACTTAGGACATCAACAAAAGGGAAATGGTTTGTATACCTCAAACGACCAAAGTATCAACCTAGTAGGCTTTGGGGGTACTCACTGAAGGAGTATGGATGGTTGGCAACAAATCAGAAGGACCTAAAATTACAAGCGGAGATGACGAGGCCATTGACCACAAAGGGAGTTGTAGAGAGAAAGTGTGGGGAAATTGACACTTAAGGAAAGCTTGAGTCAATATTTAGGAGTTTGTAGATGGCGCAATCAAGATTTTATGTATCCATGAATCCATGAGGTGGCCAGGAATCCCAATGGCTATGGGGAATAGAGGATAGGAGAAGCATGTTGTTGATCAATGTCTAGGGAAAGGAAGTACCATCACGCTTGGGATCCCTGAGTTGGTCATCAGGAGAGGAGCACTAAGGACAAAAGAGTCAGGGTTGTGGTTGATATGCGAGAGAGAGAGATAGGAAGGTAGGAGGAAAAATATGGATGGACAGTGATGAGTTTAGGAAGACGAGGACCCAGGGAAGAAGAAAAAGTAGTTACCATGTGATGGGTATCCGACGACTTAGATGAAGTTAGAGAAATAAACTAAATCAAAGACCTTGCATAACATGACAACATTAGGAGAATCTAGGACATCCAAATTGTGATCGGAAAAAATCATGATTTAAATCAAATAGAGCATAGTCTGATTCATATTTGGATTATATAATTTAGAATTATCTTCTCCAAGAAATTTAGAATAGAAAACATTATTCATTTAAGTTAAAACTTTGTACCTAAACTAATTAAGACTCAAAGAACCTAATTTTGAGGTTACATTTAGATTTTGAGATTATCTTGTAGGAGTTTTAGTACAATTAGGGTTTAAATCAATTAGTGGAGCCCTAATGGTTGTGCACCCTGGCGGCAGGGGTGGAGGATGACGATCTCCTACTCAGCAGGGAGGAAGACCTCCACGTCCATGAGGTGACCAAGTTAGGGTTGCAGACAAAGTGAAAGAATGGAAAAATGTGTGCAAGCCTCCAGTGGGAGACATCAACACATGCCTTTTGTTGATAGATCTGGTACTTGATGAAGACACGATCATCATTCACTACTACAAAAATGGCTTATGAAGTCACTTTCCAGGCTTCGGTTAATGACTAAGAACCGACGCCTAAAACCTACATCATCGGTTTAAAACACAAACCGACATATATCGGATAGGAGTGTCCAGACACGGGTATCACTTTCTATTTAGTGTCGGTTCAAGAATAAACAACCGACGCCTAAAAACACCCGCCAAATCCGATTTATCCAACGAAAAAAATTTGGTCCAAAATTTAACTAACGACGTCGGTTATTAAATACATAATCGACGACTAAAACTTTTCACACGGGACATTTTTATCGTCGGTTATATTCCCAAAACCGACGCCGATTTGTTTACCCGCGCTGTCCGCGCCAAAATTTTTACACCCCTATAGCGTCGGTTTTTTCTTAGTGACCGTTGTTGTTATGTTTTAGCGTCAGTTTGTTAAAGAACCGACGCTTAAGGTTAACTTAACTGCACCTGCGCGAGGGACTCTTCCCCTTTCTCTGTTTCATTCCTGATTCTTCAGTTCATGTAACTAGGTCCGACAATTTCTTCTCTGCTGGTGCCGCCACCGCTAGATTGCTTCTCTGCTGGTGCCTCCGTCGCTTGCTGCTCGTCTCCTATCCTCGCCGCCGCCCCTTCCAGTGGCTACTTTGGTCGCCCGTCTGCACCTCTCCTCTCCTGCTAGGTCTTTGATCCTGGTCGCCCGCTCTCCGCCGTCGCCCGTTTGTTACTTGCTATTCCGGAAACCCACCCTCTCGCTCACTACCGCTGCCGCCCTCTTTCCTGCTCGCTGCTCCTGCAGGTATATCCTTTTCCTCCTCTTCTCTGCCATGTTGTGAAATCACAGGTTGGCACGGCTGTGCTGGGCAGCACGGCCGTGTTGGTAGCACGGCCGTACTGCGTAGCACGGCCGTGGTGGCTGATTTTGTGCTATATTGCTCAATTATGTGTGTATATTTGTGTATTTACTATTTTGTGCTATTTTGTACTTGCATATATTTGTGTTTAGGGTTTAGGGTCACATGTAGGTCTTCTATTTCTAAATTGATTATGTGACCCTAATTAATACATTATAACATAATTGAATCGTGTATTTGTGTTGTTGTAGGTGTTCTTGACTTACTTTTCAAATCTTTGATATATGGAATCATGGTTTATTTTCTGTTTATTATTTACTGACAAGCATGATTAAATGATGTTACACAAAACTTAGGATAGGAATGATGAAACTAGGATTGTAGGTATAAGAATGACAGCACATGTATTTGTTGGCCTAGAAACCCGTCCGAGATTTACTCATTAGGAGTAAATTTTGGATAGTCCCCGGTTTGGGACTGTTCTTGAACACCTAATCTCACTTAGGATGTAAGTGTATAATGTGTATTTGGTTTTCAAGAAAATTTCGACAGCATTTCCCCGTTTGTTCTCTAAGTACATATGTGTACTTAGAGAACAATGGGGAAATGCTGCCGAAATTTTCTTGAAAACCCAATACACATTATACACTTACTAGTGAGATTAGGTGTTCAAGAATGGGATAGGTGGCACACATTTATTATATATAAGAATGACAACACATGTATTTGTTGGCCTAAAGTTTTAACCATGCAAAAACTCTAATATGTTAACCCTAGACCCTAATCTTATTGTAATGTATATTTGATTTCTCTTTGATCATAGAATGGATAGATCATGGATGTCCATTCGCAATCGCTGCACCCCAGAGTTTATTTCTGGTCTTGACCTGTTTATTAGATTTGCCGAGGAACATAGGAAAAAACCTAGAGAAAGGTTCTACTGTCCATGTAGGCATTGCGGTAACAACTTGAAAGTCAGCATTGGTGACGAAATCAAAAGTCATGTCATGTGCAACGGGATTATACAAGGCTATACAGAATGGCACTGACATGGAGAGATTTCAAACCCGAAACTAGTGGATGCCGATAGCAGTGCTTGTGTGGAAGAAGAAATTGCCTACGATGACGTAGATGTGAATGAACCAGTTCCAGTAGACATCGTTGATGCGATGCTGGATAGTTGTGGGGTAGAGCACACCGATCCACCTCCAATTTTTAGAAACATTGTGTATGATGTTGAGATATCGTTATACACAGGTTGTACTAAGTTTACAAAGCTTAGCACTGTGTTGAGATTGTATAAGTTGAAAGCTAATAATAGATGGAGTGACAAAAGCTTCACTTCATTGTTGACTTTGTTGAAAGAAATGCTTCCTGAAGGAAACGAGCTGCCAATCTCAACATATAAAGAAGCTTCACTTCATTGTTGACTTTGTTGAAAAGATTGGCGAGAAGGATGAACCATTCATATTGGCATCACATGCGAAACAAGTATTTTATATCGATGATCCTGCAAATGATAAATGGTCGGTTGTTCTTCATGGTAAAAGACAGTTCATTGAAGATCCTATAGATGAAGAACAGTACTATGATAAGTATGATGACTCCAGTCCATTCTCAGTTGGGTTACCAACACCAGCAAATATTGAAGCTAATGATGACTTGTATGTGCGCGGAGATCACAATGAAGGATTGTTAATTGATAAAAAATCGCAATATTAGAGGCATGTTTATATTTGTTTATATGCTTTATTTTTCTGAATGTGAACTTTACAATGTGAATGTGAACTTTACAATGTGAATTACTTTATAATGTGAACTTTACAATGTGAATTACTTTACAATGTGAATGTGAACTTTACAATGTGAGCTTTACAATGTGAATTACTTTACAATGTGAATGTGAACTTTACAATGTGAGCTTTACAATGTGAACTTTACAATGTGAATGTGAACTTTACAATGTGAATTTTACAATGTGAATTACTTTATAATGTGAACTTTACAATGTGAATTACTTTACAATGTGAATGTGAACTTTACAATGTGAGCTTTACAATTTGAATTACTTTACAATGTGAACTTTACAATGTGAATGTGAATTTTCAGATGGCTGAGCATTCTCCTGATGACCGTGCTGATGATTACTGTGAGGGTGAGGACATCAATGCTCCACCTCACAATGTAAGTTTTAAAAATATATCATATATTTATATCTATATGTCCATTTATAGTTATATCTTGTAAATGTGTTTATTTTGTTAAATTGTAGGTTGATGATGCACATGTACCATCTGAAGCACTTGAGGCACTTGATCAGCAACACCAAAAAGTTGACAAGAGAAGGGGCATCACTATGATGAAGAAGTTAATATCGCAAAAGGGCAATGGACCCAAACTTGTTGTGGATTTTAATAATGCAGGAAATGCATCTGGTGTGAATTGCAATTCATTTGTTTCATATCTTGGGTATGTTACTCGTAGCCATTGCAGTTGTAAGATAGATTCTTGGCACAAAGTTTCTAAGGAGAAGAAAGACGTAATATGGAAGGATTTATGCATGAGTTATTATTAATTTGCAATTCTATTTTGTAGATTACTAATTTTTTGGATACTAGTTAATAGCAATTCTAATTTGCAGAGTATATTTGAATTGGATGAAAAGTTGCATCGTAAATGCGTGATGCAACGCTGTGGGAGAGTCCTAAGGAACTATAGGACAAATCTCACCCGAGAATACATAAAAGAAGCCGACAAGAGGAAGAAGACAACCACTGAACAGTGGAACTTCCTGGACAAAGAAGAATGGAACGCGTTTGTTGCTTCAAGACAAACTGATGAATTCAAGGTATTAGGCGTCAGTCCCAATCTCATTAATATATGTTGTATTCACCTATTCAAGATTAACATTTACTGTTACTAACCAAATCATTAATGTGCATACTAACTAGGCCCTCAGTGAGGCACAAAGATCAAGGCGTGCACTGAATGTACATGACCACACAATGGGTCCAAAGGGGTATGCAGACATTTGCCAAAGACTACAGTCTGAGGCTACTGCTCAGTCTGCTGCTACTCAGGAGTCCTCCACTATAGGTAGCACACCTCTGCCTCGCCATGATGTCTGGATAGCTGGGAGGCAAAATAAGAAGGGAGAAATAAGGAAGCCCGCAACTGCTAAGGCGGCTGCAAAAATGGTAAAATACAACTCTTACAACAATCGTTCGAATATTGATTATTTGTGGTGTTTACTTAATTACAAATTTTTGTTTTGGCGATTAGCGGGAGATGTACGAGCTGAGGAAATAAGGAAAGTTCATCCCTGAGGGCACAAGGGATGAATTGACAGTTGCTCTGGGTAACCCAGAGCATCCTGGACGTGTTAGGGCTGCAGGCGCTGGTGTGGGCATCAAAGCTTTTTTGGGCCATCCCAGCGCAAACATGTCCCAAAAGTGGGACTTTCACAAGAAGAGGTAACATATTTTTTCCTTGTAGATGTTACTGTAAAAGAGAATTCAATAATTAGAATTTGATGTTTCTTTTATCCATGTATAGGTAGATAAGCTATTTGATAGGAAACTCGAAGAAGCAATGAAAAAGTGGCAGGCATCTCAGACTGCCACTTACCAAACAGTACCTATGGTGTCTCCTACTGCAGACTCTACTCCTACTGCAGAGGTTGGGAGTAATCTTGTAGACCCACCACCTAGCAAATCTGCTATAAGTATTTTTATGACATAGTAACTATTTTTTTAATTCAAGATGATATGTTTTCAAGGTAATATGTATATATGAAATTGTAGTCGTTTCAAAAAAAGATGATATGTATATATGTATATAACATTCTTTACACAAAAATTTGTAGGGGTTGAATCCATGCCGTCTAAAAGTTAATGAATATGTCGTTGCAGAGGCGTCGGCTTACCCATCCCTACCAGGGGAAATGTTTCACGGGTCTCCATTATCAGCTGGTTGGATTTGTGTGAGCTCGGTACATATATTCCCCAAGTGGATAGATCTTCCATTGCCATATGCCCACCTAGATTGTGAAACGCTTGGTGAGGCAGAAGGCGGAGTGATATTGTGGCTAAAAGCGGATGTCATCTTTACTGAAATTTTATGGTAAATTTATATTACGTTAAATTGTTAGTGTGTGTATATGATGTCAGTTGATATGAAATTATTATATATATACAGGTTAAAAAGAAGACACCCACAACATCTAGGCCTCCACTTCCACCTCCTACATTACCCAGTTGGGTTCCACAAGACCTACCTGTCCCGTTAGGTCCTAACTGTAGGGGTATGGCAATATGGTTAGGCGAACATGATATAAATTGCCCTATAACTATTTCTATAGATTCAGATGTTGCAGGTCAATCATACGAAAGAAAACTATTTATACAAGATATTTTGGAGTTGTTTCGATATGATTGGCTAAATGCATATGTGATAGAGCTATGGATAAGGTGAGATCTTCTTTATACATCCATATACCTTGTGTAGGATCTGGTGATCTGGTTTCTTATTTATTAATGCATGCGTAATTAATACATATTTTGCAGCTACTTAGACAAGATATGTGCAGATTTTGCATTTGAACATGTAGGATTTTTTATTCCATCTTTGATTAGTCTAGTAGCTAAAGACCCTCCGTCAGTTCAACAATACTATTGTGAGGCTTTTACAATTTTTGCTCAAAATAAGAAGACGATGATAATGGCTCCATTCAATGTAGAGTAAGTTTACTTTGCTTATTATAATTTGGACTTAAGAAAATTACATTTTTATTGTGGATTTTGAGTTATTAATTTTTAACTTTTTTTACCTCTAGTGGTATGCATTGGGAGTTACTGGTTATTGTCCCCGAGACGTTCACTGTCTATTATCTAGATCCTAAGGGGAGTAAATTGAATACAAAATATGGACACATAATGAAAATGGCATTATTCCGGTGAGAAATATTTCATTTTCATATCCGTTAACTTATGTTATTACATTACTATTTAATTATGCAATGTACTGTGTTACATTAACATGTAGGGGTTTTCATGAGTTCAAACAGGCAGGAGGAAAGGTCCCCACGAAAAAGAACCAGCCAATAATTTGGAAGAACGTGAAAGTAAGTTCCTGACTACAATATATGTATATATTATTTATGTGAACAATGCTTAATTAGTTGTATTTTTTAATATTTTCTATGTTTGAATTTATAGTGTGCTACACAAGACAACGGATGGGCATGTGGATACTATGTGATGTGATTTATGCACATGATTATCAAATATGCCGCAATGGACATCAATTGTATTGCTGAGGTATTATATAGTCTCATTAGATATATAATATGAAATATATCAATCTTATTTATAGCTCATTAATTATATATACATCATTCTCTTTACAGGTGTTTAAAACTGACCACACTACAGGAACGACCTTACCAGATGTACATGCTCCCTATACGACGGGAGAATTAAATGAAGTAAGAGAAGAATGGGCAACAACCATACAAGTAGTGGGGGATTTAAGATATAATTGGGATGTTGATAGCAAATAATGACTAAAGAATGATATTTTGTAAATGAATTTCTGAATTATAATATATGTGTGAATGTTTCTAAATGTCTGGATGTTTCTACATGTGTCTGAGTGAAAATGAATGAAATTGTTGGTTGCTATATGAATGTTTCTATATGTGTGAATGTGAAAATGAATGGAACTACAGATTGCTAGCTACTTGAATGTTTCTAAATGTGTGAAAATCAAATGGAACTGCAGGTTGCATTGCTAAATGTGTGAATATTTTTGTTGTTAATTTTGCAAGTTTGTGGCCTGTTGTTGGCTGATATCAATGGATGTCGTAAAACCTGCAGTTCATAACTGAAATGCAGGTTTCTCATCCTGCGACCAACCATACAGTAGGTCTGCAGACTAACAGAAAAAAAAAACAAAAAATAGGCGTTGGTTATTTGTATAAAACCGACGCCACATCGTTACAGTGTCGGTTTCTAATAGTAACCGACGTCTATTTCCTTAACACCACGGTCGTGGCAGCGGACCAAACACCACGGCCGTGCTGGCCAGCACGGCCGTGGCAGCGGACCAGACAGCACAGTCGTGCTGGCCAGCACGGCCGTGTTGAGAGTGCACGGCCGTGGCAGCGGACCAGACACCACAGCCATGCTGGCCAGCACGGCCGTGTTGGGGTTTATATGACATTGGTTCTTATCTAATAACCGACGCTGATAGTGCCCAAGATGGCACCCTTCTGTGGCGCGAAGGTATATGGCGTCAATTTCTTATCTAATAACCGACGCCTATAGTGCCCTACTGGCACATTTTCGGTGGCGCGCAAAGGGTTTTGGTGTCGATTTTTTAACCGACGTGTAACGACTGGGCTTTTAGCGTCGCCCACATAGGTGTCGCTTAGAAACTGACACTAAAGGCCTTAAATAACCGACACTAAAGGTCGGTTATGTACTAGTGATTCCCCAAGTTGAGGTCGATGATAATGCAGCTCAATGGCAGAATACTCTGGTCGGATATATAATCAACTTTCACCCTCACATTCCCACCCTCCAAGACCATCTCATACTAATGTGGAAGCCGACGGGTTCTTTGGAGGTCTATGGTAGACCGAACAGAAGCTTCATTGTGAAGTTCCAGTCGGAGCAGGATCTGAACACGACACTTGAAGGAGGGCCCTGGTTCATCAAAGGCAAGCCCATGATTTTGCAAAACTGGGAGAAGGGAGAATCACTGGAATAGGAAAATCTTGCATTCGTTCTAGTGTGGATCAAGCTACATTACCTCCCGTTGGAATCATGGAGCAAATTGATGTTGGAAAGAATTACATCCTATCTAGGCAAACCTCAATGTCTATAGACAAACTAAGGTGAGGATGCGAGTAGACTATGCTCGGGTAAATGTCTTAATGGCTGCGACTTCCTCATTCCCTACTGTAGTGAAACTTTGAACTGATAAAGGTTTTCCCTATGAAGTTCAAGTTGAATACGAGTGGACCCCCGAGAGGTGCCCTCACTGTGGAATGTTTGGACATGATAAGTCCTTATGCAAACCCAGAGCAGCTTCTCATAATGGCAGGTCAACTGAAGCCAATGGAAACAAGGTTGATACCTCAACTGCTTGAGAGAATACCTCTGAGAAAGAAGGCGAGGGGCAGCCAGAAAAGAGGGATACTGGAAAAGAAAGCTCAGAGCATGGGGTCTCGATAGTGTCAGAGCCCCAGCCTCCAATGAGGTCGAGTTACCTGAGACACCATCTTCTAGTGAGAAAGACAAAGAAGGATTCGTGCAATCAAAAAAAACTTCAAGCCCCCAGGGTAAGAGGAAAACAAGGAGCCATAATTCTAAAAGCAACAAAAGAAAGGATAACAGATACAAACCACTTCAAGCAATAGATGGAGATGAAACATCTCCAACCCCCCACACAATGGTTGACTTCCCAAATGTTCTTTCCTGGAATGTCTGAGGTTTGTCACAACTAGAAAAACTAGACTTCGTCTGGGCAGAATTGAGAAGAGAAAAGGCTAACATTGCTCTCTTTTCTGAAGTCAAGTTCAAAAATAAAAAATAAAATAAAAAAGACTACTATAGAGAAGATGGACGGATTGCAACTGGGTTGCCAACTTTTCCAGCTGTAATAAACTAAGACTACTTATCTAATGGGAAAATAAAGACTACGTCATTAGTCCTATTTATCAATCTAGACAGTGCATCCATTTTAGATTATCCTTTGGCGATAGGGATATTGAAATGACTACTGTATATGCTGATAACAAAGATGCAAAGCGAGCCAATGTATGGCAGGACCTGCTCCACATCAAGAACCTAGTTAAAGACAGATGGTTCATTCTGGGGGACTTCAATGCAGTCAGAGCATCCAATGAGAGAATGGGAAGATTTTCTCCTTCAAATCGATCAATGCTGGATTTTAACTAGGCTATCAGTGATTGTGATGTTATCGAGCTTCCTGCCAAAGGACCCTTCTTTACCTGGAATGACCAACAAATAGGGAAGGATAACTTAAGGAGTAAAATTGATAGGATATTCTGTCAAGTCCAAGCTCTAGCTGATTTTCCACAGATGTGGGTCAAAATATTACCCACAATCTATAGTGATCACCATATTCAACTTCTTCATTTGAGTGATGAAAAAACCACTCAAAAGTACCCTACAAAGTACTTCAATGCCTGGGCAACACTGCTGGGTTTCAAAGGCACTATTTCTAATGCTTGGGCAAAGGATGTAGATGGGAATCCTATGTACAGACTGTATCAAAGCCTGAAGTTCACCAAACGAGCACTTCAAACATGGAACTGGGAAAGGCTGGGAGATCTTCCTGACTCTACAAAGAATAAAGAAAAAGAGGCACTAGAGGCTCTTATGAATTCTGATAATGACCCACAGAATGAATTGTTATGGTAAGTTGTGAATGACAAAAAAGAAGCAGCTGTGAATGCTAAACTCATTGATGAATCTATTAATCATCAAAAATCTAGAATCTAGTGGTTGAGACAAGAGGATTCTGATACAAAATTCTTCTATGCCTCCCTGAAGACAATAAGATGCAGAAACCAAATTAAATCTATTAATGTTGATGGTGTTACAGTTAGAGGCAAGGATAACATCAAGCATTATTTTTAGAACCATTACTCTAAATTATTTGAAGCCCCATATGCTCACGTCAGAAAGCATAACTGGTTTAATATCAAGAAAATCTTGCAACCAGAGAAGAGTTTTATGTGTCAGATAGTTATTGATGAAGAGATAACTACCATAATAAAAAGCTTCAATGATGATAAATCAGTCGGTCCTGATGGAATGAACTCCCATTTCTTCAAGGAGTGCTGGGATGTGGTGGGCAATGATGTTTGCCTCGCTGTCAAAGACTATTTCCTCAAAGGCATGCTGTTGAAAGAAACAAACAAGACATACATCACTCTGATCCCCAAGGTCAAGCAACCAGAAAAAATATCTAAATGGAGACCTATTTCACTTTATAGTGTTGTATATAAAGTGATCGCCAAAATCCTTGCCAATAGGATTAGAGATGTCATGCCTGATATCATAAGCCTAAACTAATCCGCCTTTATTAAAAGGCATCATATTTCTGATGAAATTTTACTTGCAAATGAGCTCCTGTCTGACTTTAATCCTTGCAGTTCTAGCAAACTAAGCCTTAAAGTTGATTTGAGCAAAGCATATGATACTATTAGAAGAGAACATATTCTTGACATCATGCGGGCTATGGATTTTCCTCCGTGCTGGCTAGCTTGGATTGCTGAATGCATGGCTTCTACATCTTTCCAAGTTCTAATAAATGCCAGTCCTACTGAACTTATTAAGGCCACCAGAGGGATTAGACAAGGCGACCCCCTGGCGCCATACTTGTTCGTCATTGGCATGGAAGGGCTCACCTCTATACTGAACCAAGCTATTGCAAAAAAGAAAGTCACTCCACTCAGAATTAAGAACACTGAGATTTTGCACATCCTATTTGCAGATGACCTATTGGTTCTTGCTCAAGCTAGTGAAGAAGATGCAGGGAAAATAATGGAGGCTATATAGCTCTTCAGTGAACTGTCTGGTCTTAATCTCAACCCATCTAAAATACAACTTTTTCTCAGTAAATCAGCTGATAAAGAGATTAGTAGGAAGTTAAAGATTGAACAATGTGAAATACCAGTGAGTTACCTAGGCCTCCTGCCATTCATTGGTAGGTTGACTAAAGCAATGTGTTCACCGCTAATTGACAAAATCAAAGCCAAGCTAGATTTGTAGAAAACTAAACTACTATCGATGGCAGGAAGATTGGAGCTTGTCACTTTGACTCTCTCTACTTATCATCTATTTTGGACTGGTACTTCCCCCTCCCTAGGGGTACTGTGGAAGATATTGATAGACTCTATCAGTCTTTTCTTGGGGGGACACGAAAAACTAAAGAAAACTACACACTGTATCCCAGAGAGACATCTGCAGGCCTAAACCTGAAGGTGGACTGGGTATTAGATTTGTAGAGGAGTGGAGTCAAGCAGGTCTTATGAGACTTATTTGGGATATTGCAAATAGTAAAAACAATATGTGGGTTAGGTGGATCCATAATAGATACTTGGAACAACACTCGCTTTGGTCTTATTCCCAGAAGTAGACATACAGTTGGATGTGGAAAGCTCTACTTAAGCACAGATGCAGATTGGCACCTCTAGTGAAGTTTGAGATAGGAGATGGCTGCAATATCTCTATGTGGAATGTTCCCTAGGTGGATGGTGCTTTCCTCTCTTCTAAGTTTGATAATGCCCTAAAGCTAAGGACTGGTCTGGGAACTAATGCTAAGCTAAGAAACATCATAAAAAATGGCGTCGGGGATATACCTAAGGCCAGAGGGACTGATGAAATCTAGAAAATCTACAGATCCTTACCACTGAAGGTCAGAGACATGTGCTATTTTGAAAATATGCAAAGCTACTCACTTAGAAATGCATGACATCTTGTTCGTGAACACTATCCAGATGTAGAGTGGGCCACCTGGCTATGGAAGACAAAGGTCCCCAACAGAATGAAGATTTTTGGATGGAAATTACTATAGAATAAAATGGTGACCAAAGGGTATCTGAAAGGAAGAGGCTTTAGTCTTGCTTCTAGATGTTCTCTATGTTGTCAAGATATCGAAGACCAGAACCATCTATTCTAGAACTACATATTTGCACAAGAAGTGTGGGGAATAGCAAGCACTCAGTTCAGTCAGTACCATACAAATGAACTCAATCTCATCAAGAATAAAAGTATAAAAGAAAGACAATTGGCTTTGATCATACTTTATCATATTTGGGGTGCCCGAAACTTAACCATATTCGAAGATGAGAAACATAATCCTCTTGGAATTTGGTAGAGAAGTCGAGCTGACTTACTCTGTTTGCATAGATAGGTTCTTACTGCCTATATATTTTCTTATACACCACTTGTAAATGTTGAATTTTGTTCACCTTTTGAAAGTAATAGAGAATCATGCTTAATGATAAAAAAAGGTTTAAATCAATTATCTCAATATTCATTATTATATACAAATATTATCCTCAATATTTATGATTTTGCATCCCAATATCATTATCTTTCTACAAACTGAGTTTCATCATATTATCTTGCATAAGATTAGTTCCATTAATTAATTATATCCCTTTATTCAAAATTCACTTATACAAACCCATTAGAATTTTATATTCACATCTAAGGTCCAATTATTAATCTATTATGTATATTAAGCTGCTTATATAGATTATATGTGTATTAATAAGAAAATGAAGTATATGTGACATATTTCATGAACTCACTTACATGCCATCACATATTTAGAAGATTAGGTAAAATGAGTGTATCATGATATGTGATGTTATCATATAACCCAAAGTTTCTTTTTATATTTATATATGTTTTCAAGCCTACACACATTAGGGTTACCTTTATGCTATTCATGTTACATTAGAGTTACAAACAACTACATTAGGGTATAAGTCTATCCTGGTTTGATCAAATCTAAGGAACCAAGCATACTAACCTCCTAATCATTGGATTATGCTTTCTAGAGTCAGGATAGACAAAACTTGGTATGTTATATCTATCATACAATAGATCAAAAATTTTCACAATGTATCTTGGTTTGACATATTTTATCCCAAGAAAAAGGTCGGATTTGGCTTTATTTCCTTCGTTAATGTGATCAAAGTCAGTTTAGTTTGAAAACCCTATGATGTATTGAAACTAATGGGTCAAAGACATACATTCCAAGTACTCACTAAAGGCATTTCATATGGGATGCCATCATCGTGCATGCAATCAAGGTACTGGATAAATTTCAAAAAGTGAGACATGAGTACTTATCACATGCTCCATCAATATATGTAAGAGAGAGAAAAATGCTTACTAGGACATGCCCTGGCTCCCAAATGGGAATTTCCTAGAATCTTGACTCAACAAATAGTTTATCAGCATCCAAGATTTTAATCTCTTAACAAGGTATCATCAACAAATAAAGGATGGTTAACGGTTCTATGATGATCATAGAGCAGTGCATGAATTACAAGATATCCTCAGCATGTTGTTGCAACTCACTGGAATGCCACTAGTTTATTAGTCTCTGGTCCATGGATGGAGAGGTACCATGAGGAAGCTTTTAGAGAGTATCTCAAAGAGCTCCCCTCAACTCAGCTAAGGCATATGGATTTGGAAACGTCCCAACCTTGAACGTGTGTTGACCCATTCCTAAATATCTATTTGATGTAAAATATTGACTTCTGACTAGAAATAGAAAAGAGGCCACAATTTTACCTCCAGACACCCAATATGAAAATGTGCAAGCAAAACCAACCATGATATGTAATTTGAATGTGAGGCTATCCATTTTATATGGGCAATGTTTTTTAACAAAAACATTGTTCACCTCATGACAAAGAGTTATCAATATATTGTCCACTTAAGGAATCACATTTTTTATCTCACAGACATTATTTGTCATCAACCACATTCAGAGATTAGTGACTATGACTATTTTGGAAAACTATAACCTTGATCATAATTCCAATGAAGAGGATCATCAAGCTTGATTTTGATAGTTCTGCCAAGTAAAGTAACCTTTAGTTTTCATTTTTTGGTATGGAGCTTGTATTACAAACAAATCATGAGTTTATAATCAAAGAGTAAGCCAAATTCTCTCACATACTCCAAAACACTTGATATCATCACAATCATCCCTACTCACTTAAATACTTGTGATCAATTAGCATTTAAGTCATACATTTCTGACCATATTTATATAGATAGAATTGTATATATATGTTGTGTCTAAAAATCCGATTAGTTCCCTATAACTGAAATTTTTCTAGAAGTTTTTTTTTGGTCAGCCAAAACGCTGTTGCTTTTTTTGTATTTTGTTTTTGAGAATACAAAACTTGTTAGTTCTCAACTGAGAACCAAATGTAAAGGAAAACTATCTTTACATCAGACTATCTTTACACTGAAAAGGTATATAAGCATGAGGAGCAGCACTAGACCTATAGAACGAGCCTTGCCTCAAAACCACTAAAATGGAAAAGGAAGCTCAAGAGGCAACAACAGGAGAACCAAAACAGACCGAAGAAAATTTAGACTTTGCAAAAGCTACATAACAAACCAACCTCAGAACCACAGAAAGAAAAAACACCCAAACCATCAAGAATGATGAACCTTCAGCCTAAGCAAAGCACAAAACTAGAAGCTACTAACAACAGAATCAACAGGCAACTCAACCATCATTCGTCAAATGAGAGGGAAGCCAAGAACATGCAGACACTCCAAGCAAGCCAGCTTCAGATGTCAAGCAGCTGAGAAGAGATAAGCAACTAAGGCTCAACCATCAAGAATGATGAAACTTCAGCCTAAGCAGAACACAAAACCAGAAGCTACCAAACAACAGAATCAACAGCCAACTCAACCATCATTCATCGAATGAGAGGGGAGCCAAGGACAAGCAGACACTCCAAGCATGCCAGCTTCAGACATCAAGCAGCAAAAAAGTGATATGCAACTAAGGCTCACCCATCTCTCAAAAAGTGAGAGGGGAACAACAAGGTACTTCAAATCACAACATACTCAGAGCCCCAGAAAGAGAGTCCACCACTGAAGCAAAATAAGGATATCATGTGATGAAAAAACCTGCAACAGCTGAATCCATATCATTAGCCAGGCCTTCACAAAAAACCAGAGCAAGAGGAAGAACCATATAAGGCATCCAAGGACCAGGTTGAACAGCAAAAGACATAACATCATCTTCAGGGGGAAAGAGGAAAATCCCCAGCCAAAGCACAAAAGAAACCAGAAAGAAGACCGAAGACCAGCTGGACATCATACTCAACCATTACTTGGCAAGACAAGTGAGAGGGGAGAAAAAAGACCAATCAGTGGTTAGCAATGAGACCAAGGTAATCGCCTTTGATTCTATCCCACAAGCTCCTTACAGACAGAGATGAATCTTCGTGACTTCTTCTGTTCCTCTCAGCCCACAGATTATAATGACAAAAGAAATAAAGGGTCTTTGTAGGCTTCTCAAGCATCAAAGCCTTATTCTAATTGTCAACATACTTCAAATTAGGCAAGTTAGCAGCTCTAGCAGTCCACTCAAAGAAATTCTTGCAGAAGTCACAATCGAACAAAGTATGTTGGTATCTTTATAGGAAGTGAGACAAAGATAACATCTAGAAGTCACATGAATACCAATTCTTCTGAGATAGTCATCAGTAGGTAGCTTATTATGAACCGCTTTCCAAATATGACAAGAGAAGCGCCCAGGTATCTTACTATCCCAAATCCATTTGAAAATATTACTATAAGTACCTTTAGAACTGAAGGTATCCCAAAAGGTTCTCATAGTAGGAATAGAAACCTCCTTAAAGGTAATGTAGTCCTCTCCCCCTCGGGGAGGCTTCTGGATGGAAATCAAATTATAGAATTTCTTGTTCATTCTATTATCCTTAATAAACCAGGTTCCATAACGAATGATAGCATTAACATGACAAGAGCGATCCTAAACAGACTTAAGAAACCCATCTCTCCCAATGATGTCTTCAATCCATTTTCCTCCAGCAATCCAGGGGTCAGACCAAAGTCTTATATTAGCACCATCCCCAATATGAAAACTGATATGAGGTAGAATGAGTTCCTTAACCTTGACAATCTTCCTTGAGAGCCAGGACCAAGCAGGACTAGGAGTAGCTGACCAAAAAGAATCATTCTTAAAATATCTCTCATTGACCCACTTAACCCACAAAGTATCCTTTTTATTAGCCAAATTCCAGGCATTAGTACATATGCAGGCAAGTGAGGTCTCTTTTGTTTTCCTAAAACCTAAACCCCCTTCACCTTTAGGAAGAGTGATCCTATCCCAAGGCACAAGGTGAAGAGTGGAATTACCTTCCGAATTGCTCCATAAGAAGTTCCTGCATATAGAGTCGATGGTATTGCAAACTGACATAGGAAGGGGAATAGAAGAAGACCAGTACATATGTATAGTATTAAGAGTAGACTTAATGAGCTCGCATCTCCCTACAAAAGAAAGAACTTTAGATTTCCATCCTTCCAGCTTACCTCTTACACGATCAATCATGGGGGCACAGTCAGACTTCTTGAGTTTTCCAATGAACATAGGAACACCCAGATACTTTGAAGGAAGAGAGCAATTAGAAAACCCAGTGATAGCCAAGATATTCTCTATAGGAGCATATTTGCTAAACAGAATAGAACTTTTGCAGACATTAGCTCTTAAGCCTGAGCAAACACCAAAGAAATCAAATAAATCCTTAATAGTTCTAGCATTGTTCTCATTGGCCTCAGCAAAAACCATAAGATCATCAGCAAAAATAATATGATAGACACTAAGGGAGACAGACGCTTTGATAGGTGTAAGCTTTTTCTCATCAACCTCATTCTTGATCAGCTCAGTAAAGCCTTCCATGACAATGACAAAAAGATAAGGGGCCAATGGGTCTCCTTGCCTAATGCCATTTGAGGGTTTGAACTTAGGGCCAAGTTCACCATTTATGAGAATCTGATAAGATGTGGACTTAAACATAGCTTCTATGAGCTTAATCCATCTAATAGGAAAACCCATCTTATAAAGAATAGAGAAAAGATAACTCCATTTCACAGAATCATAAGCTTTAGTTAAGTCCACTTTGACACACATTTTGCTAACATTATGTCTATTGAAATCATGGATAAGCTCATTTGTAAGCATAATCGCATCCTTAACACTTCTATTCTTGATAAAAGAACATAGATTCGGACTAATGATGTCAGGAAGGATGAGTTGGAGTCTATTGGCCATAATTTTAGAAATCAACTTATAAGTGATGTTGCAAAGAGAAATGGGATGCCAGTTCTTGAGCTCATTGTTGTCTTGACCTTTTGGAATAAGGGTGATGAAGGTGTTATTAGCTTCCTACAGCAAACTGCCATTTTTGAAAAAATCAATGATAGCTTCACAAACATCATTCTTGATAATATACCAGGTTTTAAAAAAAAACCGTTATAGCCATCAGGCCCAGGCGCCTTGTCAACCATAAAAGTGTTAATAAGATCATCAATTTCCTTCTGAGTAACAGGAGCCATAAGAATAGTTTTATGAGCCTCCGAGATTTTTTCTCCCCTCCACTCTCCTTGAAAAACACCATGCGAACTATTATTGTTAAACAGAGCTTCATAATACTCATAAACGGACGCCTGAATAGCACTAGGATCAGTAGTAACAGACTCGTTAATCTTGAGAGAAAGAAGGTTGTTTCTTTGTCTTCTGGTTTTCATTGATAAGTAAAAAAATTTAGAATTACTGTCCCCCTCCTTGAGCCACTAAACACGGGACTATTGTTTAAATAAACACTCTTCCTTCAAGGAAGCTTCCTTAGCCAGCTTTCTAGCATCAATAGCATCCTTTAAAAGGTTTTGATCATAAGGATTTGCATCAGCCTGTTCCTGTAGACATAGAGCATGATGCCTTTTCCTATTCGTATCGCTGATATAGTTGCACAAGATGTTCTTGTTCCAACTGATCAATTTTCTTTTGAGGATTTGAAACTTTCTATAAACTCTGAACATAGCATACCCATCAATACTAGCACTCCATGCTTCTTCAACAATATTAAGAAAATCTTGCTCTGAGGCCCAATTGTTAATGAATCTAAGCGGTGATTTGATGTGGCGAGTGTTTCCAATCACAAGGCTGAGAATTTTGTGATCACTTACAATATTGGAGATGACATTACTAGAAAAATCTGGACAGGAATTGAAAAATCTGGATAGGAATTGAAAGCACTAGCATTGTACAGAATCCTATCAATTTTTGTAGCAATATGCTTCTCACCAGGTTGATGGTTGTCCCAAGTGAATTGAGGCCCCTTTAAATCAAGATCAAAAATATTATTATCAAGCATGCAGTTGTTAAAATCCCTCATCGACTTAGTAGACGGAGGGCAGTCTCCAATCTTCTCATATTCTTTGCGTACATCATTAAAATCTCCAATAATGAACCATGGGGAGGTAACAGTAGAGCTAATGTTATGAATAGAGTTCCATAGCTTTTCTCTATCGTAGTCATCATTGTGCCCATAGACGGCAGTAAGAGTAAAATTATAACTCTTAGAGAGAACCTCACAATGAATTAATTGGTCAGTCTCCAGAATTTTTCTCACAGAACAAACATTAGAATCCCACAGAAGAAAGATTCTACCAAGAGGATGAGACTCCAAATTGGTATAGAAATCGAACAGGGGAAAATGCCTTCTCATGAATGAATTAACCTTTTCTTCTAATCTTAGTTTCTATGAGGATGATGATGTGACCTTTCACCCTCCTCAATTCCTCCTGGATGTCAGTGATCTTGTTGCTAATACCTCTGACATTCCAGGAGGTGACTTGAAAAGAACTCATGGCTGCTTCTCGGCTGTTGGGTTGACAGCCTCAGCATTCGAAGGATAAAGCAAAAAATCTCTTGGGGCAGAAGAGAACGAAGAGCTTGCCATCCTATCATAGATACTAACATTTAGTTTAGCTTGGCATCTAGGGGGACTCTTGGGCTTCTTACCTTTATTATTCACCACATAGAAAGAGGACGCTTGAGAGCTTCCATCACTAACAGGCGAGACAATAGGAGTAACCAGACTAGAGGGTGGAGTAGAGGATATGAGCCTTTGACTATGATTACTTTCCATAATAATATCTTGAAGGATAGATTCAGTTTCAAGAGCATCATAACCAAAACCTTCATTAACTTCACGCGATAGCTTTAAGTCTTCGACTGTCTCTACTTGTTGTGACAATTCCTTCAATCTAGCTATTTCTGCTTCATCCTCTATTTCCTCCACTATGTACACAGGTTCTTCTTCTCTCTCAGCAACCTGAACGGGAATAGGATTAGCAATAGATTTCTTTTCAACCCATTGTTTCTTATGAAAAACATCAGCACGACCTACAGAGGACCCTGCCTTCAGCACTAGGGTAATAATGCAGTTGTCGTGTCCAAGGAACCCACATTGAGAACACTTGAGAGGTATCCATTCATAGCTAATATCAACAGAACGTTCATCCCCTTCATCGCTTATCAGGGATACTTTACTTGGGAATTTTGCAGAATATCTCATCAGCAGTTGAATACAAACATAGTCTATGCATTTTAAACATCTAGTATTCTCATCCATCTTCAACGGTCTGTCGATATAAGACCCAATTCTCTCAAAAAAGATAGGATCCCACATTTCTAATGGAAAGTTATAGATTCTGATCCAAACTGGTACCTCAGAAAGAATCATTTTCTTTTGTTCATCACCCGACTTCCATCTCTTCAGAATCACAGGTCTGCTCAATACATACCAATCACCTTTCAGCATAAGATCCAAATCACTCTGTTTATCAAATATGACTAGAAAGAATCCGTCATTCCTATCGAAAATTTCAAAGGAGCCACTCGTGCACCAGGTATCAGCGAAATGTTTAAGCAGAGTCGGGACGTGGGGTTTGAATCAATTACGTATCCCATCAAACACTTGCTCCATCGTTCAACATTCTTGATGGCCTCTTGTTTCGGGTATACGATCTTGCCATCGCTAATGGATATTTCCTTCAGGTTCAGAGCGGATGGCCCCCCAGAATATATACCAGCCAAATCTTCCCATTTCTTTGGTATCCGAGAAGAATGTGCATCCTGGTCTGCACTTGACCTTAAATGAGATTGAGCATCGTCTACTCAAACTGAAGCATCACCTCTCGTGAGATCTGTCTGGTCAGGCGGACGGCGAAGCACTGCCGCCATTGTAGTCATCTTCTAGCTCAGGGGAGGGGTCCGTCCTCAGACGATTCTTTATGTTTCAGTTCCTTATTAATGAACTGGTTTTTCTAGAAGTTTTTTTTCCAGGAACTAAAGTTCAATACCAGGAAATTGGGTTCAGGTGATTATTTTTATATTTAAGATTCTTCAAGAAAATGATTTCCATGTGATTGGTTTTTTATAACTTTGGTTTAAAAATCTAGGAAAACACATATAATGATTGATCTTTCTACAACATTTTAATATGTTTACCACTATACTGTATCATATAATAAAGGTATTCAAAATAAAAAAAGTAGCAAAAAAATATTCATGAAAATTTATACAAAATATTGAACAAGAAAAAAAAGTTAATTTCAATTAAAATAATGAAATTTATGGTCTAAATCTCAAAGTCAATGATAACATTTATAATGAAAATGTTGTCCATGGTCCATAAAATGTGTAGATGAATCAATAGTTACAATACTAGAATGTACATATGATTGAGAAATGGATAGCACAAATATTAGAATACGATTCAACTCAAAGTATGTATTGACTAATATACAAAGAAATTAGAAGTTTAACTTGTAATAGGATGTAGTGGACAAAGAAAAAGCATGCATAACAACATGTAGACAACATGAGAGAAAAAACATATGAGTAGGGTTGAGCATTGGGTCGAGTTCAACTGGACCCATGAGCCTGACCCAAAATTTTCTATGGATGGGATTGGGCCTTGACTTTAGGCTCACAATTGAATATGGATCAAATTAGAGTCTTAGTAAATATGAACCCGAAGACCCAACCTCAAATGTTTATACATAAATATATACAGACAAACACACACACACACATATATACACCTATATATGTATATATACACACACACTCTTATATTAACACACACACAGATGTGTGTGTGTGTATGTGTGTGTGTATATATATATATATATATATATTCATATATATATATATTCATATTTTTCACATATTAAATGATATAGTAGTTTCTATAATTATATGATATAAAGGATGGCGGCTAGGGTTTCTAGGGGCTCTGGTATTTTGGGGTCGATGGGGAGACAGAGGAGGCAACCTAGATGGGGGAGGTGTTGGAGGGGGCAAAGGGGCATATGGAAGCAAGGAGTATACATCTGAATACATACATTACATGGATGGACATGTAAGGAAAGATCATGATAAACTGGTGGAACCTAGGGGGTACTCATGTGAAGGTGTCAAGTTGTATTTGAGTTCCAATTCATTAGGATGTGAGGTAGCAACCGACAACACGGTCAGAGCAATATGGTTGACGAGGATAACCCAAGGAGTAGCTACGTAGACCCCTTTCCCCCACTGGATAACAATAACAATACCATCAATATCCCATCAGACTAGGGGAAACATAAGACAATGCAAGAAGGTAGGGACAAAGGAAAAGGACTCCATAATGAAGGCTACAAAGATCATCCCTCAGAAGATTTGATGATAACCCAACATACCCAGATGGATCAAATTGTTTCTTAGAAATTTTGTATGAGAGCAGACTGGTCGTCGCAGATGTGACTCTGAAAGTTGTGGGTGGACATCCAACATTAGAAATTAATCCCGACGCCGAGGAGGACCTGGGAAGGCCTTGGAAGTATATACTAGTGACTAGACTCATTAGCTCAGATGTAGGATATATGCCCATGAGGGATTTCTTGAAGACTCTGTGGAATCCTATAGGTAGGTTTAACATGTTTGAAGTTGACCTTGGCCACTACATAGTGCAATTTTCTTACAGAAGGGATTTTGATACAACCTTAACGGGGGCCCGTGGAAACTTTTTGGCAAATGTATGGAAGTATGAAAATGGGATCCCACCTTCCTCCCCTCAACCAAACTTCCAAGGTTCTTAGTCACATGGGTCCAGGTTCTAGATCTACCTCTCCATCTTTATGTGCCTACTATATTCAATTACCTAGGGCTAGCATTAGGATGCTTAATAAAGGTTGATGCACACACTATGGCCAGATTGAGCAGCAAATTTTCCAGGATGGCAATAAAATTGACACTGGCAAACCCTTAATCAATACAATCAACCAAATAATGAAATCTACCAAGTCGAATATGAATTGTTTCCCGACTCTTGTTAAGACTACGACAAGCTTGGACATACTTACTCACAGTTCCCGTCCAATTCTACAACCAAATCTTAAAATGACACATATGAGAGTCCTATCAATGGACAAGGAGTTCCTATTCCCACCCAGACAGACAACCATGGGTCTAAGTGGCAAACAAAATGGATGAAGACCACTGTACACAGAAACAATTCTAAACACCAAGCATATGGAAATAGTAATGACTCCAATGTCCAAAATAAATTTGCAAACCTAGCTGATCTTGAGGAAGGAGAAGGAAAAGAATCTTCTGAGAGGAAGACAGAACAGACAGAGACGTTGGATAGTGATCATA
The DNA here is from genome assembly GCA_963693085.1 of Alisma plantago-aquatica. Taxonomy (NCBI): domain Eukaryota; kingdom Viridiplantae; phylum Streptophyta; class Magnoliopsida; order Alismatales; family Alismataceae; genus Alisma; species Alisma plantago-aquatica. The sequence goes on from OY856415.1 coordinate 526,380,180, forward strand.
CAACAACGCCTACCCACAAAATGATGAAGGTTTGGAAGAAGAAGAAAATAGGCATCACGGATGACAAGAGGGAGGTCCTAAAAGAGATAAACAATACAAAGGGAAGTGAGTAGAGCAAAGAGGGAGACCATATTGCAGTCAATCTAGATGTAGATGATGTCATAGATCTAGAAGATACTAAAAAAAACATTGACGGTGAGGCCTCAGCCAGTTCCAAGAAGAATACTAAGGAGGTTAACATGGAGGATACTGTAGAAACAAGCTCAGAAATAGCAAATAATGAGCTTGAAGAGAATTTGTATAACACAAAAGAGGTAGAAATGGAAGTCTCAAACTCAATCACTAAAACTAACCCAAACGTTGTACCAACACGTCTACCATCTGGGAGGAAACTGAAGAGCTCAGGTACTAAGATGAAGACAACTAGATCAAAACCTCCATATGAACAATGTCGTAAGAGCCCACGGCTAAACTAGGAGATAGGAGGAAGCGATGTTGGAGATAATAATGAAGAGAAGGAGAATGTTGTACCCGCCTGAGGTTCTACCAATGCATAGTGGTTCTCACCACCCCTTCTCTATCATGTTGTGTTTGATGTTAGATACACTCTGTTGGAATACCAGAGGAATCAACAACCTTGATACATGTTGTGTACTCAGAGATATACTCTCTTAGAAGAAACCACAACTGGTAGGTGTGCTTAAACCCCACATCAGTGGAGCAACAACAACAAGGACTATATAGGAGTTGGGTTTCAATAAATCCTTTTGTTGTGAAGTATGAGGATTCTCTGGAGTAATTTGGTTTTATTGGAAGGGAGGTGAGTGTGAAATACATATTATCAACTTTCATCGACATATGTTGACTTGCAAATCCAATAATACTATGTTAAGCACCTTTATCTATGCTAACCCCCAAATTTCTATTCGGAAGCTTTTATGGAAGCACCTAGTTGCTATGAGAAAAACCTTCAATCTGCCTTGGGTAGTAGTCGGTGATTATAATGCTACTTTACTACCTGAGGAAAAGATAGGTAGCAAGTACTACAACTTCAATAAAGGTACTACCTTTAACAACACTTTGATGGAAGCATGACTCTCTGACCTTGGTTTTTGTGGTACGAGATTCACTTACATCCTTGGTAGATTACAGGAACACCTTGATCGGGCAGGGGCTAACACAACCTTCATCAATTCTTATCCTCACTATGTAGTTGAACATCTGCCAAGAGAGTTCTCAGACCATTTGCCAATCCTCATACGCTCTACTGACCGCTTTCAAGCCCCCCTCAGCTCTTTATTAAGGAATCTTGGTCTAAAGACCACAATTTTTAGAAGATGATTAGAGACAACTGGAAACCAGATTTTAATTTCTATGATGCTCTTATGCACATCAGAAATGATATCACCAAGTGGGCAGTCAAGTGCTACAAACAGATGATGAAAGATAAGAAGTGTATCCTTAGGAATCTTGATATGTTACAACGCATTTTGGCAGATTCTTATGATAGCACTATCGTTAGAATGATAGTCGACATGGAAGATCAGTACAATGAGATCCTAAAATGAGAGGAAGACGATCTTAAATAGAAAAGCCATATCAACTGGCTTACCGATGGAGACAACAACACGAAATTTTATAACGCTTATGTGAAGTAGCATCGTAGATACAACACTATAACCATGCTGAAGGATATTGATGGTAACTGGATCATAAACAATGATGCCATCTGAATCTTAGTGTTTCAACACTTCAAGAATTTGTTTACTGAACCAGTGCAGGTTTGTCCCAATGAAGTCAAGGCATTCATGGGGAACTTTATACCTATGTATTGGAATGAAAGTCAAACACTATTGACCACCCCTATCCTTGAGGAAGTTCATCGAATCTTATCAAAAATCAATCCTCATAATGCCCCAGGTCCAGACGAGGTGGGTGGTTCCTTTCTCTTAAAAAATGTGCATTCTATTAAACACTCCTTGATGAAGACTATCCATACTTCCCTTCATGGTGGAATGCTGGACAATAATCTTTATCATGCTAACGTTGTGCACATTCCCAAAAAGGCTAAGCCTGAACTATGCAAACACTTCTAACCCGTATCCCTCAACAACATCAGCTTGAAGATTACATCCAAAGTCGTTGTTGAAATGTTGAAGAGTTACCTATCATAATGGGTCTCTCCAACTCAAAGTGCTTTCGTTCCTGGTCATAAAATATTTGACAACATTACATTTGCCCAAGGAATTCTACATATCATGAGGAGGAAGTCATCAAATAGGACGATGGCTATCAAGATAGATCTATCTAAGGCATACGAAATGATGACATGGTCGTTCATCATTGGCACCCTTGAGAAACTTGGTATTCCTTCTACTATCTAAAATTAAATCCTTAACTCTATCTCTAGTGGTGACGTTTCAATCCTATGGAATGGTAGAATAGTGGGTTCATTTAAAGCAACAAGAGGACTGTGGTAAGGAGACCCACTCTCCCCCTACCTCTTTGTTCTTTGTCTGGAATGGTTGTGTCAATCTATGAATGTCTAGTGATGGAGAAGAAATGGACGCCCTTCAAACTCTATAGTAAAGGTCCCTACATATCTCATATGTGTTTCACATATGACATGCTACTATTTGATAGATCTAATGTTACAGAGGTTAAGACCATCATCAACTGCCTCAAGAGGTTTGGTCAGGTCTCTGGACAATCTATTTCCGTCAGCAAATCTTCTATCTACTTCTCTAAAAGTGTCCCAGACAGAATATGCAGAAGGATTAGTAGAGTGAGTGGCTTTACATCTACTAAAAATCTAAGTAGGTACATGGGTGTCCCACTCATTCACGATAAAGTGAAGGAAGACACATACAACAATACTATTGATAGAGTGACTACATCCATTAATGTGTGGTCGGCAAGAAGTCTGAGCCTAGCAAGAAGAGTTTGTCTCGCTAAAGCCACGTTAACGGCTATACCGAGTTATGTTATGCAAACCATATTCATACCTTTGAAAGTTTGTGATATTATCAACAATTGTATTCAGGTGTTTGTTTGGGGAGGTAACCACAAAAGCCACCCTCTGTATTTTGTGGCATGGAATAAGATCACATGTAGTAAAGAACATGGTGGTCTGGGATTAAGATCTATGAGAGAGCTCAATATGGACCTTATAGATAAACATGCTTGGGAGGATAACATGGGTAGAAAATTAATGTGGTGTGTGAGCATCTTACCCAAGTATGGTAAATACATAAGGGGGAACACATTGGATGTATCAAAACTACGAAGGTCAGTGATTCAATGCAAGGCATTCATTACCAAAAACTCAATGTTCATACATGTAAGCGGTTGAGACATCAATGCATGCAAGGATTAGTGGTGAAGCACACAGGGAACTCTAGAAGAATATATCACCAGACCAATACCAAACGAGCCCCAAGATCTGAAGGTAGCCAACCTTATCAATATATAAAATGAATGGGACTTTGAGTTCTTTAATAATTGGCTTCCTAATGATATTATACAGAAAGTTAGCAAAAATGAGGTTCCCATTAGCAAGGATGATGCAGATACCTTGGCCTAGCTCCATACTGACTAGGAACGCCTATGAAATCCTGAGAAAATTGAAGGATATTAGGGTCTCTGGTAAGTGGGACATTATCTGGAAGGCTAGAGTGGTGATGAATGTCAAATACTTTCTATGGTTGGTAGGCCACAATGCTATCCTCACCAACTATAGGAGATAAACCCGTCAAATGACCATAGATACTCTATGTCCTATATGTGGAAAGGAGCATGAGATAGTCTTACATGTTCTACGAGATTGCCCTAAGGCAACTAAAGTCTGGAAGGAACTTATTAACAAATAAACATGGGACAATTTTTTTGCTGAGACAGATGTGTGGAGGTGGATAACTACAAACATGGATAAGAACAACGCAGACAATCTAAAATTCATGATAGGTTGTTGGCAGCTGTGGAAAAGTAGAAACTTGGAGGTCTTCGAGAAAACTAAACATACCAGTAGCTACATGGCCTATCTTATTATCAAGGAATGTACCATCACTATCCTTGTGTGGTCCAACGAGGACAATGCAGGAGATAAGAGTTTGAAAGAGGAAACAAAATGGGAGAAACCCAAACTAGGCTCGTTGAAGTTAAATATTGATGCTACCTTCAAGAACAACATCTCTTCCTCAACAATTATTGCTATTTGCAGAGATAGCAATGGGAACTAGATAGGAAGTTGGGGTAGGAAGATCAAGGCAGGAAGCACCCTTGAAGCTTAACTTCATGCTATTGACCTTGCTATTAAAGTCAGGCTCTCTCTAAACTGCGAGCACTTGACCATTGAAATAGATTCTAAATAGGCTAAGGAGGCTATAGAGGGTAATTTTTTTGAATACCTCAAGCTAGAGTTGTGGTTAACTAATGTCAAAAGAAGATGGAAAAACAATTGGCACTGCACTAATATCCTGAGAGAGAAAGTGTAGCTATGGATTTGTTTGCTAAAACTCATCAAAAAACCCAAGGTGGAGTCTATGTCTATAGAAGACCACCTAGTAATCTAGTTGATATTATCAAACTAGAGTCTTGTAATGGTAGTAGTACTACTACATTTACTTCTGCTAGTTCTAATTATGATTGTAATGCTCCTATTGATTTAGCTTGCAAGAGGGGTGAGATGAATAAAAATCTCTCTGACTTCTGCAAAAAAAATGATATGCTATAAGAAAAAGTAAAAATGCATATAAATAACTCCTAAATTTCTGTACTACAAGGCCACAATTTAATGGATAATGATCCCCATCCATTTCTTCCACATGCATACATTTTATATATTAGATTCATTTGAAACTAGTCATGCCCATGATTTATCCCTATTTATTTGTTGTCTCTTTTTTAGTCAACTATGATACGAATGCAAATTTTTCTATCTTAAATTTGTAGAATTTTTTTTACAAAATGTTTATACAATATAGTAATTTATCTTATTTATAGTTTACAATCAAAATTCACATACATAATTATTTATTTTCATTTTTTAAAAGGTAACAATATAATGTGTGATTGTCCTTGTAACTTTTTTTGACTCTTAATTAGACAATTTGTATTAATTTAATATAAGGTTCACGATGGCATCCTTTTCAACTTCTCGCTTTCTCCTCTTTATTCAACCACACAACCCAGTTATACTTTTTATTTTCCAATGATGGATAAAGAATTTTACCACTAGAAACATCTTAATAAAATCTTAAGATATAAAGTGATGTCCATATGTGACTCTTTATTATGATATTGACAAGACAAAACTTCAACATGAGTTTGTCCTCTTGAATTTTTTTGATGTCTAATTGTCATTCTAAATTAGTTGACTGTTACATTCATCTCATTGTTAAATCAAAACTTCTAACCTTTACGAAGAGTTTTTTATTTTGAACATAGACAACTAATATGTATGTATATTTTCCAATACAAACATTCCAACATATAGTAGTTCTGATGAAAGGGATTGAAAGCATAGTATCTTTTTTGTAAAAAAGTATCAACGTCGGTTGGAACCGAACGTGGACCACAACTCAAGTATACAACATGGTCTAGATTCAGTCCTATAAAGTGTGTAAATTGTCAAGCCATGATCCGACCCATGGACTGCTAATAAAATCTTTGTGTGGGTCTGCACTTTTGTAACCTTACAACAACCTAACCAATGCTCAACCCTACATATGATACTTGCTTAGACCGTAAAAGAAAATATGATGCTTGTTGTTTAACTAGTAGTGAACAGAAAAACATGCTATTTTAACTTATGGTTCCTTGAGAATAGATATATAATCTCACATCTATCTCATGACCATTATTTAAAAATCTTGAAGGAAGCTCACTTGGATGGAAGTTTGTCAATAGAAATAAAAATCTATCATGTCTAGAATCAGATCCTCCTTTTTCTACTAGATAAAAGGATTTGGTTGATGATCTCACGAGTCAAGAATCAATAAGAATCTACCTTTAACACCGTGAAGATACTAAAATAGGTTCAATTGTGTCATCGAGAAATGAACAACATGACAATGGATTCAGTTTGCAGAAAGTGTTGGTGTTGTAAGATGCACCTTTTGATAGAACGTTGGGAGTAGCCGATAGATGGACAAATCAAGCATGAATCAGGGAACTTATTTTTACCCTTTTGTTTTCTCTCTAGATAGAAAATCTATTTATATGTATGGAAGTTTGTACATTAATTTCAAGAAGTAGTTTTCTGTAATTACAAAAAAAAAACTTATGTCAAAACTTAATTTCCTTATTTTCTTAACCCACTTACAATGAACATATCACAACTGTGATCTTATATGGGCAAATTTGGTTTACAAAAGTCATCATGATCTGACTAAATTTTTTCCTCTATAAAGCTAAATCTTATGTTTAGTTTGCGAGAGGTATAAAATGCAAAAATCCAACATTTTTAGGGATATTAGAAATCCAACACTAAGGTTTACATCTCAAAACTGTGGGATGTTGCAATCCCAGAGGTACCTGAATCCCACCCCCATCACCACCTCTCTCCCTACACTCACCCCAATTCTCACCCCACTTCCCTTTGACTCTTACATGTGCCTCCTTCTCGAGTCTCCTCCTTGTGTCTTTTCCTTAGTCATAGGTGTGATGACTAGCCTAAGATGACCAGTTTAACCACCGAGTGCTCTTCTATTCTCACACCGCTTCATGAGGAATGCCCCAACTCCATATTGGTTCTCCTTCCCACCTCCTCACACCAGAATCAGATCTCGTTCACCGGTGCAATGACTACATGATCTAGATCATGTATTAACCAACAATGTTGACAGCTTCTGGCATTGTACCCTCTGCGCTAACCCACTCCTTCTGATCATCTATTCCTCCACTATAAACCTCATGATCGATCTCCCTCTCAATCTCCTCATTGGCATAGGGGTTGATCTAGTCATCCACTGCCCCATCTCTCTCAGCTGCACCTAATAACAAAGAGGTTAGGATCGATCTCCTTAACCCTTTTCATTTCTTCCATCTTACCATTTTCCTCCTTTCTGATCCATAATACAAAAAAGGCTCTATGGTGATGATAACAAGGAGGGATTCTCAATGATTTTGAATTGCCCTCGACACCAACTATTCATCATATTATAGCTATTTCCCCTTCTATCCAAGTATAATACCATCATTGTAACAAGGAGGATGTGAGAAGAAAGGATCCTATCATCAATTGTCCCAACTTTCAAATAATTAAGGATCAAGCTCCCCCTCTCCCCTTTTTTTACATTCTACTTTTCCTCCTATCGAGATGACACTGTTGTAATTCCTATAAGAATTGGTATCATTTAGAATAATAATCCTTATTTTTTTGTTTTTTTAACTCAGTGTGACATTTAACGTTAATATCTATTCTCACGTTTCATGTTAAACTGGTAGTTATACACTACTTTCATGATCTTATAACACTATTGGGCTTTCTTTAGGATGATAGATGATAGTACCTAATTGAATAAGACATTGAGATGATAGAGGCCATGAACTAAAGGTTAATTAAAAAATTAGTTAGATGTTGGTGATATTATGTGTCTTTGGTGACTAGGTTGCAATTTAAATATATTGGGTGTTTCTGGTGGATGGATTGCATTCTATACATATTGGGTGTTCGTGGTTGCATTTTTTATCTTTTTTTTTGTTTAGAGGTGACACATATGGTGTAAGTAATAGGAAAATTAGTTGATTGCTATAAGGTTATACTTATGGTGTAAGTAATAGGCAAGTGGCTAGGGCATGTTTAAATATAATAGGCATGTTTCCAGTTGCACACTGATCTTGGCATTTTGTTCTATGCTATGTGGCCTTTCATGTAAAATGTTTCTCGAATCATCTTCTAGACCCTAATTTGCAAGAGTAGGCATAATATACCTATTGTTTTTGTTATTAAGAGTAGATTGCAAAACGAAGTCGTTAACATATTGTATCATGATGCCTATATAAAATACTAATTGATGAATTTGTTTTGAACTAACTATATAACACTGAATTGAAGAAATACCAAGAACTTGTTAAAGTTGTCTACTAATGTCACTCTTCTATCTATACGATTTTTTACTTATTTGATTTCATAAGCAGGTGCCTTCATATGTTGTGTCTTTCATTGTAACTTTGCCTCTCCAATGTCCATGCTAATGGTATTAGTATAACTATGCCATGCATGTGGAGATCAACATTTTCCTGCAACATAGGAGATATTGAGTCTCTTCTAACATCCTCTTAAGTAAATTTATATTCTATTCCTCCCAGTTTTAACAAATATTTTTCAACCAAAATTTTTTAGATACAAGCTTTTAGCACATGCCAACAATGATGCATTATGAAGATAACAATACCAAAACACCTACTTCAATTTTTTTATTCTTCACTTTTGTACTTTTGACATTTATATTTCTCAAGTAAATTTCATTCTTTTCTGAACCCATGGTATTTTTTTAATAACCTCATAGGAGGTTGTTAGATTACCCAATGTGTGACTCCATGAAGGAATTCCTACTTGAATATAGAGCACATTTCAAATCTAGTTCTACTTTATTAAGGAAAGGCTAGAACTAGCATTCTTTTAGCTCAATTCATGCTTGATTCGAATGTTCATGGCTTGTCTAGATCACAATAGTGGTAATATCATTCTAGTTCACATGTTGTTCTTGTAAAAATCTCAATAGAAGTCTATAAGTGATCATATGATAAATTTGACATATTTAGTCCAATATTGATTCCAATCCATCCTTTTTAAGTATTTCAATATACATGCTTACATGTATATGAGGTTGCTTAAAATAAATTCGCACTTTAGATGGTGATTCCTTTTGAACGATGTGTTGGACGGGTTGTGATTTTGTTAGATGTTGGTTAGTTGTTTTATTTTATATTCAATTTTATCTAGATAGCCTTCTAATATCTTAGTTTCTTAAACTTACATTTTGGGAACAAAGATTTTCTTACTATAATCTTATTTTCTTAAAATTTCTCACTCCTAAAATATAGATGGATCTTATGGTTTGGAGGAAACATATGTTTTGTGTTATTTTTACAATTATAGTAGTGCTTTCCATACTTTGAAGATGAAAAAGAATGAGGAGAAGTAGAGTTAGGGCTCCTAATGTCAGTTGAGAACCTCATAGGGAATGACATCTACTCGATATCATCAACTCAGCCAATGAGAATGTAGGGACATGACAAGAAGGATGTTTACTAGCTAATACTGCATAGACCATAGTAGATGAGAAATTGTTCATGTTTTTACACAAAAGTGACAATAGTGTGCGGAATTGTGTTGTCAAACACAACTTTAACTGGTCAAGAGAGACTATAAGCCACTATTTAAATGTTGTCTTAAAGGCAATTGTTTCCTTAAAGGATAAGTATACAATTCCCCCTTCATGTGCCATGCCAACATAAATCATATCAAAGAAGTAATATTGGCCATAGTTTAAGCTATGATCTGTATTCCTAATTAAAGTGGTATCTTTTGTTGATGAGATACATGCAATTTTTTGTTATATATGTTGTATCTTTGTTTATGTAAGACCCCTGACCAAGATTAGTGCTTGATCTTTCTTGCTTTGCATAATAATATTCTATAACCTTAATCTAATCACGTGATGCCTTAATAACATGTGACATGCTTATGGTCCAATTTTGGTTGATGTTTGAGCTAGTTATGCTATATATGTACTTGTTTTGGACCAAGTTGCAATTTACCCATGTTGAGGGTTTATCTTGAAATTTGTTACATGTAGATTGTACCTCTTGTGTTTTGGCATCATGAGAAAGAGTATGATGCATAGAGGTTCCTTGTTGAGCTTTGGTTGAAGAGGTGACATCACATGTTTATCTAGGGCTTGCATGCCTTGCATGATTGCTTGAGTTGTGATAGTGACCATGTTATTGGTCTTTTGTTAGTACCTGATATGTTCCCTATGTTAGTTGTGACTGTTATGTTTTGGAGGTGCCTTATGATGACTGATATGTGTTGATCTTGGATAGGTTATGTCGACCTAGTGATGTTGAGCCTTATGCTTTGTTTTGACAATCGATATCTTTTGGGGACACAATAGTGAACGCCATTATGATGCTCCTTGGTGTTTTTGTCGACCGTTATGTGGGGAGGACCTAAGTGGTCGCTTCCCTACATTGGTTTTGACAATTCTCTTGCTTGTGTGTTTGCATGATCGATCCTTTGTGGGAGAAGTGTCCTTTTGATGCTCTTATGTCTTGACACCTCATGATCTTTACCTCCCTCCTACACTTGAGTATATATGCTCTCTCTTTCGGATATAAGTATCCCCTTTAGCTTCCTTCTTCCTCTCCCCTTGCTTTTTTTTGGCCTTGGAGCTTGGTGGTGCAAGGAAAGTTTCTGATCTTAGAAAAGGTGGTCGCCTACCTCTTGCATGTGGTGATCTAGGGATTGATCATCTTTCTTTTGGTGGCCCTTGTCTATCTTCTTTCTTGGTAAGTGGTTTTGAAACCTTGATCTCAATTTTTCTTGAACCCTGCCTCCCTTTCTTCTTCTCTTGGTCGTAGACTATGGATAAGACATGGTGGTCATCTTGAGGAACTTATCTCCATAGAGGGAAATATCCATGGTTCTCCATGGAAGTACATATGTGAGATGAAGCTTTCTCATTCTTTCTCTTCTTTTTCGGCCTAGGGTTTCTACCCTTTCTCCTTTGATCATCCTTTGACCTTGGTTTTTCTTCTTCTCTTGAGGTACCTTGTTTGGTCATGGAGGAAGATCCAATCTTGGTGATTTTCCCTCTTTCTCTTGGAGCTTGTGGCTTTGGAGTTTGATCTTCTTCAAGGCGGGTTTATAACTCTCACCTCTACTATTATTGAACCTTTATATTGCTTGCATGTTACCATTTTAATCTCTAAAACATGATCATATGTTTCTACTTGATGCTATCATGATTTAGGGTTTAGAATTTTGAATTATTCTTGATAAGATTGCTCTTTCTCCTAAACCCTAATTCTTGCACCCAAAATATATCTAAGTGATGGTGGAGTTGATGGTTGTTGCATGCATCTTATTTGTTTATTTTATCACCATGCTACGGTTTGTCTATCATGTGCTTGTTGGAAGTCTTCATTCTTATTTTATACATTTGATTTCATCTCTCTTAGTATGGCTTCATGCTGATCTTGGTGATAACTGTTTCTAGGGTTTTAGTGATCATCCTTGTATTGTGTTTCTACCTTGGTGACGCTTGAGCTTCTTGGTGTTATACAATTGTTTTGGCCAACATGTTTCTTGGTCCTTTGGCAGTCATTATGATCTTGAAGATGGTATGTTAAGGTTCTAGATTGGTCTCCATATTCCTAACCCTAGTTCCCTTGGGACGCTATCAAGAGTTGCTTTAGTGGTCATTATTTTGAGATGCTTTATGACGATTGTTATTCTTGACCCTTGTGGTGGTTGTTATCTTTCCAACCTTGAGTGGTTGCTATCCTTTGTGCTCTTGAGATAGTTTTGCGTGGTTGGTATCTATCCTTAGTGCCTTGGTTTCTATTAGTATCATGGTGTTTTGGACATTATGTTTGAGATGGCTTGATGATTGCTATTGATGATATTCTTTAGTGGTGAAAATTTCTTCAAGTTGTAATCCTAGTGGTCGACATCTTTGATGTGCTTTAGCAGTCGACATTATTGTTGAGAGATGTGGTTGAAACTCTTATGTGCTGATGTGGTCGACATGTGAGTCATGTGGTCTCTATGCCTTGAGCTATGAGTGGTTGCTACACATGGTCTAGTTGGTTGATTGCTATAGATGGCTTTAGTCTTGCATACATAGTGTTGCTTGAAATAATTGATTTTATAATAATAATGATGTTTATCACTAATGTTCTCCAAGAATGTGGGAGGTGATGTACCTAGGGTTTGGTGATTGAATGAGGTTATGGAAATCCTAATTGGATATCTATGACAAATCCTAACTCTAATTAAAGTGTATAATGTACTTGTTGAGCTTGCTTAAATGACTAACATGTGATAATGTTTTCTCTCTCCTACTTGTGTAACCCTAACCTTACAGGAAGAATAAATATCATATCTAGTGATTGCTATGGTGTATTTGATATGTCACAAGGTGATACTTGTGAGCCTTTATGAGGCATGATGAGATAATGATGATGTATAAGAATAATGTGATTAGGTCTTATGACCTGGCCGAGGCTTTATGCCTAGTTGAGGTGATATCCTCTAAAAATGAGATGAGGGATGGTTATCCCAGGATGATGTAATAATGATATCAGCCTTGTATGGCAGTGATACTATGTGATGATGTGACAAGTTTGTACTCATACATTTTATATCTTCTACAGTTGTATCATGTCCTTATCTGTGTAGAATTATTTAGGGGTTGTACGTTGTAACTTGATTGATGCTAAAAGACACCCAACTGGATTAAATAATCAAGTGAAACCCTAATCATGTAGTTTCCCTTGCCATAGACCCATCTTTAGCGTCAGTATTTGTTGGATGGTGAACGGGTTCTCCCTTAGTGGAAGCTTGGAGTCATATACTGTTGAGTATATGCATGTTCGCAGGAATGAATGCGGTCATATCCTAGAAAGAGAATGGTCGAGGTTGTATCTAAGATAAGGTGATTCAATTTATATGACATATTTTGAGGATGGCTGCAGTCATACCTGGGCAGGCAGGAGTGCGTATGTGGTAATAACTCAATTTTCACTAGTGTTGTGCCTATATACCTAGGTGGACTAGGATGTTTTGGGACTATATATGTTACTGCGGAAGACTCATACTGACCGAGGGTGTGGGAGATCATAGGAGTTTGGCTCCTCCTAGATCTTGTATGGCACTGATTTTGACTTTGTAGTGGTCAGTTGGAGTATGAGTGGTATATATCATCTCCTCAGAACATAATAAAAGATGTAATACAACCGTGTAGTATATATGGTTAGGATCAAACACAATTCACATTAGATGACCCCTTACCTTGTTTTTTTATACTTTTAGTTGATAATGGTTATACATGTTCTTCATATTCAGTCTAGAAGTATAAAATGTTCTACTGCTCAATCGTAGTGCTTAAACTACCTAATCTATATTATTAGCTTTACTTATATCAGTTAGCCGAATCTGCTCACCTCGGTAAGAATGCTATCTTCCAACTTTAGAATATCCATGCTTATAATAGTTTCTAGTGAAGAGTTATATCTCTCGCTGAGATGTTGGTCTCACCCTGTGGGTTTCCACATCTTTTAGGTAGTTGTGCACGATGAGGTAGAGATCGTGCAGTTGAGGTTGAGCAGTAAGAGGAGGAGTAGTTGTTTGAAGGTTGGATATGTTGATAGTGTTTTTTAGTAGAGTCCTATGTGTCATCCCTGTACTCTCAGGTCCTTGAGGGTGTTTCATGGTTTTTGTACATCAATATGAGTTCTTGCAGTATGCCATGGTTGTACATATATGGCTTGTATACGTGAACATGTTATCATAAGTAACAGGTTGTGGAAGGATGATCATTAAATAGTGATATGTAATATCTTTTGGCATGCTATATGATACATGTGGCATAGTTTGTGGACTCAGATGTAATATGTTTCTACTTTTGTGGTTAGATGGAAATCGATTTTAATTTATCGTGTTTTTTGGTATTCCAAATGTTTAGTGTTTGTTCTGTGTTGTGTTTTGAGTATCTCATTTTATTGTGATTGGTGTGTCACATTTTAGGATTGTGTTGGAACAATTACTTGGACATATGTTTGTGCTTCCAACTTACCAAGAACTCAAGGGAAGTTTATGGGGTCAAAAAGAGTACCCTACTTAGGATGTACTTGCTATAATGGATTTTGATCTCACATTCTTTTATATTGGGGTGGGTTGGGAAGGGTTTGACCATGATGTCAAAGTCTAAAAAATTGCATTGAAGAGAGAGAATGTCTTGGTGATTTCTAAAGGTGAGAAATGCAATTATTGTATTTAAATAAGTAAAAAGCAATATTAACTTCCTTATAAGACTTTATTGTAGGATAATATGATCTTGCATATGTAGGTTATTGATGTACGGGTTTTGAGTCACTTATTACAGGCCTAGTTTACATTCGTTTTGTGCATTTGTTAGTCAATTTGTTGATCATATGTGCTTGAATCTTGATAATTGGCTTGTATACTCTTTGTGCATCAAACTATGCTTATTTCATCGTAATTATATTATTTTATATATTTCTCGGCTTCATACCTGGTCTCTGCTCATTTTTAGGAACTTTCAAATAATTAAAGAGTCAGTGCCACCGAGATGACATTAGAGACAAGGCCGCAGTCGACTAAAAGAGTTGATGGCACCGACCACACAACTCAGTGCCACCGAGATAGCATCAGAGAGGAAGGGAAAAATTTTGTAGCAGCTCAGTGCCACCGACATTCCAGTCGATGGAACTGACCCAACCAGGGACTGACCAGAGCCTGATACCGTCGGTGCCACCGACTCTATCAGAATTCAGCAATCTAAACCGGCTGCCCAGATACAACGGTCCACGTTATGTGGTATCGTAAGTGACCTAAGACAAAAAGGGAGGATGGCCAAACCTAAAGAGGATCGATTTTTGCACCGCACAATGGCTAGAGAAGAGAGGGAGAGAGCACAGAGCTGAAGGACGACAACCGGACAATTTGAGCACCTCCGACGGATGTTTCTACTACCGAAAGACTGCAGAACACACGTTTCTCGAGGAGGATCATCTGGAGCATCGTCTTTCCAGGGGTTACACGAATCTCCTTCATGTTTTCCACATTTTTCTTCTCTCCTTCCATGTATTTTCAACTGAAAACCATGCGGGGATAAACCCCTTTTTTCCTTAAGACCTGGGAGTAGCTCGGGGAATCGTTGTATTGACTATTTATATGATTTTGTATAAGTTTCTCTTTATTCCTGGATATATGTGTAGATTTGAATGACTTATCGCTGCTTGGTCATCATTGATAGGGTATTAGACCAATAATCACTCCGGAAGGGGGATAAATGGTTAGAAAACCATAACTTGTACACTTCCCTATGTGTTCCTTGGAATAGGTGACGTACGGGTAGTGGAAAGAACCCAACATTTTCATTAATGCACCTAAACTAAGAATAAATTACCATAGACATTGAATTCGCTTAGATTTAGGTAGTGAATTGTATCGTGGGAGTGAGAAATTCAAGCTACATGCTTTCTATCCAGGTTAGAAGTAGAAATTTATGTTAATTCAGTAGAGATAATATACAATGAGACCTCGTGGTGAAACTGGTAATTCTAAGGAATTCAACCATATTTGAATTAACCGTTTTCATTTTCTCTTAATTTTCTTTTGCTTTGTTAAAACTCAATTCAACATTTTCAACCAGCTTACCTGATTGTACTATAGTTAATAGTAGTCATTGAGACTACGTCTCCCTGAGTTCGACTCGGGCCTCACAAGCCCTATATTACTCGATGTGTACACTTGCATTTTACACACAGTTTTGGCGTGTCAAGTTTTTGGCACCATTGTCGGGGAGACGACGACATCTCAACACTACGAGTGTTGCAGTCAGCCACTCTAGGCCACTTTTTGCAATTTAATTAAAAAAATATTTCATATTCATATATCGAATTTTTACTTTAGGGAACTTGGCTAACTATTTCAAATTTTCAAGTACTAGTGTATGGTGACAACGAGAACCACAGACTACGGAGAAGCTACACCTAAGGTTCCACTCACTGTTGAGGCTCCTATCCAAACAACTTCATTAGAAGGCATACCAGTATGACCCAGGCGACGAGCGATGGGGTACGGAAATCCCGGAGCAGAGAGAAACATATGGGAGAGGATAAAGGCATCCTCTTTAGCTACACAGACAGGGCCGATCAAAAAGCAACATGTGAATGTAGCTCAGTACAAGATTGATCCAGGTTTGATCACACTCGTCAAGTCACAAGCGTTCTATGGGAACACTCATGAAGATCCAGTGGCGCATATTAGCAATTTTGTGGAAATCAGTGACATGGTCAAAGTCGATAGGTTTCCTTAAACCACCATTTATCTAAAGTTGTTTCCATCATCGCTGGCTGACAAGGAAAAGGAGTGGCTGCACAATCTGGCAAAATAGTCAATTGAGACATGGGATGAAATGGTCGAAGCATTCTTTGAAAGATATTTTCTTCCAGAGAAAAAAAATGAGTTGATTAAGAATATCTACAACTTCAAGCAACATGCATCTGAATCTTATTCTGAGGCATGGGAGCACTTTCATATCATGCTCAGGAAGGTTCTGCACCATGGGATAGATTTAGAAAATCAAGTGAAGCTGTTCTATTTTGGGTTGCGAAAAAGCGAACGGACTACTTTGAACAGTGCAGGCTCGAGGTTCTTTCTCAATAAACCACCCTCAACATGTCAGGATATTTTGAAGAACATGGCGAAGAATCAGGCATGGGGTAATGAGAGAGAAAATCCAGAGCGTATCAAGAGAATAGGGGAATCCAAAGTCATCACATCCTTGAATGAAAAGCTAGACTTGATAGCAAAGAAGCTACTGGAAAAGGATAATAATTCATCGGATGAAGAAGGCCAAGTGAAGTATGTGTGGCAAAAAGGCTATAGTAACAATGACTACACATGGAGGAAGGATCCGAAATTCTCATGGAAGGATCCAAAAAACTTCCTATAGGACCCCGATCAACAACATTAGCAAAGGAATAACCAGCAGCAGCGACCTGCGGTAGAGGAGGCCACAAATGAAATTCTCAACCACATAGTGAAGCAAAATGAGCAACTGATAAACAATTTCCAGTGTGATCTCCAGAACCAAGGGGCCCAGATGAGGAGCTTTGATACAACTTTGTCTCAACTAGCGACAGATGTGGCGGCTTTGAAAAAACCTTCTCAGCAGGGGTTTCTAGGAAATATTGACACTCCAATGGGGAACTAGCAGGTCAAAGCCATACTACTGAGAAGTGGGAAGAAGACATTGACCCCACAACCTGAGAAGACTGAGGTGATCAAGCCTGTTGATAGTGGAGGCTCAGTGGTAGAGTAGGAGCAAGTAGAACCCGAGGCAGGAAATGTAGGGGAGGAGAAAACTCAAGAAAGAGAGGTCGAAAAGAGGACGTCATATGTACCACCACATCATAGGACACAGACGATATCGGTTCCATATCCTAATAGCTTGAAGGAAACAAAGATGGATCAACAATTCAAGAAGTTTCTGGACAACTTTAGGATGCTTTTTGTAAATATACCATTGATTGAAGCAATTGAACACATATCCTCATATGGGAAGTTTCTGAAAGATATCATCAACAAGAAGAGGAAGATCCCAGCTTCTGAGGTGGTTGTACTAAGAGAACAAGTCAGTGCCTTCATCTTAGGTACGCTTCCACCAAAGAGGCAAGACCCTAGTTGTTTCAACATCACATGTTACATCGGGAAGACAAAGTTTGGTGAGGCACTCTGTGATTCGGGGGCAACCATCAACTTGATGCCCCTATCCACTTTCAAGAAGCCTGGCCTCAATACATCAAGGAAGAGCATTATGACGATTTAGTTAGTGGACAACTCGGTAGTTTCACCATATGGCACTTATGAGGATGCGCTTGTCAAGGTGGACCAGTTTGTTTTTCCTGCAGATTTTGTAGTGAACATTCAAATAATTAAAGAGGTATATATTCATTTTTAGGAACATTCAAATAATTAAAGAGTTAGTGCCACCGACCACCCAGGTCAGTGCCACCGAGATGACATTAGAGACAAGGTCGTAGTCGACCAAAAGAGTCGATGGCACCGACCACATAGCTCGGTGCCACTGAGATAGCATCAGAGTGGAAGGGAAATATTTCGTAGCAGTTGGGTGCCACTGACATTCCAGTCGATGGTACCAACCTAGATAGGGATCGACCAGAGCCCGATACCATCGGTGCCACCGACCAACAAGTCGGTGCCACTGACTCTATCGAAATTTAGTAATCTAAACTGACTGCCCAGATCCAACGGTCTACGTTATGTGGTATTGTAAATGACCTAGGACAAAAAGGGAGGATGGCCAGACCTAAAGGGGATCGGTTGTTGCACTACACGATGGCCAGAGAAGAGAGGGAGAGAGCACAGAGCCGAAGGATGACAACCAAACGATTCGAGCACCTCTGACGGACATTTCTACTGTCGGAAGACTGTAGAACACACGTTTCTCGAGGAGGATCATCCGGAGCATCGTATTTCCAGGGGTTACACGAATCTCCTTCACATTTTCCATATTTTTCTTCTCTCCTTCCATGTATTTTCAACTGAAAATCATGCGGCGCTAAACCCCTCTTTTCCTTAGGACCCGGGAGTAGCCTGGGGAATCGTTGTATTGACTATTTACATGATTTAATATAAGTTTCTCTTTATTCCTGGATATATAAGTGTGGATTTGAATGACTTATCGCTGCTTGATCACCATCGATAGGGTATTAGACCAATAATCACTCATGAAGGGGGATCAACGGTTATAAAACCATAACTTGTACACTTCCCTACGCGTTCCTTCGAATAGGTGGTGTATGGGTAGTGGAAAGAACCCAAACTTTTCATTAATGCACCTAAACAAAGCATAAATTATCATAGATATGAAATTGGCTTAGATTTAGGTAGTGAATTGTATCACGGGAGAGAGCAATTTGAGCTATAAGCTTTCTATCCAGGTTAGAAGTAGGAATTTATGTTAATTCAGTAGAGATAATATACAACGAGACCCCGTGGTGAAACTGGTAATTCTAAGGAATTCAACCATATTTGAATCAACCATTTTCATTTTCTCTTAATTTTCTTTTACTTCGTTAAAACTCGATTCAACATTTTCATCTGATCGTATTATAGTTAGTAGTAGCCATTGAGATTACGTCTCCCTGAGTTCGACTCGGGCCTCACAAGGCCTATTTTACTCGACACATACACTTGCATTTTTACGCACGATTTTGGCATGTCAGTTATACAACAAACTAAGGCTTTGTTGCACCTTACATAATGTAAGGTACCATTTGAATGAGTTCAACAATTAAAACCCACCTACAAATATGAAGGAGTTGTTGAATATATTTTGTTCTTCCCTTTTATTAGTAGTGGAGCAAGCCTTTAGCCTCTTAAAGGTCAATTTGGACTCTTGGATACCAAGACTTAGTTTTCATTCAAGATATAAGTCAATTTAGTTCTAGTCTGTTGTAGTTTGCATAATTTTATGGCATACAATGACCCACAAAATGACATTTTTAGAGAAGCACACATGGATGATAGTGCACAATCAATTGAAAATCGTAGACCTCCTTAGTTTCACACATGTGCACTTGAAAAAAGAGAATAATCTTGAGTGATGTGCAAGGAGAGACTCAATTATCCAAGATATGTGGCTTTCAAGATCATCTTAATATTAGATGTTTATAATTTTATGTTGTTATCATTATTATTTTTTTGAGTTTAAAAATATCATGTATTTGAACATCATGTATTTGGGTTTTCATTTATGATATGCTCATATTTAAAGTTTCTGATGTATTGTGTGTTATATCTATTAACTTGTGAATAAAAGTTCTAGATGGATGGATCAAAGGAAAACATTTTACTTAAAAGTAAAAAATAAAAATAAAAATTACAAGTGGTCTAGGAGCATGTCTCAGTTTCTAATAGAGACATTTGTTGAACAAGTGAAAAGAGGAACAAATTTGATACATGATTTACGTGTAAGTCTTGCACTATAACTCTTGCACTATAGCTGCTCGTGCTGTGACTGAGAGGTTTAATCAGAAATGTCAAGAGATTAATGTAGAGAACCACTTTAGGACTCTATAAAGGAATTGGTAAGAAGTCATAAAATTATGGGGTTTGAGTAGTTGCAGTTTGACAATTCTTCATAGACTATTGGATTCAACCAAGATAATTCACTTGATTATATAAAGTTAATGTGTTATTCCTATAACAATCACAATGTTTATGTGTAATAGTTTTCTATAATTTTACAGTTTGATTATTGACATATTATCTTGTATTCTATAATCAATGTAGGGTCATCTAAAATCTGAAACCTACATAAACAAACCAATTTGTTTGTATGACTAGTTGAATCTAATATGTAGAAATGATTATGCAACTAGTGTTTTTTCTAGAGGGAGTGGTAAGTCAGTCCATGTTGAAGAAGGTGACACTATCTTAGGTTGCCAACATACCCATATTGTCTAAATATCTATTGAGTATTATGAAGAAATTGATAAACTAAAAGAAGATTATATCTCTTCAAGTGGGTCTAAGGGAAAAGGCCTCATAGGGATCAACAAAAATATGAGATGCCTGTATTAGCGGTTCAATTGTGGGCAATGGTGAATTATGGATCGCAATTAAGATGAAGAATTCAATGACAAAATATCAAAAGGTTATGAGCTTAGACCCAATTCTAAGTTAGGAGGCATTCACTGGAGATCATTTTTAGAGTGTGTAAGGATTCCTTTCTATGAATTCAGGAGATTCCAAAGTCTTCATGCGGGGCTGTGTTGGATATTTCTCAAGATGGCTCAGGAGTTCTGTGATAGTCGTGACTTTTGAGGTATGAATTGTTACTAAATTTCTTCTTGTTTGTCACTATTGTTGTATATTACTTCCTGGAGCAACCACTCATGTATAGTTCAACATAATGTGTATTATGCTAACTATGGTTGTAGTAGTAGTATACCTTTCTGTGAGGCCACTCTTGGTTCTATAGGTATCAGATTATTAGTTGATTTATAAAATATTATTTCAAATTTAGTTGAGCTAGTTTTTAACTACCTTAGCGTGAGATAATATTCAGATGTTTGTCTGATGTGTGTCTTGCATTTCGAACATCTAAAATTTAGATTCATGGTTATTTTTTGCCACCTTGTGTCCCTATATTTACATTATGTTTGGACCAAGTGTTGAATGTGTCAGACATTTCTTCAAAAATAAAATCTCAAATGGAGCACGTGATAGTGGTGATATTTTTTGTGTATATTTTGATTGTATTTGAATTTTCAATAGCCCCTAGTTGTAATTCAATATATAAATATTTGAAGTTCATAATATAGGCATTTGATTTGCATTTGGACAAAACAAATTGTGTTTAGTGAATTTAGATTGAAATTCAGAATTTTATCTTCTTGTATACTAGATATAACATTTGGAATCTTGTATGGATGATTCAAAGATTTATGAATGTGGGTTTTGAAATTCTAGATTTAAAATGGAATTATAATTATTAATTATGTTCTAAAATAGTTTGTATGGTTACAAATATTAAATTTATAATGCCTAATAGTCTACAATCAAATCCTAATTCCAAGCATTAGAGTTTAAATGACCTAACAAATGTTTAATACAAATTGTTTAACATAGAACAACAAGACAAACATAAAATTTCATTATACAAGATTTACTAAATGCAGCAAGTTAAACAAAATTATTAATTTGTGGGATTAGTTAAACCCATGATTATACTAACCATATACTTTGATAATTCTGAATTATTGAAAATTCAGACTATTTCAACAAAACCAAACATGCCTTATGTACATTGTTGTTTGATATGGGAAGGAAAAATAAGCCATACAGCGGCCAATTTGCTCATGAATAGTCTTCCATAAAAGGAAAAAATCTAACCATAACCGGCCACCCACCCGCTTGTCTACTCGAGATTTGTGAAAAAGTGAATTTTAATGCATCCCAAAGATACTCCACCTGCTGTCTCTTTTTGGATTATTTCCCATGTAGAATCCATATGAAGTGCAAGTGTTCTATCCACTCCCCAAAGAATTGCGTCTGTGATATCCCAATCCACCACAGATTATGGAAATTACTTAGATTTTTTTTCTATTTCTAATTCTCTCTATTTTTTGTTGAAAAAGCTTTGTTGACTCTCGATTTTTTTCCACTCTAAATTTCTTCTTAAATACGCAAGTACTGTACGTACGTTAGCTGATACTTTTTATTTATAAATTATTATATATATTGTGTCTAATATTGTTATATTTTTTTATGATCACATATGTATTAAGCAACTCATTTGCTCGTTTTGAACATAACTTCATCATGTTTCTTACATCTTAATAACTGAAACATTTATATTTAGTACTACTAATATCAAATACTAAATTTCATACAACCTTAACCTCTTGCATTAATCATTCTCTAATAAATTAACTAATCTGACTAATTCACTATGCTATAATCCAGTAACAAAGTACTTTTTCGTAAATCATTTCTGATAGACATCTCTCCGATCATACAACACTAATTCACAATACTCAATTCTCCATATTAATTCATATATATATATATATATATATATATATATATATATATATATATATATATATATATATATATATATATATATATATTACACGGCTTTCCAATAGTATAACACCACATCACACTACAATATCCAGATATTGTACATACGTACAATAATAATTGATAGTTCAGTTATCATTAGAGCCAAACTTTATACGTATAATACTAGTTCACCTTATTGAACATTCGTACAATACTACCTCACATTATTGTACACATCATCACAAATTTCAATCTTTTGTTCATATATTATCATTATCATTATGAACTTATAGTTTTATATAGATGTTATGTTGAATTGAACATTTCTTTTCCAATACCCATTGAAGATAATCTCCAGCTCAAATGGTTGCTTCTAATGATTCTTATTGTACAATTGTACAATAGTAGCTCACATTATCGTACAATACTAACAATACATTACTAACAAATGCAACTAGCATTATCGTACAATATTATACGATCGTACAATACTAATTCACATTGTCGTACAATATTAACAATTCTTTTATCAAATACTAATGAAGATGATTCACATATAGTACAAGAATTACAATACTAACAATCACATTTTGTATATATTCAAAATGTAACATTTGTCAAAATTGCATACAAAAAAGTACAGTACTAACAAACACATTATACAAGAAATACAATACTAACAATCACATTTTGTATACATTCAAAATGCATCATTTTATCAAAATTATATACAAGAAGTATAATATATTCAACCGTATTGTACATGAAGTATAGTACTTACAACCACATTTTGTATACATTCAAAATGTAGCGTTTAACAAAAATTGTGTTCAAGAAGTACAATACTAATAAAGATATTGTACAAGAAGTACAATACTAATAGCCACATTTTGCAGTACATGAAGAACAATACTAACATCCACATTGTACATGAAGTCAATACTAACAACCACATTCTTGATAAAATTGTGTCAAAAAATATAGTATTAACAAGCACATTGCACAAGAAGTACAGTACTAACAACCACATTTTGCAGTACAAGATGTGCAATACTAATATCCAATCATTTCTTATGTGACATTTGCAAAATTGGGTAAATTTATAACGTTTTCTCCAATTAGGTGCTCATCTTGCTTTCATACTTCCCTTTATTCATAAATAAAAATGCATTATCTTCATCATTAGGGAGTAGTGTTTGTCACTGAATAAACCACATATGTAGACATATTTTGTGATACATTAACATTTATAAATATAGTAATACAATAGCACATGCCTAAAAGTACAATACTAAATCCCATTCATTCAAAAGCACAATACTAAATCCATTGCTAGTGTTAGCTCAACCAAATCAACAAATGAATAAGTGGATATTGTATAAGATTTGGAGAAAACAACAAAGTAAGGTATTTTAATCTATATTTTGGGAAAAAAATAGTACTATTTCATAAACCACATTACCTCTAACAATCTGCGAGATGCTATATGCAGCACCACCTGCCACGATACTAGTTGTCCATGAACGGCGAGATCTCTGAAAGGACTGTCAAGAATCCCTTGAAGTAGAACATCATTAGTAGTATACTACTACAGGAGTGCTAAAGCTGTAGCGGAGGCCGAGATTGATGAAAGTAGTTGTGGCTGAGCTCGGTGAGTGAGAAGGGAACAATACAGAAACCAGAAATCAGTTTACCGTACTGACCGGAAGGAGAGATCATAGGGTGGAACAATATCCACTTGTCCATTTCTCGCAGATTGTTAGATGGATGTACGGCCATGATATACCTGTCACAGCAGCTGTAACAGCGGCTGTTACAGCAGATTTCATCGCATTATAGGGACAGATAAATGGATCAAACAAATATTTAGACGGTAGAGGGGAGATGTGAGAAGCTCGGAAGTTCCGCACGCCTCTTCCACTTCCAAGGTGTGAAGGTGATTCGTATCATTTGAAAGACAGCTGGGTGCTGATTTTTTAGCAGGCTACGAAGGAACTGAGTGGATTACCGGTAAGGCCTAGTTTGGATAGATACTTTTACAATCCTGTTAAATTTGAACATACAATGGTATTTTAGACTGTCAGTTTTAATCTGTCGTTGTTAGCTGCTGTGACCGTCAGCTTTCCCCTATAAGTTGGAAAAGGTTGCGTCCTTTTCAAGTCCCGCCAAAACAGGTGGGATTTGGACTACCTATACTGCGTGCTACTGTTTGATAGTGGTATATAAGTGACGGTAGAATGAAGAGCCGCAAGCCCGGTATCCAGATCCGCCGCTCCGGTCTCCATCACCAATGACTCGCGTGGGCACTGTACGACAGATAGGGCACGCAGGGGCGGCGAGCAGCCAGGAATCTACACAATGGGCGTGAAAGGTATGACCACAGGCGGGGAGAAGCCGGCACCTGTCACCCAGTCGGAACCTCTCCAGGCGAACTATGCAGTCGTCAATCACGGCTTCGTCGGACTTCAGTTCGTAACAGGGCAGCGTGCTGAGATCCTGTGGTGACAGGCCTCCACCGTGGCCATTGCCCCCGCGTTCACCGTACCTCTTCGCCGTGACGTTGACGTACCTCCTCCGGCGGAATACCATGGTCACCAACCAGATGTGCTTGAGCACCAGGATGCCGAAGCCGATGAAGAGCGGGGTGAGGGATACGACGATCATAGTCGGGATCATCTGGGATGCGAAGGAAAGGATGGTGGTTGTTGACATTATACCGATCAAAGTGGAGCAGCCTTTCCCTCCGATCTTCTGTGCCTTGCTTCAACCTCTATTTTCCTCTGTTAAGTCAACAACCACGGATCGAAACCTTATTCGATGAGTGTGAGGCAGAGATCTAGCTACCTTGCACTTTGATTGATCTTGAAGCTCCTTTAGGGAAGGGCATCTATAATAGATGCTACCAACCAACTTTTTCAGCAGCATCAATGGTACCTTCTACCCATCCCTGTCTCACAGCCGTGTGTGGCTTCTTCAATGCCACATCAAAACACCATGTAACTGCATTTCAGCTGTTTCTGTTCTTTTACCTGTTGGTTAAAGGTAACGATGTCTGATAACGCAATGGGGAGTACAGTAGTGGTAGGCAACGACCTTTTTTTTTTACAACGGGGATGGGGTACTTGTTTTCTAGTACCTTCCGGTCTTACGAATATGGAGAATGTGGTCCTCTCACGTTTAAATTATGGAATTGTTTAGGTACCACATTCTTGACTCTGTCCCTTGTTTCCCTGCCAAAGAGTCCCAAGTTAAGTAGCCAGTAACGAATGGCGGGTAGGTTGTTCATAGTAACTTTTTGTTTACGACCGACAAAACCATATCTTAGGGCCTGTTTGGTTGGATGGAACTCCAACAAACGACAAACCAACTACACAATTTTTTGAATTCCTTTCGTTTGGTTGGAGGCAGTTGGAGTTCTCAGCTTGAAAACGAACCCCCACTCATACCTAGTTTACGCTAAAGATTGAGGAACTGGAACCGCGCATAATTTAGGCGCGGTTGGTTTTCCCACCGATCTGCCAGCTCTTCTGCATCCCATCACCGTCGCGGTACGTAGCAATCCAGGAAAGAACATCTGCTACACGTCAGTTATTCACCAGAAACTATATGCACGTCTGGTCGGAGTGGTGACGTATAACCTCACCATGGCAAGCGGATCATTGAACCAATGTGAATTCTATATACAACTGCACAGTACCAAATGATTACAAATCAACCGAATGAACTCCATTCACATTGAACCAAACAAATCACATATAGTTCCAACTGACATATTTCTATTTCCTGTTTTGCAACTATTAGTTTGTGTTGATTTTACATCTAACCAAACTAGCCCTTAGACGGGTCCAAATTTGTTGTTCCTACACGTTTCGTTAAATCTTAGTCGTGAAAATATCCAATTATTTTTTGTAGAGTTGGTCTTTGGGATAGAAGTAAGACCAGGATTAAATGCAACAAGTGCAACATCAACTTGTAGCAGCAGATTTGAATGTATCGTGGATTAGTAGAAAAATCATGTAATCGATCGGGTTTATTTTGGACCTGTTGATTAGATTACTCTCCATGTTGAGTTACCTTAAAGTTATGTTACATGATCAATTATGTGAAGAAATAGAAAAAAATGAAATTGTTTTTTATTCATCATATTTCATGATGATCGTGGATTAGTAGAAAAATTATGTAATCGATCGGGTTTATTTTGGACCTCTTGATTAGGTTACTCTCCATGTCGAGTTACCTTAAAGTAATGTTTGTTACATGACCAATTATGTGAAGAAATAGCAAAAAATAAAATTGTTTTTTATTCGTCATATTTCATGATGAATTCATGCGAAAATTTGGTCTAATTTTGTCCCATGAAAAAGTACGGTGAATCATAAAAAATATTTTCACATATATAAAGTTTCAAATAAATAAGATCCATCCTTGTGCTGGAAAGAAACTTTCCATCTACGTTCTTCTATCCATGTAACAAACAAAACTTAAATTTTTCCTCATCCAAATCTCTTTCCAATACACATGTTTTTAAATAACATGTTTTAAGATTTTTCACTTCCTCATCACCGTCTCTTTAACCTTTCCATCCCCTTCTCCTTTATTATTTATTCTTTCAACACGTACCAAATACAATGTAAAAAGGAAATTGCACGGCCTTGGATGTTAAACGTTTCTACCATGGTGGTTCCCTACCATTTTGGCCTAGCCTGAGTGGTGGTGGTGTCATTACCATCAAATGCATATGCTATGCTTTTCTTTAAGTGAGACACAACTTTTTTCTTAAGTTCCTTCCCCAGTATCCCTCTTTACCAGTAAATCTTGGGCGATCACACCCAATGCTTAAGGAAGCAAAGTTTTGCAAAAGAATTTTCCTACAAAGAAGAGAAATAAAAATAACTTTCTATTCAACATTCATTAGTGTAGTTGGAAGAATTACCCTATACATTCTAGTAAAACTTAAAATAAAGAATACCAGTCTAAGCTAACACTAAGTAGACGATGAATCCAGCATGTGCGAGGAGAACTCATGTCATTATCTTTGTCCACATTTATCTTTATAGTAATCCAAAATATATGTATGTAGACACTAAGGCAAGCACAAGGAATAAATAATTTCTACGTACTCAGACAAATAGAGTATGGTTAAATTCCATGTGTGTGTGTCCTGTGGACTACATGCTTCAAAACTGAATGTGAATATCAAGCTATTAACCTAATTGAAATTTCATTATAGAAAAGAATATTGTAAAGTATCACATTCATGAGAAAAGTGTAACAATGTCAATGTTGTGAAATTTTTTGTCATCTCAATATTACCAGTTATGTTCATCACTTCTCATTAAATGTGAAATTAATTATTTAAACTTCATGATTCTTCATTCTAGGATCTCTATTTATCATCATTTTAAGATTACAATATTAAAATTTATATCTTTTCATATATATGATATGGTTTCACATTAGGTCAAGATTAAGTTTTAACTCAAGTGAGATTGTTTCATATATCATGCATCACTTGAGGAACAACATAATTATCTTTTTTTTGGTGCACGTAGGGTGTTGCCTTTTTACTATTTTCCAAAAAAAAGTGCACGTACAAGGATGTAGCCACTTAAGGAAAAACAAAAGTTGTACAGAAAAATAAAAGACTAGCTACTCAAAACTTTGATGTCATCTAAGCAGGCCTCCCAGAGCTTCCAACTATCTGTGCAAGAGCCCCTGAAGGTCCTCGTATTCCTTTCTTCCCAGATCGTGTGTATAATAACACAGGCCGCTATCTTTTCTCTCCCTTTAAGATTGAGTAAATCAGAAAAGGAGTTAAAGATCGCAGGACTGCTACTGTACCTCCTCCAGTAACCCCAAATACCAACAGCAAAACTGCAGCCAAAGAAAAGGTGGTCTGCATCCTCTTCACAGGTACAATAGAGAACGCATCTAGATGCCAGCTGAAAGCCTGACCTTTTAAGGTAATCCGTAGTCGAGATTCTCCCAAGAAAGCACTTCCACAATAGCATAGAAAACCTCCTTGGCATACTCTTCCAAATCCAATGCCCCCAATGAACCCTTTGATGTTTCTTCCTAACCACACTCCAATAGTCTTTCAGCCTGCAAGACTTCTTTAACCCAAACAGGATTTGATCATCGTCACCATCATGAATAAAAGTATCCTCCACAAAGCCATTCAAAAGATGGGAACCACAGAAAGAAGGGATATTCCACCTTCCATCCTTCAGACAAGCTTCGACTTTGCAGTTTAGGCCAAGCCCCATTCTAAGCATTAGATCAGGATTTATCAACTCAATGAGCTTCTTTTTACCCCTGAGCCAGGGATCTCTCCAAAACAGAAATTTCTTCCCATTACCCAAGCTGAAATCGATCTCTTCTTAAAGAACCTTTCTTAGCTCGAGCATCCTCCTCCACAGCCAAGAGTTAGAGGCTCTAGAGCTCACAGACCAAATCGATTCCTTCTTGATGTACCTACCATTAATCCACCTTACCCATAAACTCTCCTTCTCAGTAGCAATGTCCCATAGATTCCTTATCAGACCAGCTTTAGACCAATCATCAATGCATCTAATACCTAGGCCACCCTCATCTTTAGGCCTACAAATAGTTTCCCAAGCCACAGTATGCAAATGCTTCTTCTCTTCCGTATCTCTCCATAGAAAGTCTCTCATAATCTTCTCAAGGTGTTTAACAACAGACTTTGGGAGGGGAAAGGCAGAGGTCCAAAATATACTATAAGAAGACAGAGTAGAGATGATCAACTCCACTCTACCAGCTTGGGAAAGAAGCTTCCCTTTCCATGCATCCAACTTCAAAAGGAACTTATCCACAATAGGGCTGCACATTTCCTTCATGAGCCTCCCAGTAAACAAGGGAACACCTAAATATTGAACAGGCAGAGTATCAACCTCCATATTAAGAATGTTACTCAATTCCTCATCAGTAGCATGCTTGCTTAAAAATATATGGCTTTTATTATTGTTTAAACGCAGACCAGAAATACTGAAAAAAGTATCAAGAACCTCTTTCAGACACACAACATTGCTTCTATCAGCTTGAGCAAACAGTAATAAATCATCTGCAAAGATGATATGGGACACTTCCACAGCTCCAGTAGAAATAGGACACCACCTATCCTTCCTCAGTTCAGAATTAATAATAGATGTCAAACCCTTCATGGCAATGACAAAGAGCAAGGGGGAGAGGGGGTCACCCTGTCTCACTCCGTTAGTGGCCATAAATTCTTCAGTAGGAACCCCATTCACCATAACTTTATAAGTAGCAGTGACAAAGGACTCATGAATCCAATTCAGCCAGCACACAGGAAACCCCATGTTACTCATCAAGAAGAGGATATAGTCTCTCCTCACTGAGTCATATGCTTTGGCAAGATCAGCTTTCACACACATAAGATTCTGAGAGCCTCCAAAGGTGCTAAGAACTTCATTCGCCAGTAAAATAACATCACCAATATTCCTACCCTTCACAAACGCCACTTGGTTGGCATCAATAATCTTGGGCAGAACCGAAGCAAGTCGATTGGCCAGAATCTTTGCAATTACTTTGTAAATAGTATTACATAATGAAATCGGTCTGAAATCCTTGAGATTGACAGCACCCTGAACTTTGGGAATCAAGGTGATGATCGTACTGTTACACTCCTTGAGTAGTCTACCAGACTTAAAGAAATATAGGATAGCATTGACAATTTCATCACCCACCACACTCCACATTTCCTTAAAAAAGAGTGCATTGAAGCCATCAGGCCCCGGGGCTTTATCACTACTCATCTTCAAAAACACCTCTTCAACCTCCTTCCTCGTCACCTCCCCACACAGAAGATTGTAGCTGCCTTCATCTATCTTCGGCATCACCCACTCTTCCTTCCACTCAACTCTGTCCATAGTTGTTCCATTATAGAGGTTTGAATAGAAGTTCTTGATTCTCTGCCTTATGTCATCAGACTCATAGGTCTTACTACCCATGTCATCTATAAGAACATTTATATTGTTACAAATTCTTCTAGTTTACAACGAAGCATAAAAGAAGGCTGAATTTTTATCACCTTACTTTAGCCATTGGACCCTGCTCTTCTGACGTAACAGGCTCTCTTCATAGCATAAAGCTTTAACAGTATCATCCCTTAAAGTAACAAGCTTCCTTTGATTATCAACATTACTAGGATCAGCATCTACAGCCCTTTGTAACTCGAACATCTCACTTTCCAATTCTCTAGCCTTAGAGAAGAAGTTACCCACAACTTCCTTATTCCATTTTCTCAAAGCACATGCCACACCAAACAACTTCCTGTAAACAACGAACATTGGAGTCCCATCCACATCAACACTGCGCCAGGCTTCAGTAACCACATTCTTGAAAGAGTCTTGCTTAGTCCAAGCGTTAATAAAATGAAATATGGAGCCTCCTTTCTTCTTTGCCCCAAGTCTGAGCATTAGAATTTTGTGATCGCTTACCACAGCAGGGACCACTTCACCCCAACAACAAGGAAAAGTAGAAAGGAAGTTAACGTTAGTGAAGATGCGATCAATCTTGGAGAATGTACTCATACCTCTCCTGCTATGACTATCCCAGGTGAAATAAAAGCCTTTGGTTTGCAGCTCAATTAAATCCACATCGGCAATGGCCTTGTTGAAATCCACCATGCTTCGAGAAGAAGGTGGTTGTTTACCTGACTTTTCTCTCGAGAGCCTGACGACATTAAAATCGCCAACTACACACCATTGAACAGGACTCATGCTCTTAATACAAACAAGAGAATTCCATAATAAGGTACGATCAGCATCAGGGTTAGCACCATAAACAGCAGTTAAGTCAATCTTCATATGACCTTTAGATAAGCTACAATGAATGCACTGCTCATTGCAAAGAGACGCCTTAATATCCATATCCCTATCTTCCCAAACAATCAGAATACGGGTGTACAAGTACATGTCAGAGTTATCGAGAAACTTAGCATTAGACCAAATACTGTCTACGAAATCTTTCACATCCTTCTTTTGAAGCCTAGATTCAAGGATAATGTAGACATCTGCCTTATTCCTCCTCACTTCTTCCCGAATGCGAGGTACTTTATTTCCTCCCCCCCCCTCACATTCCAGGAAAAGATCGTAAGTGACTCAACCATTTGGGGGCATGAAAGGAGAAGCATCAGTCATCGCAGCCGCAGCCACTGATGTAGGAACTACCTCATTCAGAATTTCCCCCTCATCAAAGTTTGAGAGAGGAGAGAACTTATTCAACGACTCTGGAATGGATCTAGTTGAGCTCTTACCAATACCTCTTGGGGCCGATTTAGTTTTATTCTTGATGACCTCCCACCCTGCTCCTGGAGTAGCTTCAGGGGTTACCTTCTCCTTAGAACTGGCTAAAGAAGAAGTTCCTTGAACACTCAGAAACTCAGCAGCAATCACAGTGACATCACCATCGACCTCCAACGATTGAGGAACAAGTGCACTTGAGGGCTAATCAAACTCTGGAATACCCTCCATGGCATCACTGAAAACCTATGAATCGTCCTCTTCCACAACAATCTTTGGAATCCATTTCTTAACTACTTTCTTCTTTAGGAATTTTCCATCCTCATTCACAGCATCTGAACAGAGAGATTGTTCATGCCCAAAGAGGCCACACGTCGAATACTTAGCAGGTTCCCACTCATATTCAAAGGAGATGGAATCAACTTGACCGTCATCACTCTCAATCTGGAGTTCCTTTGGATACGTGAAGTCTGAAGAGATAACCACTTGAATCCGAGCAAAGTCCAACCTAAGGAATTCTGAGGTCAATTTATCCGGACGCAGTGGAATGCCCAAAACCGAGCCAATCTTGCTGAACATCTCTGGGTCCCAGAGCTCTAGCGGAAGGTTAAAGATCTTAATCCAAATTGGGATCTCATTGAGCTTTATCTTCTCGAGAGGTTCACCTCGCTCCCACTTCTTAATGATGAGAGGCCTACCCACTACAAACCATGGTCCTCCATCGATAGCCGTCTTCATATCCTCGTCATTGTCAAACATAACGATGAACAGACCCTTACCATGCGATCTCACTTCAATAGAGCCCTTCGCATTCCAGATTTGAGCAAGGTGCTTCACCAGAGTTGGCCAATGTGGCTTTAGACCAACTACATACCCGGCTGCCGTTCTGCTCCATTTGGAGATATTCCTCTCAGCAATCAGTTTAGGGTAGAGCAGCTTCCCATCCGACAAACGAACTTCGGTTTTCTTAAGAGCGACAGGGTTGTCCGATGTCTTCTCCTTAAACATACTAGCCCAGCTGAGAGGCACTTTCGGATCTGGCTCGTCGGTCACGAGAGTCACAGGTTCAAGTCCAGGATCAGGAGGATTTGACGTCGCCGTCTCCTTTGCAGTTGCCGCTGTCGTCACCCCCGCGATCGCCTCAGCACTCATCTTCGGCGCTTTTTGGCCAAACTCTCCGGTTAATTGGGTTGTGATAGTTGGGAACAATGATCATAGAAATTCTCAATGTTAGGGATCAAAATTATTTCAGTCACAATGTTGGTAAAGGAGTCTTGATCGAAACGGGTCTAGAACAACATGCAGCTAGGTGCTAAATGTGTAGTGAGAGAACAACATAATTATCAATATCGATAGTTCACAATTATCTCACTTGTAGCTAAAATGAGTTTTGCAAGATCAAGTAAGTTCAACTGCGACATGTCTATGTAAAGACAAAACATACTAACTACCAACATGCATATTTGTTTGTATAATGGATCATTTCAAGTTTAAAACCCAAATCAGAACTAGAAGCATATAATGTCAGTTGTGATGCCAACATTGGGTATTGGGGCAGGGGCCACATCAGAATAATAAAAAATTCTTCCTTTTCTACCAGTGGTTGGATCTGTCGTAGCTATAAAATGTTCCTGAACAAAAGACATAAGAAGGGATAAATGTGACACCTTTGAACACACTACTTTTCCAAAAAGTAGACACATCTTATTTCAATGAAGAACTCAAACACTTGGATCTAGATTTGATTCAGCCACCAAGAAACCAGAAAAATCACCAATAGGTTTGGATTGTCCACCAAGTAGCAACTTGATGTTGTCTTGTAGAATGTTCTCCTCAAGCCTCTGTATGTATGCCTTGACTTTTCTTCATTAACGTGAATGAGGGAGAATGTGATACACCACTGTGGTCACCAAGTCAACATGGAATAGGAGTTGTCAATGTGCTAGATATACCAAAACTCCCTTTCTTTCTTTTTCTTGGGTAGTAGTCCTTACAGTTACTTCCTCTCTCTTAGATGGAAGTTTGACAATGAACTTGTATCACAAGTTGTCTCAAGAAATATCTCTCTCCCTCCGGTATGTGCCCCCTATATATAGGAGATTCATGGGCTTGAAGAAACCCAATCTCAATCCCTTTCCTCACTGCAATTTCAAAAAAATAGTTTAAGGCTGAAAATTCATATTGGATTTTGACCGCCCAAGTATATTTTGTGATAGCCCGATCATAGCCCTTACTTCCCTGATCACAATAGCTAATTGGACAATCACAAAAGTCTAGATCTAGATCTGACTTGCTTTCCTATTTTAGATTTTCTCTATAACATCATGATCGCCCGATCATGTTTCCTGATTGGCCGATCACATGTGTCTATTAGAAATATCAGTCGATCAATTTGCAATCAATTCATATGTTGACCTAGTCAATTTGATTGGTTGAATAGACATTCTACTCATCCAACCATAGGGTAAATTAGTATGTTTATGATTTGAAACCATTCTAATTATATATTTGACTACAACATTTTGTTCCTTTATCCATCCTTATGGATGTAGGTTCCTAATTACTTTGTAATTGATGTTCAAAACAACACAAGAAAATATTGATGTCTAGCCACACATCTTTGTCAATCAAGAAAAATGAATGAGTTGGTGAACAAATACAACCTAGGAAGTGTTTCCATGACTGTATAATCCCTTTGTCATAGATATCTAGATTGAAACTATGGCATGGAAGGTCATCCTCTAAATATTCGATCTTGTTCCTTGAAGTAAAACAGACTATTTGAGATAGTGTGAGCTCAATTTCATATATTGATGCACATGAGCAAGGCCATGATTTCATAGTCTCTCTTATCAAGTGGTCAGGGATATTCCTTTAAAGGAGGGACACATTCCATCTAGATCACTCACAACACGCCCCATATGTCACAATATACCCAATCACTACCTTTTTGAAAACTCGTACTTCAGATGATGTTAGTCTAGTATTAAAGTACATATAACAACATGTGATACTTTAGTGATTTTGTGTCTAAGAATCACATTCACAATTATCACATTGAGATAGGACTTTAACACGTCATTCTTTGACTTCCATGTGTCAATCTCAAGGTGGGTCTCTCCAGTATAACTTGTTCTCTAATAGGTACCCATGCATCTAAGTTGATATCCAATATCATCATTAAAGATACATAGTCATCACTCATCATGCATGCTAATATTTTCAATTATTATTGTCCTATAATATTCATAATTATAACCTACTAGAGACATAACAAGGATCAGTACTCTTACTATACATATGATCATGTTTAGGACATCAACCCAAACCACATGTCATTGATTTCAAACATTTCTAAGACATTACTAGGTTTGTTCATTATCTCAATACTAAAACAAACATAATAGTTGGAATTACCTTTTATTAATAATCAAATCAAGTACAAAATATCCAATTTACAATCATCACATGATGGCTCTCAGGAATATAAGCAACACCTTTTTTTTACCTTGAAACCCCATTTTTAGTCTAGTAGAACTTGATCGCCAACTGGCCTTCTCAGCCACCTCAGGGCATGGAAAGCATTCTTTGTAGGGAAATATAGGCACAGAGTAGGTAGTGGAACCAAAAATTTATCTATTCATATTCCCCAGAACTGTAAGACCGCATCAACAACTATGTAATGTCAAGGATGGTTTAATGAGTTCATACCTAATTCTGGAGTAATTCAAATGACTATAACTCATTGCAGTAGCCGTACACTCCTAGTAGCACTCGGAATCATACGCAGCAACTACTATTCTCCAGCACAGACAACAGACTCAGACGACATCTGTAGCATCTTCTCTACAGACTACAGGTTGATGTTGCTCTCCTAGTGATGGGAAAAGGCCATCTCACCTCTATGGAAGTCCACACAGACCGCCTAAAACTCATGTCATTCTACTAGAACTGACAAGAAGGAGTTGTCCCTCCCATTAGTGTACTAGTCACCAACTTTCTCTCCCATAATTGTTCTCTCTTGCTATCCCTCCCTTTATCGGGTAGGACTTGATTGGGTTCTCTCGGTTACCACAACTAGAGAAGACAAACAATTGTTAGAGGAAATTGATTTGTGTCGGAGAATCCCTCAATACCCCTCTATTTATAGGAGGACTTAGGGTCAGGGTTCGCAGTCTGTGTGGGAGTGGAAGGGACCATGATATCGCAAAATCCACAGCTTGTGAGTGGTGAACAGGTTGGTTAGCAAGCGAGTCGGTTTCACATGCGAGCCAATTGGTTCGCTCAGCAAACTAGCCATTTTGCCATGTTTCCCAATTGCATATGAATTGGAAATTTGAATCCAATTAAATAATAATATGACATCAATATTATTCCCTAATTAAATTGAATTTCTCCACAAAATGGGTCTCTCGCCCTTGCGAGATGGTCGCTCATGAGCCCAACCGGTCGGTTGGAGACCCGAGCCGATCAGTTCACTATATGAAGCGGTCGGTTTGCTCCTCAGTTTAGGCAGAACTCAGCCAATTCAATTTCTAATCAAACTGACATTCCAACCGATCGGTTGGGAGTTTAGTCAGCTGATTTGTTGCTTAAATTGAATACCTAAATACTTTAGTAATGAATTCAATTATCATTCATGATTAAACTCCTCTTCTAGGTAAATTCCTATGGGTTTGACCCCATAGGTTCCTATTTATGTTGGAAGTGAATATTCATAACTGATTTATGACATCACAAGTAGAGAGCAGTGACTAGTCACACATGAGTGCTACCCAAATAATTAGGAAAGTTGGAGAAAAACTTCAACCTATAATCTATGTTAGGTGTTACAGTGATTGCCTAATTCCTTTGTCTCTGATATCCGGAATGAACACGAGGCATGGAATCATCGTCCTCTTAATGTTCAATCCATGTTCCTTGAACCTAACACAGACTGTCTGAGATATATATAACCTCAATATCATTTATTGATTCACATGTGCATGTGCGTGCTTTTCTTAGTCTTACTTATCAAGTGGACATGATATCAAACTCCAGTAGGAGGAACAAATACAATCTACATCACTCATAGTCATGCCCATATGTCACAGTGCACCCAATCATCACCTTTTTGGCAACCCTTATTAAGGATCACGGTGGATGATGTCAAAGAACACTGAACAACATGTGATAAGTGTAGTAACTTCAAGTCTAAGAACCACAATCACCACCTTTACTAAGAGAGATGACTATGACCACCAAGCATAGTTTCCATGTGTCACTCTCAAGGTGGGTCTGTCCAATACATTGTTATGTAACAAGTATCTATGTGCTTGATTTGATATCACATATCATGAGTGATGAGATTATGTTATCAATGAACACACACTAGACTTTAGTGTTACTGCTATCTATCTTCCTTCCATAGTAATGTCTGACTAGGGACATAATAAGAATATATATACTTTTAATATTCATATGATCTCATTGTTTAAGTCACGTACTTGAAGACATACATCATTGAGTAATTGTCATTCTCTAGACATTCATTATGTTTCCTCATTATCTCATAACTGAGTGAAACAGAATGAATTGGAAGCTTGCCTTTATTATTATTAATCAAATCCTTTATCTAATTACGCCATAACAATCATCATATGATTGGCTCTCTAGGAATACATACCAATAGACTCCCACTTGCAGTTAGAGACAATCACCCACAAATCTTATTCTTAGTGATCTAAACGTGTTCATCATATTTATGATGTGCAAGTGCTAATCTAGCGGGTTAGAAAAAGTTTGATTTTAGTCAATATATTATAGGTTCCTTTTCTCTTCATTGTATGATTTCTCGTATGAGACGAAACTTCCGTAATATATTATCTAATATTCCTTGACAAACCATTAGCTCCATTGTTGTCATTGTATCTCTACTGTGTCATCAATGGTTGGAACATCCATAAGTTGATTTATATGAACTTCTAGATCCATATAGTTTCCACTCATGTGTTCATAACATCGTGATACTTGGATTCAATTGTAGAAATGAATTTATGGTCAGTATTTTAGACTCTTCCAACTTACAACTTTTTCTCAAAATAAAAACACAATTTTATATTGAGATCATTCTCTATCATTTCGGAAGCTTGCATCAATGTAACCCTTTACACTCAACTCTTCCTTGTTGCTATAGTCTAGCAACATATCCTTTAGTGCTTCTCAAGTACTAATAGATATCTTCAAATGAAATTCCAATGACCCTCATTGGAAACTAATACCATCATGTGATGTCCAATACATATAAGACTATGGAATGAGTATATTATATAGCATACATGATAGTTCCAATTGCTAGTTCATGTGGCATCTCACTCATGTATTTCCATTCTTCACAAGAACTAGAATATAGGGTTCATGAGAGACTAATCCCATTAATCATGGTTAGATTCTCTCTCAATGAATCATTTATGTTGAACTCTTTTAGCACATTTCTATTCTATGTGCTCATTTTAGGTTATGAAACTTTCCAAATATATCTCTATAGACCTCAATTCCTATCACATAGGAAGTTTCACTTAATCCTTTATTTCTAAAGGTTACTTTTATTCCATGTCTCAATACTCATAGTATTGAGATGCTATTCCCCATGAATATGTGGAATATTCATATTTGTTTCCACTAACTCTTTTGTAATTACACATTTCATATCTTATCTTGACTCAATTCAAACTCTTTGACTATCTTGTCAAATCAAAGATCTCAGCCCTGAGATGCTTGACCTTTGCATATGTAGACTTTATTTGCATTCTTGAAGTTATAAAACCTTTAAGTTGTGTCACATACAGATCCTATATTATATTACTTTTAAGGAATATAGTTTTAATCATCACTCTGCCAAACCTCACAATCTATTCAAGCTACAATAGCAATCAGGCCAATTGGTAAAAAGGAATTTCATCATGCTCAACGTTTTGAATTTGTTTGAAAACCTTTACAACCAATCTATTCTCTTAGGTTATCCATGTTGGCCTTCCCAATGAAAACCCAACTGCACCTTATGGGCTTTATCCCTTTAGGTGGTACTATTAAGGTCATACCTTGTTAGTGTACATGGATTCCCTAATGGCTATTAGGCCATCTATCATATTCTGTTCCTCAATAGTTTCTAGTTTGTTTTGTTGGTTCATCATCTTATGACCAACTCATAATTTATTTGAGTTATAGGATTCACAATTCGTCAATCTTAGACGTGTTCATACTAGAACTATGAGTTGTTTTTTACATAAGGAATTTGAGATTCCACAACACCTTGTGATTCTCATTATTCCAACTATACCTCCTTGTTGTCCTTGAAAATTTCAAGTTCTACTTTTACTCACACAGATTCTTTTGGAACACAATTATCCTAGTAACAAACATCTTTGTTATCAGATTGGGATTATAGGTAGCATTCAACAAATTATGATTTGTGGATAAACCTTTTCAAAGAAACTACTTTATTTATGTAGGTTTCAATCCTTAAGACACATTGGGACATTGCTATATCATATCACATATTATGTCTTTTAAACTATTTTAGACAGTATATTTTTTAGTGTAAAGTATATATTCATGAGAGATTAGAAGATTAAATTAAATGATAATCACATCATGATCCATCAGGATATAATTCCTTCTTTCTGATGCATCATCATGTTTCAGGTGGATTTGACTTGTGATACTCTATCACGGTCTATCCATAAGATTCTTAAACATTTAATGTAAAGTATTTCAACATTTGATCATATCAAAGTTTCTTAATACTTTTACCAAATTATATTTCATTTATGATCTTCTTGAACACTTCAAGGGATTCATGTTTGTATTCACCAAATACGAACCCTATATGAACTGAGACCATCAATGAATATAATGAAGTATAAATAACTATTGTTAGCATTTATTCTACAAGATCTTCATACATGAATATGTATAAGTTCTAATAGAGTGCTAATCCTCCCACTACATCTAGTGAAGGGTGTTTGTCACATTGCTCATAACTAAGACTTGCATGTCTCTTATTGGTTCAATAACCAAAAGAGTCTAGATAAACATCAATATGGAATCTAGTAATGCATTTCTCATATATGTGTGCTAGATGACAATGCTAAAGATTGTTTGATTTATCAAATATAATCCTTTTGGTATTTATGTTATAAATATTCATCTTTAGATCCTTTCATATAAAGATCAGTAGGTGTTTGGGGAAATTCCATACAAGATCACATCTTTGAAATAGAAGTATTAAGAAATCTTTATTTATGGTCATCCTTGTCATACAAGATGCATAAAGTAAATGTTTTTATTATTGGCATAATGAAATAGCAATTCAATTAACTCTATTGCATGCCCAATGGGTTTACATAAATTCTTAATGTAGACTAAAGCTGCAGCAACTCTTGCTCCACTCAGTCCACTCTAGCTCTTTCATAAAGGC
Source organism: Alisma plantago-aquatica (assembly GCA_963693085.1). NCBI lineage: Eukaryota > Viridiplantae > Streptophyta > Magnoliopsida > Alismatales > Alismataceae > Alisma > Alisma plantago-aquatica. Next base: position 526,420,276 of record OY856415.1, read on the forward strand.
TTTACTTCATGTCAGATCCTACACATCGACGTATGTCAGATCTACATCTGGTATCACATACCAGATAAGAAGTAATTTAGAATTATCTTATAATGTATATACCTAAAGTGGAGATCTCTCTCCCCTCCTTCTTCTTCTATAGTTTTTCCAACTAGAGGGGGCAATTCCTCTTCTATTGTCTAGCTTGGTGACGGCGGTGACAATTTCCTTCCTTCTTTATTCCTCCCTTTGCCTTGAGATCTGAAGACTTGGGATTCTAGCTAGCTTTAGAACTCTTCTTAGTTTTGCCTTTGCCTTTATACTTTCCCTTTGTCTTGATGATCATCATCACATACTTGGACTTGTCTTTCTTTATTTACGTCTTAGTTGTACTTAACATGCCTAGTAACTCTGTCAACGGCTTGCCAAAGTCATTCATATTGTAGTTCATGACAAATTGACTGTATGATTCTGATAGTGACTGCAAAATCACATTAGTGGCCAACTCTTGACCCAAGGGGAATTCCAGTCTAGATAGTTTCTCTACATACCCAATGATCTTGATCACATGAGGGCCTACTAGATCTCCTTCTGCCGTGTTACATTTGAAAAGTGCCTTGGAGGCATTATATCTCTCCTGTCTTGCTTGATCTTGGAACACATTCTTAAGATGTGTAACCATCACAAAAACATCCATGTTCTCATGCTGCCTTTGCAACTCATAGTTCATGGAGCATAGCATCGGACATTTTACATCAATGACATATTCAGTATGCTTCTTGTAAGCATCCAAATCAGCATTAGGTGGAGTGGGAAGAGGTTCATATGGTCCTGGGTATCTTCAGGACATAGATCTTACGCTCCTATGTGAGAACGATTATCAGCATCCTAAACCACTCATGGAAGTTATTCCCATTTAAGTTATCTATCTCAAGGACTGGTTGTAGAGAAAAGTTGTTGTTGTGTGTTTCCATTTGATTCTAAAAAAGAATTTGCAATTTTATCAAAAATTCATTTTTGATTTGATTTGATTTGATTAAAATTTGAAGATGTTTATTAGGTCTTTAATTAACTATATCTCTCACTCTTTTATTCAAATTGATAGCTCTCACATATCAATTTCATTTTTGATTTGATTTGATTTGATTAAAATTTGAAGATGTTTATTAGGTCTTTAATTAACTATATCTCTCACTCTTTTATTCAAATTGATAGCCCTCACATATCAATTTGGAAGATTGCAGCTACAATCTTCTAGTGAGCCAAAATCCAAAATAATTCAACTATTACTCAACCAACACCAACGTCCATAGTCAATTGTTAAGGTAGACAACGTTTGTCAATTGCATATTATACAATTCTTGGATAATGATAGGTTCAACTCTCTACCATGGTCATATGTATGACTCTAGTACTTAATGTTATTAAGTTCACTCAGTTAAGCCCAACCAAAAAGTCGACACAATAATAATACACCCTGCTTGGTAGGCCCACATTATTACCATCACACTTCTACGAGATAGACAGTGCACCACCCTTGGGGTGACCATGCTTATTCAATCAATATTTTCATGTGTGTCGTAATGGAAAGCTTCTAAGACTTAACATTTTGTTTGAGTAAGTTTGTATATATACGTATACTTTATCCAATCACCGCATATATATAGTATATATCATATACATGCTATATCCCACAATGTAAACTTGCAATATACAATAAAAATCGATGGTTATGGCCATACTAATGTAATTCCTTAGAGCCACAAGGATTTACCACAATTTAGGGTCTACATCTCATGCAGAAACCTATTGTTGATGAAGATCTATGTTTGCTAAACTTGGTTGATCGGTTCAAGCCTTAAACCGATCAACTTGCCTCTTGGTCGGTCGGTTGGTCTCCTGAAATGATCCGTTGGCCTCCTATCCAACTAATGTGTGGACACCTCCAGATGGTCGGTTGGGCCACCATCCAGTTGGCTCACCACATTAAATGGTTGGCTCGCCTGACGCTGGTCGTCATCTTTGTCATTACAAGAAACGAAACTATCCTACTACTATTAAAATTATTACATTGTAATAAGAAACCTCGAGTTACATTCGAGGGGAGAAAAGGTAGGAAAGAATAATACTTTTACATTGACAAGAAGAAGGTAGAAGCTCAGTATGCAAACTGAGATAAAACATGAAATAAACACACAACTTTAGTACATAGATAATTAGGGTTATTAGCCATAACTATGCTACACATCTACCATCAAAACTCACTTTTTGGGCGATGCATGTAAACTACACACACACACACACACACACACACATATATATATACATGTATATATTAGTTTGAGATTATATGTGGTTTTTGATTGAATTTGCACATTATCAGTTTTAGTATACACATTGTATGCAATAAATAAATGATAGAAAATCAAAATCTGACCATATCGATTATCCCAAAACATAGTAAATTGACGTGGCTCTGATACTACTGAAGGAAAATATGGGCAACAGAGTAGGCAACATAAATAAAAATGTATTGATCCATATTTCCAAAACAACAAGATTGTGTCAACAACTATGTAATGGAAATGATGGTTTAACAAGTTCATACTTGGTCCTAGAGCAAGTACAGTGACTAAAACTTGTTGCAATAGTTGTGTACTCTTAGTTGCAATGGGACTCGTCTGCAACAACTCCTGGTCTCCACCATGAAAAGCAGACTCGAACAACACCTGCAACAACCCTTTCATAGACTGCAGGCTGACGTTGCCCTCCTAACGATGGGCAAAGGACACCTCACCTCTATGGAAGTCCACACAGACTGCCTAGAACTCATGTCGTTCTACTAGAACTGACAGGAAGGAGTTGTCCCTCCCATTGGTGTACTAGTCACTAACTTTCTCTCTTATAATTTTTCTCCCTTGCTATCCTTCCCTTTATCGGGTAGAACTTGCTCAGGTTCTCTCAATTACCACAACTACATAATATAAACAATTGTTAGAGGCCATTGATTTGTATCTAAGAAGCCCTCAATACCCCTTTATTTATAGGAGGTGTTACGGTTAGGGTTCCCAATCTATGTGGGAGTGGAAAATTTTGGAATATCACAAAATCTGCAACTATGAATGATGAACTGGTCAGTTCACCAGCGAGCTGGTCGGTTCTCATGAGAGTTGTCAGTTCACTCAGTGATTGGGTCATTTCTCCATGTTTCTCACTCGCATATGAATTGGCAATATGAATCCAATTAATGCACAATATGATGTCAGTACTAATCCTTGATGCGATTGAATTTGTCCATGAATTGGGTGTCTCACCCTTGCGAGCCGATTGTCTCACGAGCCCAACTGATTGGTTGGTGACTCGAGCGGATTGGTTCACTATATGAACTGGTCGGTTCACTCCCCAATTCAGGCAGAACTCAGTCAATTCAATTTCAAATCAACCTAACACTCCAATCGGTCGATTCATCACTTGAGCCAGTCATTTGGGAGTTTAGTCTACTGATTCATTGATTAAATTGAATACCTAAACACTTAATTAATTAATTAAATTATCATTAATAATTAAAATCCTCTTCTAGGTGAATTCCTATGTTTATGACCCCATAGGTTCCTATTTATGTTGGAAGTGATTATCCATAACTGATTTATGACATCACAAGCAAAGAGAGGTGCCTAATTACACATTAGTGCTACCCAAATAATCAGGAAAGTTGGAGAAAAACTTTAACCTACAACTGTGTTAGTTGTTATAGTGATTGTCTAATTTCTGTGTCACTGATATCTGGAACGAACTTCATGCATGGAAGCATCATCCTATCAATGTTCAATCCATGTTCTTTGAACCTAGAGTAGACTATCTGATAAATGTGTGACCTCAATATCATATATTGATTCACATGTGCATGCACATGCTTTTCTCAGTCTCGCTTATGAAGTGGCTAGGATATCAAACTCCAGTAAGAGGGACAAATCAAATCTACATCACTCACAATCATCCCCATGTGTCACAATGCACCCAATCATCACCTTTATGGCAACCCTTATTTAGGATCATGATGTATGATGTCAAAGCACACCGAACAACATGTGATGAGTGTAGTAACTTTAGGTCTAAGAACCACAATCACCACCTTCACTATGAGAGATGGCTATGACCGCCAAGCATGGTTTCCATGTGTCACTCTCAAGGTGGATCTTTTTGATACATTATTTTCTTAGAAGTATCTATGTTCTTGATTTGATATCACTTATCATGACTAATGAGATTATATCATCAACCAACACACACTCTAGTATTTAGTGTTACTTCTGTCTATCGCACAGTGACATCTGACCAAGGACATAATAAGAATGTACCTACTCTTAATATTTGTATGATCTCATTATTCAAGTCACTTACTTGACGATATACATCTTTGAGTAATCGTCATTCTCTAGATATTCATTATGTTTCCTCATTATCTCATAACTCTGTGAATGGAATGAATTGGAAGCTTGCCTTTATTATTATTAATCAAATCCTTTATGTAATTATGCCATAACAATAATCATATGATTGGCTCTCTAGGCCACATACCATCATTCCTATACCCTTAGTTGACTATCTCAATTCTAGATGGATTCCCATTTCCTTTTGGTTATGACTATTAATGTATCCCATCTCTGAGACCGACCATCCTATTTTTTGTAAATCATAGCTACCATTAGGTTTTAATGATCAAAAGCTTTTGTTTTTACCTTGTTGACATCGACATGATATTTTGGTTTCACTTCATTCTTTGTTTTGTGCTTTTGATGTAGTAAGATGCTACTTGTCCATGTACCTACCCCATCCATGGCATGAATTATAGGTATAGTTATCTCACACCACAGGTTGGTCCCTTCAGTCCTCAAGCTCGATAGGGAACCTACCACAATATTGGTGGATCTCTCCCAGCGATCAAGCATTCTCATTTTTTGTAATATATTGGGACTATATATCTCTATTCACGCCTCCTATCATACCATGGAGGATGAGAGGAAGAAACATGGTGCTTGTTATACATTATTATCCTCCAATTTTCCTTCATTTATGTGTTACTCTATAAAGTGTATTGTGGTTATTTTTTTATTGTTCTTTATGCTGGTTTGAGTCAGGTGATGTGTTGACTATGTGTTGTCATGCATTCTAGACCAGGTGAATCATTTGAGGATACATCAGTCTTTCCATATGACCGCATAATTTCTAAAATGATCTTCATTGATTTTCACATTCCCTTATTGGTTACAACTTAGTAAAATCATGAGTAGTTGTATGTCAATGAATTAAGTATACGTACTCATTGGAGAGGTCTTGAGAAACCAACCTCACAGGAATATATCAAAACTAATATATCAACTTAATTTCTCCTATTTCAATTAGAAACCCTACATCTATGTGAATAATTTGTCATTAATATAAGATTATGCTACATACATGATAATTAGGGTTAGATCAGGAATCATCACATCTATAGTATACCTTCTTAGATTTAGGTGCATTGTCATGAAAACCAAGTATCAAATCACATATTACTTGTTATTTTCTTATGTACTACTTATGGCTCAATTAAGTTCAACTGTGGTAGTGCTCATTATATGCTTATTAAAAATCATGAACGTGGTAAGACTTGATTTTTCCTACAATTTTTATGCTTGCACTTTCAAATTGAGAATTATGTACAATTCCATGCTAATGAATTAATAAATCTTGATAATTATGTTTTATTGTTGATATAGTCATGTCAACACATTATGTGAGCCCTAACCAACCTTATAATATCTGTGGGAGTAGTAAGTGAGCCTTAACTGGCCATATGAGCACTACATGAGTAATCAACATAGAGACTATATCAACACAAGTTAAGTTCCATGTAATTCTATCATTCATGACAATCCACTTCAACTTACCATATTTTATTATGATAACCAAGTTCATTACTGAAATTTTCCTAAATATTATTTATATAAAGTAATGTTAATTAAGTAATTATCTAATTCGATAATCACTTGGGTACAATAAGAACTTGGATGCAATGATCCCTTCGTAACAATGAAAACTTTGGTGCAAGGTTATTTGAAGTAATCAACTTAATTAACTCAGTAAGTACAAGTGGTGAGATCACATTAATAATACTGAATTATTAAACATCATTTAATATTTTATTCAAATTCTGGTAAAGTTCAATATTATTTTCAATTATTAACAACTTAGTTCCACTAAAAATAACTTTAATTGATTTGCATGGTTGCGGACGAGATGTCAATAGGTGGTGAGCAAAGGAGTATTAAGCCATCTAGCTAAGGACAATGTCAATCCAATGAACCATTAGGAGTGTCATGGTGGGGTTGCATTATCCATATTAGATTTATTTCATGTTATAAGACTAGTTTATTTATTTTTAAGTTATTAGATCATGTCATAAGTTTGTGATAGGGTAATGTTAATGTAAAAATTAGAGGATGGGAAATACAGTGTGATCCTATGTTGTCTATCATTTTAATTATTCTTTATGTATAATACTAACATGCATTATACCTCATTAATATAATGAACCTGTAATTGATGATTTCTCTAATGTGTATGTATATAATTTGGGTTGCTACAGGGAAACATGAAACTCTAATTAAAACTAGAGCTTTTTGGGATGAGAATGGAAAATAATAGTCATATTGAGTCTCTAGATACTCAGACACCCTAATGACATTTTTATCTTAGTTTTATCCAAAGAAAAAACTGGATCCTCCATAGGAAAATCTCTTATACTCGCACAGGGACCATGTTGGTCTTAAGTTTCTCTAGATATACGGACTCTGCTACATCCTGGAGGGTTAATAAAGACAAAGGAACCTACAGTTGCAGTCATACCAACATCATCCTATTGGAAGTAATATTTCAACAAAAATTTCCAAGAAAGTGACACAAGGCTGCAATGCCAAAGTCACAATGAGGTTGCAACCCCAGAAAGTCATCACGAGCTTGAGCATCCATAGGAGGAGAATGATGAGACTCTAAATGAATATATTTTTCCAGGAGGACATAGATGTCGTAGCTTATAACCAAAGTCATATTTATCCTTATAGGTGTCATAATCAATCATATTTGAAGAAGAACATGTCACATTACTACCATTCATGTGTATATTGATTGATCTTGATACCATAGGGGATCAATATAGGAAGAGAGTCAAAAGGGATTTGATGAAAACCTTCTAACTGGGAATAACCATGCTCATCCATGAACAAAACACTCCTTGATTGAATCTGGATACAACACACATCCAAAGCCAAGGATTCAAAGTGGACAAAACACTACGTACGCACCTCACCCAACCACAACCTATAGAAGATCCTAAATATGACATGAGAAACACAAGGAAACAAGGACTCAACTAAAGCACCTACATACGAATCAAACATTGTTAAAGCAAATTTTTTGTTGATACCTCTCCCGATGTCATCCCATCTAGCTCGTTTGTTCACTGCACGTAGGACACTTTGTTGTTGTATCCATCCTAATGTGACAAGTGGTCAATAAAGGGTGCACATATCCATGAGGGTCATTCAAAGTGACAAGCCTATTATGTTGTTAGTGCTCATATCCCTAAATATGCAATATAAAAACCAATGAAATCAATCATAAATAAATATCTCAAGTTCAGATGAAAAACAAAGATATAAATGCATACCACAATTAGGCCCACGAAGCTGCCACAACTCTTACTTGCACTGACAATTCCCTTCAAGGAGAAATCACTGACAATTCACTTCCTCAAGCATGTCAACAAGTGAGCCTATACACCTCCACCGCATTCAAAATAAGGAACTACCTCCAAGTCAAGCAAATAGGAATAGCAACTGATCTCTACTTTATTCCTAACATATTTACCAAAAATCAACTAGCATACAACACAAAACAAACACTTTGATCCATCAAGAGGGAAATTGAGGAGAACTCGCCCCCTTCTCTGCTTCTTGACAAGGAAGTTTTGATAAAATCAATTTTTACAGTTTTATAATCAAATAAATGCATCTATGATTTTCCCTACTTATGGGCATTAGGCCCTCGATGATGGCCAAAAAAGGTGTCCCAAGAATAATATAGATATGTGGACCAAAGTATGAGAGAAACATATGTGATGATGCGGTATCCATGTGATTAGGAGCCAATCTTGGATCATTTTATTATTTTTATGATTATGAATCCAAGTCATTACATCTATCCCTTTTAGTAACTTTTGAATACTTGCAACCTGGATGTAGTCATGATGATATCTAGACTCCCTATTATCAGTTTTGATAGTTGTACACATGAAAATCAATGAAATATGTTTATTGTTATCTAATCAAAATCTTGGGGTAGTGGACTCTATTAATGATCAAACATTGAAATCTAATACTTTTGGAATATTTTTTTGGAACCTATTTGACCTAGATTTTACCAATTGACCACAATGACTATGATTTAAAGATTAAGTGCACTTATCAATTAGGTGTGGACCAATCTCTGGTGTTGATAATAATGATGTTGGAAAATGATATTGGTATTGAAAACTTGATAAAGTTGAACACTAGTTATTGATGGAGTACCACACCTATGAATAATAGTGAGACTTAATAAATCGTAATCTGGTCCTTGTAATCCTACATATTCATGACTAGAATACTAATGCATGTATAACCATTTTTGTGCCAAGATTTAACTTTGACCTATTTTTAATCCCAAAGATGATTTACTATGAACTCTAGTAAAGGTACACTTGTTATCTCCTTGCCTTACATACGGTAATGATTGCTTGTGTGTTAGGATTTAATCCCTTTTCTTAGCATATAGTAGTATTTGTGTGAAGTGAGTGACTTCCTATGATACAATCATCTGATTTTCCACTACAAGTATACTTTGAAAAACTTGCACATGAAATAAACTAGATATTCATTATACATAGACATTAAACTTTAGAATGAAAAAAGACCCTCACCATTGGGTTTATCTAGGGTTTAATGAATAGGAACAAACAAATTGTCCCCTTTGAGCGTTGAAGGGGCGTAATTTACACTAACACAAAATTATCCACACCAATATGTGCAGTAAATAGATTTAGTGTGAAGGTAAAAAGACTCTCACATTCAAGTTTAGAAATGGTGTAATACATAAATCCTCAAACTTAGGTGGTAAAGGACAAAAATTGCCACATAAAATTTTTAATGGAAAATTAAGATAAAATGCATGGAGTTTTCTTGGATAATTTCTTTAATTTTAAGCTTTGTTCTCATTTATCTTATAATTTCCAAGAACCTATTTTATTATGAAATTTCATTTTTTACTGACAGTGTATTTGTGTGTTTACATTGACCATGTGTTATGAATCTTCCCTATTAGGAAAACATGTTTCAAAAAGAGATGACTAAGTTCTTGTTCTGCTCTCGATTTCTCTAATGAAAAGGATAAGTGTGGTTAGTTCTTATAAATCTTTTTGTGTTTTGAGATGTTTTTTCTAATTGTATATGTATGTTTGTCATTTCCTTCTGGCCACCAAGGGACAGACGTTTCAATCCCTCTACCACTGTCTAGGTAGTGGGATTGAGATGAGAGTAAGAATAGTTTCGCGACTGAAGTTCTTACACAATTAGGTGCATATGACTTCATACTTTGAAGCCATGCCAATATCGATAGGGTTTACCCTCAATACCTGAGAAAGGCTCAATCATCCCTAAAGGTTCCCGTCTGTAAGTTATGAATAGGGATCCCACCAAAACTGAATACAATAATGTCAGTGGACCCACTAGAGTTGATGGATAACCTTCCAAAAGCCAAATGAAAGTAGTGGTATTTAGGAGGAAGTTCTCAATCGGGAGAATAACATAGTACATATCTACAATCTTGCAACAAAAATTGCTTCCAAAACCAGGCTCCTCTAGCACCGCAAACTTTTCGACAACCAACTCACTATTCAAAGCCCCCAATTCATTCTAGTGGGCCCTCAAGTAGATTTTGCGAACCCCTATTCCCTAAAATTCAAATTAAAATATGAATACATATCAACACCATCGAAAAATGAATAATCAAAGACCAATTTTATTTGGGAAAATAAAAGAAAAAAAAATGGGATGAAGATCCTAAGTTATACCTCATCACCTTCTCAATGTCCTCGATGACAAACATTCCATTCATTGTATGTTTAAGTTCATCAAAAACTAGTCAACTAGGAGAAGATCTCCCTAAATTTAGTACACACGACCATGGCATCTTCCCAGAGCAAATAAAGTTGGGAAATTTCCTATCCTAATGGGAATTTAACAAATAAAGGAAACAAATATACCTTGAGTATGCCTCAACCTACACATCATCATGAGAATATTGATACCACAACAAGATCAATCTAAGAATGCCTTCATATCTCCATTTGCACTAGCTTATGGATGCCATTTCCCAACTATAAATTCAAAGCCACAACTACATCAACTTCCCCTAACAAGTTGAATCAGTGTAATTGGACATAAGATTCTCACAAAAACAAACGTATAACAAACCAAAATACAAATTTAGTAATCTTCAACCTCCATATCATGAAGAACATCGATAAACAATTTTTTTTGGATTTCAGTATGAAGGGAAAAGATGGAAGGTCTAATGCCAAAGGATGGAATATATACCTCCCAAGAGCAAGAAGGAGTTGGTACTTGATGAAAAATGTCATAAAATAGTTGATTCTACCATTGTTCTGCCTCTAGAGATATTGTTCAATGCACCTCCTAGGGTCCACTCATAGATGAATGCATTCCACAGCTGATTAATGCCGCAAAAGGCAACGTTCCCCAGGTATTTCTATGTCATAGAAGACAACCTTCCTCTATACTTTCTCTCTCTTTTTCACCACCATTGATGCTCCTATCTCATACATGTCAATTGTTGCCACCGCTTGAAATGGGTGGAATGAGGACAATGCTCGACCTCTCCTCATTTCATCCATTTAAAATAAGTTTTACAAAATTTTGCAAAACGGTCCCTAGGTTTTCAATTTTGTTAGAATTTTTTGGATCATAAAATCAATAAAGTTAAGGAAAACTTGAACAAAACATGGATAATTTCATAAAAATATGAAGATCTTAGATCTTTCTTTGAAATGGAAAAAAGAATAAATATTCTAAGGAAGATAAAAGTCATTTAACTATCATTGAGAGTTGATCTTATCTTGAAAGTCTAAATCCTCAAACCATGATCAACGAAGCACAATTTCAACTCTTTTGATCTAGCCCTAAGTTATGCAAAGTCTTATTGCAAATAGGCATGTTTATTTCTTTCAGTGAGGTCCTACATTATGACCTTCAACTACTCTGGTTCCATCTTCTATTTTTTATGGGTCCTAGATCACGACCTTAAACAATACCAACATTTCCCTAGATCATGACTTTAAACTGAACCACATACGCTATCTCAAATAGGCATGTCAAATCTTTACTTTTAGTTGGGTCTTGGACTATGCCCTTAAACAAGTCTACTTTCAATTTCCAATATATTTAGCTCTTAAATGACGATCATAAACTATACTATTTCCATACTAAAACTCTCATCTAAAATAAACAATGCTTTCATTTCTACATCAAAATCATACACAAAGTAGGCAAACCTCGCATTTTCATTTATTGCATTTCATTTTTCCATTAAAGCCCTACACAAAGTTGGCAATGTTCATAAGTGTATAAGTTTTACACTCTCAAGCAAAACATTTTGCATTTAATTCAGGTGAGAAATATAGAGACTGATATGATGCTTTTGAAGGTCCTAATAAGCAACTTGAAGCTCTTTAGATAGTTGTCAGATGCCCTAAGAAACAAATCATTACTGGCTACAATCACTAGCCATGAAGGTCACTGTGCCACTAGATAACTAGTTGATGCCCCAATCTTATCTAACTAGAGAAAATGAAGACCTATATCAGATAGTCAAACTCACCATATTTTACCTCTTTAGGGTTCTGATGCTAAAACTAAGTTGATTAACCCACATAGGTCTTATGATTGACCTAACTCACTCAAATATCTAATCATAAAGAGAGAATCATAGAGAGAGATTGTATCTTTGAAGATCTTTTCAAAATCAAGTAATTTCCACGATCGTTCATAGTTTTAGAAACTTGATTTAATGTCTTCAGATAAATATCTCTCATATTTGCTTTCATATCCACCCTCTTTTTTCACAAAGGCAGGAGTTATTGAGACAATCAGACATTGACTGAGTAAGAATGGATACAATTATGGGAGAAACTTTCGTGGCCCTGAAAGATCCATTAGCTCATCAAAACTTTAGGGAAATAAATTATTGGTTAGATACTAGTACAACCTTGGTTATAAGCTAGCCTTATATTGGAAAATTGTTTACATCCAACATTATTCCTTTTATTAATGGTTATTTCACCAATCCATCTATAGGAGGAAAAGTAACCTCTTATACATTTGACTCCCATCATTTAGTATTTCCTTTCACTTTTTACCTATTATCCAAAAAGAAAAAAACATTATGCCTTCCACCCTCCATGAGGTTCATCAAACATCCTTAACTAGTTTCATCTTTTTAGCCATCATGACCTAAAATGGGGATCACACTTGGCTCAAGCCTGTAGTTCTCACTCATATCTCAAACCTTATTTTGGAGGCGCAAACTATCGACACCCAATTTTTACTCACTCTACTGACATTCATGATAATGTTCATTCTCTATCTTTTTTGTTTTTATCCTAAATGGAGTTTGCATAATTTTCCAAGTAAAGAAATACTACGTGAAGATATATTCTACATAGAAAGAGATCGCTATTTATCTAACTATCTTTCCTTGTGACATTAACTTTTATATCTTCAATGTAATCATCTAAATCTTGAAGACACCACATCTCCATGTAATCCAGCCACCTTTGTCATACAATTGTTTCCCACATGTGTCTCCAATCCTACTAAAATAATTTGATTTGGAAGTAGATGATGATGAGTCTCGAATATGTTGAAGACTGTTGCTTTAGTTGTTTTGCAACTTCCAACTTCTAGTTGTTTTTTCCATATGGCTATAATGAACTACCTCCTCCTATACTGACATTGGTATCCAGTTCAGACTAAACAATTAATGCCATTTAGAACAACCACTATTTTCTTCTATATCTAATTATGGATTCATTCTATTTTATCACATTTCCCTACATTTTCTACCTCTTTAATTCACTTATTTCACCCATGCGCCACATCTTCAAGGTTTCTACATAAAAGATGTTTTTCTCTGGACTTAGGTGCAATTTACCCATTAATTATGATTTTGTAAGCCTTTTTCATAATTTCCCAATTGGATTAAGTGAATAAAATATTTATTTTTAAATCTCATGGACATTTAATTGCCTTTACACTCACAAAGAAATACATTATTTTTTATAATAAGGACCAATAATCTCAAATTAATATCTTATTATCTTCCTTCATTATCTTATTGACTTTTATCTTAAGTAAAGATTAATCTTATGAACTTAACCAAGTCTGTCCAACTTTTATCCAAAAATGTCTTGGAAGTATCCAAAGAATCAAACAAAAAAACAACTTTTTCTTACCTGGAGACACCTAACAGATCACAACCATCAACCACTTTCCATGTGGCAGATCAATGTGATCAATGCACAACCTGTCATGGTGTGTTTCTGCAATCTATCTCTTCTCCAAAATGATTCATTAGGAATGCTTGAACCTTAATTCTATCCTATATTAACCCCCCATACCCACTGTATGCTATGCCCCTTTTGATTATTTTGAAGTCGAAGGATCAACTATCTCTCTCTTTTACTTTTTGTCTCTTGGGATTAGAAAATCCTTCTTATAACATAACTATATTGTAAATACCATTATGCTGAGTAACAATAATCTTAACTTCCTAATTTTGTCAATTTTTAACTATTTTATAACTGATCATATTGCTTATAACTACCATGATGTGTTCATAACTGATCATATCTATCTATCTATCTATCTATCTAAATTTCTCTACTCTGATGTGATTTGATTGAGCTACATACTATTATTATTCCATTAGAATTAAATATTGCTTTGAATTGAATCATACTTATACATCATATCCTCTTTTTTCCTACTCATATGTCGTAACCTCCAGGGAGGGATATTTATCATTGAATATCCTAAGGCAATAAGGACCCTACAACTAAGAAAAGTAGGATCTTGAGCAGGGCAATGATGGGAAAGACATGGTTGCCTTCAACTCCAAAGATCCACAAATATAAAGAAACTCCTTTTTATTTACTTTACATTGTTTTATTTTCTTGAGTTCAATCTTAAGCCATCATAACTCGAGATCTTAAAGAAAAGTTTCAATACATGTTTATTGGGTTAGATGGAGGTGGTAACACCATCCTCACTCACAATAACATCATAAATTCTAATTTTTGGCCATGCTTTCAATATTTTTCCTTGTCCTCCCTCAGGCGGAGTTAAAAATAGATTTTTTTTATTTTTGACCAATAATTTAAATGTTTATCTATTGTTCTCCTTATTTTATTAATAAAACATGGTGGTGAATCCAAGATTATCATTATATATTTTTTCTATCATTTTAATGATTTTCAAACTAGACTCCTAGGTAGACTTTTTTCTAGCAGGTAGAAGACTTCCAAGTTGTCGCCTTCTTACTAGCATGAACCTTGCAAAAGTGAATGGAATACGCTTAGGGCAAAGAATGCCAAGATGATTTTTTTTCTTGAATTTAATACCTCGATTATATATAGTAATATTTATATAATGAAAATATGCCAAAATGAGAATAATTAAATTTGCGATGGTGGTCCAATGGAGAAGGCATTTTGAGGTTTTCACATAAAAGTTGGCTCTTTAGTTTGTTATTTGTAGCATTAATAAGTTTTGCAACGACCATCATATGGAACTCCCTAATTATTTCTAGAGCAAGACATTGTCAAAAAAATTCCTAATGAATGTGTCCATTCTAATTTTTCACCATCAACATCAGAAACACACCATAGTTATTGATATCAGACTGAACTGGAAAACTAAAACTTCACAATGCCAATCATTCTAGTCTAGGATGTCCCTAGCTTTCTCTATGTAGAGTTTTATGCCTAGCATAACCAATTTCTCGTGTGGCTTGTATTCTTCATCAAAATTATGCTCACATGATAACTTGTGGAGGAAGAAGAATCTCCTATTGGAGAATTCAATGAATAAGATGATATAATGGATATTATCCCATAATGGTATCTTGTACGACATTCATTTCAATGAGATGTTGGTAATACAAAAGATGCACATCAGAAATAGTACGTGTATTATCATGAACTTACACAATCACACTCATGGTGGTCAATGCGAAGAATTGATGTATGATAATCACTCTGAAATATGGAATTACTTAATATCAATTCTTCACAAGGATTCACATGTTCACCAAAGATGATGGGCATTCCACTACATATAAAAACAAAGGCTTACTCAACCCTAGTTAAAACTAAAGTGGATCCTTATACATATTCAAATGATTCTTTGAACATAAAAAATGGGAAAACTACATTTTTTTTGCAAGTGTTGGACTGGAAAGATGGTGCATGATACAAAATACATGGTGCATGCTATGTGACTCACAAAAATTTATAACGGTAGAAACATCCTTTTCACACTTTTATCACTAGAGATAAGTTGAGAAAGTGGACCTATGCACTAAAAATGTTATCTTTAATTCAATTATTCCCCTCTAATGACATCACATGCTTCCTTTGGATGTCGATGTAGCCATCATCAAATAGACTATCATAACTGCAAATATATGCTAATTTTTATCCTACATCTCACTCAATAAAAGCTCAATGTAAATATACAAACACACTCCTATGTTAATATTCAATGCAAGTCTCACAAGAAGTCCATACAATGGGGGAAGGTAAAGCTTAGACCCAACAATAGGATTGGAAACTATACCCACTATGTAAATAGTTGTTGAAGGACTTCTCGGTCTCATTCTAGAAGAACCTCTTTTCCCTATCCGCCTCCTCTCCATTATCACTTTCCTTGTTGGTAGGACTTGGTGAAGAGAAAAAGTAATGGATTTTGAAGAAATAGAAGACAAAATGAAGCGAAGCTTTAGATCTACCTGTAATGTTGAAGGAAAATGCAAAAAATGCATAACGAACAATAAAAGAAGTGTGATGAGGAAGAAGTAGCAAGATTTGGGTTAAGAAACAAAATGGATGTGGGGCAATCCTCGATTAGGGTTTGCAATTTCATATCCAATTATGAGTATCTACATCGACTCGGTTATAGTTCAAACATTAATGTTGGCAGAACTCGAGTAGCACAGTCAGTGAGGATGTGCATATACAACTAAATATGTTGCATCACATGCACTAGATGTGTGGTAGGTATTTCCCCTCATGAGAATACTTTTTTATATGATTGAATAGTTTCCAACAAAATCTGATCATTAATTATGCTGAATGCCTTTTATTGGTTGAGTGAAAGCAAGTTACCAGTCCTTTGAATTCCAGTTACTAATTCAATCGCATGATGGTTATTAGTGTATCCCAATGCTCATTTTTTGTGACAATGAAAAGTAGTTAGTTATGATAAAAGAGATAGTTTTTTTCAACAAATGCTGAAAAGTAACGCTACATAAAGCTAATTAGTTGTTTTTACAAATACCGAACAATTTTGGATGCAAAAGCTAGTTAGTTAGACTAACAAACATGCTATATGTACCGAGGAAAAATAGATAGATACAATGAACAAAATATGGTCACTTGGTCAGTCGATTGCTCCCGCATTGTTCTAATAAATGAAGTTTATTTAAAAGCTGGTGCATTTTCATTATATATATATATATATATATTTATTTATTTATATATATATATATATATATATAGAGAGAGAGAGAGAGAGAGTCAGGCTAGTGTACACTCGAGTGTACCGGAGGCACCGTACACCTCAGTCATTTTTGTAGATGCAATAAATTTTTGAAAAATCTAAACCGTTGATCTTCTTAATTATCATAAGAACATACTATATAATAAATTTTAGCTCATTTGGACATTTATAGTTGGTGCATCTAAAGGTGGCAAAAATTATGCATTTCAAATTAGTTTTGTGTGTCGATTTTGTTGTCCTTGGATGAGTGACTTACACTCATCCAAACGATCTCAAATTTGTATGTGACCTATTATTATTGTAACCATGAAGATCAATGGATTACATTTTGAAAAAATATGGTCTATATAGGCAAACATCATTGGGGTGTACGTCGTGATCTGTACACTCGAGTGTATTCTAGCCTGACTCTCTCTCTCTCTCTCTCTCTCTCTCTCTATATATATATATATATATATATATATATATATATATATATATATATATATATACTCAATATATCCAGAACTTAATCTAGGAAAAAGTACAAAACACATCTTGTGAGTGACATGGTCCCTTAGTAGATAAGGGTTTGGGCTGAAAATAAGAGATACCAACTTCATCCAAAACTCCCTCATATACAATGGTTAAGACGATTTATAAAAATATTTGCAGGCAATCGTCCAACTCATAGTTACATTATCAACAATAGAAACACACTATAATTCCTAGAATCAAAATAAATGAGTACCAATGCAACTTCCCAATGCTAGACACCTTCCAAGTCCCAATGTCCCAGGAAGTATATTCCTTGGTAGCCCCTAGATATATCCTCATCAAAACCATCATGGGAATGCTGAGATCACTATAACTAACATCAAATGCATACTAGCAAGAAAAACTGTGAGGATTACTCTTATGGGGAAAGTCGAAGCAAAAAAAAAAACTAATTTAAAATTGGAATAAACATTGAAATAGTGCATATCACTAAAAATTCATTCATTTTGTTTTATTCTCCTGCAAAACTGAATTCATCAACTCAAGGACATTATTCTGCAACCAAATGGTAACCTAATGTTTGAATATGAGAAAGCTGGTGCAAATTAATGGGAGAACGTAGCACGTTATTATAGAAAAGATTATGCAAACCATATAAAAGCCTACTAAATCAATATAGGTAAGTTGGTGCAAGCAAATAGAAAACATGTGCAACGATAGATACATGATGGTTCAACTAAAAAGTAAAACCTAATGCATGAAGGAAACACACACATTAACGTTTGGTGAAACGCAATATCTTTTTGACTCTGCCTCAATTGCGCTTAAGCTCCTGGCAGTTTAGAAAGTGGATATATGTCTCTATGATATTGTGATAGAGCCAGCCAATTGTTCCTTTCCAGTTGTCTGAGGCTTTCACATTAGAGCCCGCCGAAGCCGTCAGATAAGAAGTAGCAGCACATGTAACGAGAATCGCCATATAAGTGTTGTGCACATACACATTCTAAATAAGACTAAAAGAACATTTGAAACTTCACAGACCCGCTTTGGCATGGTTCAACACTAGATGAATGATCGCCCTTTCTTGCTTGTTAGTTGATTTGTCAAGAATCCTTCTCTACTTGTGCTGCTTTCGACTTTGGCATGGTTCAACACTAGATGAATGGTCGTCATTGGAATGAAGCATGTGATGGTTGTTCTTCAGTCATCGTGAAGATGTCATAGAGTAACAACAGATGAGAGATGGATAATCAGAGAATATCAATGTACAGGGAGGTTGAGCAATAGGAGGGAAGCCAAAGAAGAGGAGCGGTGATTGGAAAAAAATAACCACCAGTACGATGTAATCGTCCATCATGTCCAATATCGGATAGAGATGATGAACAAACCATATTGCGGAATGACGGTCTACCATACACGTCAATCATGACAAAGAAGTGAACAAACATGACTGGGCGTGGTGTGCTTGAGGGGTCTTTTTGTGGGCCAAAAAACTAATATGGCATGTTTGGCCATTTTAATGCCCACAATAGCACCGTTCTTCATCTTAATTCCCAAAATGACACATTTACATGACAATACGTCTCCAATGAAGATGTATTACTTTGTCTGAGGGCAATACGTCCCGACGGGTAACACATTGCCCCACGACAGAGTAATACATCCGATCCAGGAAGCATTGTCCTGCAGTGGGGCCAATACGTCCTGGCCCAGGACGCATTGCTCTGCGGTGAGGCCAATACCTCCTAGAGCGGGACGTATTGCTCTGTGAGAGAGCAATGCATCTCTGTGCCGGACGCATTGGTCTCACCGCAGAGCAATACGTCCCGAGTCAATACGTATTGCCCTGTTGTGGGACCAATGTGTCGGGCGCCGAGACGCCCCAACCTCTAGCGGGGCAATCCATCTCCCTTGGGGGCGTATTGCTGTCACGTAACACCCGGTCGTTACCCCCAATGGCTATCTAGCCATTGGAGGCCGCGACGGGTGCCACGTATGGGGACGTATTGCTCTCATATATATAGGAGATGAAACCAGCCCCCCAAACACACATATTTCCTCTATTTCTTCACTTCTTCTCTACTCCCCATTGCTTTGGAGTTCTCTGGTTGGGATTCTACTTGTAGCTGATTTCGGGCGAAGCTTGAAGCTAATTTGTGGCACTATTCTTGTCATCTTCTTTCTCTCTCTAGTCGGGATTCTGCTTCTCTTCTTTCTCTGGTCTGGTATTCTGATTCACAAGAAAGATCTCACCACTTGAGGTATTTTCTCTACTACATTCTTATATTCAAAATTTTGAACCTAAAACTACTATGTAATATTAAAAATGAAATAATTGTATTGCTATTGTTTAATTCTAAATTTCAAACTTAAAACTACTATGCAATTTTAAAAATAAAATAATTGTATTGCTACTATTTAACTCAAAATTTTGAACCAAAAACTACTATGCAATATTAAAAATGAAATAATTGAATTGCTATTGTTTAATTCCAAATTATTAAAATAATATTATAGAAAATAACATTTGAAGTAAATGTTATCAACAAAAATGACATTCTTACTATTTAGTTCCAAATAATGTTATTCTTAGTATTTTATTTCAAATTCCAAATTGTTGTTCTACAATCTTAATTACTCTTCTAAAAATGACGTTATTGTTCTAAAATATTAATTATTGTTCTAAAAAAGACATTGTTGTTCCAATTAAGTTAATTTACTGTTCTAAAATCTGAATTATTGTTCCAAATAAGTTTATTTATTTTACAATGATAGGAACATGACATCTAGTTCACGAATTGTCAAGCTTCGATATTATGGCCATTTTCTCTCTGATGGGTCTTATTTTGGTTGATCTATTAGACCCATAAATATTTCACTTATCAATACCCTATCTGAACTAAAATAATATATCCATACAACACTTCAACATCAATCCCAACCACTTCTCTATCAATATATCCTATCTTTTCCCTAGAGAAGATCATATGCTCATACAAGTTGACGATGATGATGCATATAGAACTTTGTTCTCACTTTGATCTGATGCCTATATTGATGTGTTTCTTGAAAAAAACATCTTTCCACCAACATTCTAGTTACATGAGTCTATTGAATCAATTTCACCAAATGAACAGTAATGCAAATGATAAATGGAATCAAACACCTGAATTCTCTCAAAATTCTACTATTGAGAATATTGGTCTTGAGGTTGAGGAGGGAGAATAAAATTTTGAACAAGAAGGTGATGATAATAGTGATCAAGATGGTGACTCATTGACGAAATCTGATGATGGGTATCAACATACATTCCATGTTTCTATAACACATTGAGTTATGTCCCATCCATATTTGATAGAGAATGGCCCAGACACAATCACATTGATACTAAATATGAAGCTTTTCAAGATGACGAATGGGTGGAAGATTTTTGTCAGGAAGTTCATCTCAATTACAACCCTTCCAACACCAAAATTTATGAGGGTGCTTTATTTGCATCCAAAGTTGTTATGACTGAGACGATTAAAAAATGGTCAGTACAAAACAACGTCCAATATCGTACGCAATGCTCAAATAATCGATTTATCAAATTTGTTTATATCCATGACCAACGATATCCTTGGAGTTTGGCCGCTTGCCAGTCCAAAAGAGTAGGTGGCATGTGGAAGATAAAATGTTATAGTGGGAGCCACAATTGTCAACTAATTGTTCTGAATTAGGACCATCGCCAATGCACGTCATCTTATATTACTCGTATGATAATGCCAATCCTAGTGTCATGATTGTATATGTCCACACGAGAAATTCGTGACAAGGTGAATGCTGAACTAAACCTTCAAATATCATACAAGAAGGCATTTCTAGATAGGAGGAAGGTTGTCTGTAAAATATTTGGAGATTGAGAATCATCATATCATAATTTGTTGACGTTCCTAATATCTCTATCATAATATATTCCAAGAACTATATATTCCCACCTTGTGGATGATTATACCCTTCAAACTCAAGGAACTTGTAGATTCAAATGGATGTTTTGGGCATTTGGCCCAACTGTGAGGGGTTGGGTCTATTGCAAGCATGTTCTTACTGTTGATGGAATAATTCTAACCGGAAAATATTATGGCACACTTCTCATTGCAGCTAATAATGGTCTATTTCCACTCACTTTTGCTATTGTCGAGGAAGAAAACAAGGACTCGTGGGAGTGGTTCTTTGGTTCTCTACAAACTTGTATTCCAATCATTCCAAGTCGTACAGATCTGTGTATTATTTCTGAATGAATGAGTGGCATTTTTCCATCACTTAAGTCAAAATTTGACTGGGCTCAACATCGTTATTGTCTTTGACATCTTAGTGAGAACTTCCATAAAAAGTTCAAGTTATAGGAGTTAAAGGAACTTTTGTAAAAGGTGGGATCCACAACTGATACTTTTACCCAACTTTCAAAAATAAGGACGACACTAGAGTCTTTCACATAATACCACCAACTAGAGTATGAGGCTCACCGTGAAGATCATACATCATATACTTCATCTAGGTTCTTGGACATCTCCCTCACCAAGATTACAAACATACATATATTCAAATGCCCCTCTTTCTAGGGTTAGGTCTTTCCATAGGAAATTTTGAGTTCAACATTACCAAAGGAACCACAAGGCTAGGTGACTCAACTCTTATAAGTTGTAGTTAGGGATTACTCATCATCAATTTTATTATTTACATATTTCAAAGTTGCATATATATTGAAAGTTAGGTACCCCCACATTTTCCCATGACGGGCTTACCCACTCTGGAATTCACCATTATCATATGTCCCATGCTAGTGGTCCTCCTTTGTAAGGAGATTGAGACCCATGCTGGTCTAAATTGTCTTCCACTTATCATATCTCAACATATACAAAATCAAATACATACAAGCATGCCAACCCACTAGATATGTGTAAAACATCAAACAAGGCATAAGCATCATACATGGTTCTAGACTAGCTAGGGTTGCAGGGTCACAACTCACCCAATATCATCAAAACATACTTGAATCCTCCAACATCAAACTTAGATCATCAAGCTTAGATCATCTGGGATATTCACTGGTGTAACCTTTATCATGGCACTATAGAAATATAGATACTACATCTACCATATAGATTGATGTTACATCTTTTTCTCTTAGGTTACACGGACACACAATACCTTTATATGAGTGGTAACATTTTTATTATACATATACATGTACTTCAAATAGGTTTTCTTCAATGTTGAAATGAGTGATGGAAACCACCATACTTTTTTTAAAGGCAAAAATGAGTTACCACTCTCATTGAGAAATCTAGTACCATGACACCTAGAGAACTAGAAACAACATATTGTACACTTGTGTAGCTATCATGAGCACATGCTGGGAGCATATGTCTGAGGTTAACAATTATAAAATCTATTTTCATCCTCCTAGACCCACAACACATACTACATGATTTAAAGATGAGAAAAGAAAGGTCAACAATTACACCAGTCTACACCAAGTTTTAGAACATCTAGGTTTTAGCATATAGGATAAGTCAAATTAGTCCATGAAATACCACATAGTAAGTTATTATCATTGAAATGTACAATTGAGTTTAATTTGTGTTTCATGGTGAGAAATTGCTCAATACATCTATTTTTCATGCTCTGATACCATTTTTCACAGAGTTGGAACCCACCTCCATTAATGTAACTTAACACCAAGGATGAGATGTGAATGCATGAAGTGCTTAGCATACATGAGCAAACTAATAGATGAAAACGCCAATTTATTATCAACAACCAACAAGTATATTATTACAACGTCATTTATTACAAATTTACAATTTCATGTTTAGGAGCAAATTATATAAGTATGAACAAGTAATAACTAGGATCTTACAAAAGGTACAACCTGAACACCTACTCGCACACAATCTTCTTGCAAGATATCTTTAAACTTAAAATATATGAGAAACAAGTGTATCAACACATAAGGTATTGATACATTGGCAAAAAGATACATATGTCTAATATTTTCATAGGTTGAAAAGTTTTACATAAAAGAACAAAAGAAATAGAAGTTAGCTACTTAGCATAATGAGATCACATGTTTTAGTCATTTTAATCCATTTATAAAGTGAATCATAATATAAGGCATTTGACCAACTTTCCGTTGGAAGGGTTCGTTGAGGAACCACAAGGCTATAAACTAAGAGCTAAAATTGTTTTCACCCAAGGGACCTCAAATGACCAAAGTCTTAAGTAAATCATGTTCCAACGTTTGTATAATGGAGATCTAAATTATATGTTCAAGTGATAAAATCATTTAGGTGAAAGATTGAGTACAATACAATAGTAATGTGTGCCAATATTTTCTAGTAAGAAAGCATACCTACATATAAATCGTTATATCAAGAAAAACTATAATCATATAATTATTAAAATTGCACATACCTAATTTAGATTGCAAGGCCCCTAAACTTGCCTATAGTGTTGAATAATATTAATTACCATATTTGAGTGCTTAGAACTCTAATAAAACCTTGTGATATGCTTTGAAATCATAATCCAACCTTAAATTTCAAACTTGGTCCAATTTGGACATTGTTTGAGCAAGTTATGTAATTTTATGTATATTTTGGGCTTTTCTACAATTTACCCAATTGAGAGGTTTTATTTGCAATTTGTCACATGCATTATGTTCCTTAGATGTTATGTTATCATTCTTGAGCTTTTTGAGCCATGGTGATCCTTGTTGAACCTTTGTTTGGAGGTGTTTTCCTTCAAGGGTATTTTAGGGTTTACCCCTTTATGGATGAGCTACCTTTAGGAGCTATCAACCAATGCTTTATATGTTTGGCTTGTAAATTCAACCAATGGTTTCTAATCAGGTCTCCATGAATGGTGGGGCATCTACTAGTGTGGTTGCTTGTATATGCTTAATAGTTTAAGGCTATGGACAAATGGAGAGCTACTTGCACACCTCATGCTTGCTTCCATCCTTATCCATGGTCTATATTTACCCCTTCCTTACCCAAGTAAAAAATATTTACTTTCTTTCTCTTCCCTTTAACTTGGAGAAACGACTCCACTATTTTTCTACAGAACCAAGTGCTCTAAGGTAGAAGACAACCTCTTTTTGGAGAAGAAGGTCTCCTAGAGCTCCATCAAGCCCTACCTAGGGTTTCCAAGGTCATCTTCTAGGGATTTCGACCAAGGAAATTTGTTCATTCCTTCCTTCTCCATTTTTCTTTCTCTTATCCTTCCTTAGACCTTCCTCCAAGTTGTAACTCTACCGTTCCATGGTAAAAGTTGCTTTAGATCTCAAGATCCTACCTTTCTTGCTTCTTCTAGGGTTTTGATTCCTTGTGAAGAAGGGTGCCTACTTGGATGAGATCAGAGCTTCTTCTTGGGTTTTCTACCTTCTTGACTCATGTTTCTTGCTTTGATACGTCTATTCTTATTAGTAGAGATGAGTTTTACAACCCTCTTTACTTCTATTGGTTACTATAAGGTTTTCAGTTCATGTTCTTGCTTACAACCCTCTTTACTTATATTGGTTACTATAATGAGTTTTATAACCCTCTTTGATTTAATTAAAGAGGGGGCGATGACTGAAGGGGAAATTGAGGGGGTGAGGGCCAAGGTGATGGTGGCGTCCGACCCTCCAGATCCAGGTAGTGTAAACAAGATGGTGGTATCTAACCCCCCGGTTCCAGGAAATGCTATGACCAAGACGACGACGTCAGACTTCCCGAATCCAGGTTGTGTGAACTTCGACTCAAGGCGGAAGAGTGGTATGATTGCTCCATCTGGTGTTGTTGTAACTAAAGAATCGATGGACTCTATTCGGGTTTGTTTAAGGATAATAAGGTTGCTAGCCCGGTTCATTTGAGAAAAACGAAAACATAGCTAGTTGATGGCAAGCTGATGTATCCTAAATCCATTGCGGAGAGGAATCTTGCTAGGTGGAGCAGAACGGCGGATGGATATGTCATCGGACTTAAGCCTCATTGGCCAACACTTGTGAAACACCTCGCTATGCTATGGAAAGTCCGAGGTTCGATTGAAATATGCTCCAGAGGGAGAGGGTTCTTCATTGTTTCATTTGAGAATGATGAGGATCTAGCAATGGCAGTAGATGGAGGTCCATGGTTTGTAGCAAGCAAGCCGTTGATCATAAAGAAATGGGAGAGGGGTGAACCTCTAGAGAAGATGATGCTGACTGATATCCCCATTTGGATGAAGATCTACAATCTACCGTTAGAGCTATGGGCCATGGAGATGTTCAGTAATATCAGCTCTATTTTGGGACGTCCTCTACGACCAGATAAGTTGACGTCAGAATTCTGAAGACTGGATTATGCTAGAATCCAGGTTGACATCTCCTCTGATTTCTCGTATCCTAAAGAACTACATATTGAAAGTGATGATGGCCAGATTGATACGATTCAGTTTGAATACGAATGGGAGCCCAACAAGTGTTTGACATGTGGTCTATATGGACATGAATCTTCTCTGTGTGAAGACCAAATGAAGATGGATGGAAGAGTTCCTAAAAAGAAGGCGGCGATGGAATGGGTTCATAAAAAGAGAAATGAAGATGATGATGGAGAAGTTTTCATTGAAGCTGAGGATAGAATAGAAGATGGGGATGTCAGTAGTGTCATCTCTATTATGGAACATCCTACTAAATCTAATGAATTTGTGTCTATCTCTGAACTAATTACTCCGGTGGATACTCCGAATTTAGGATGGGAAACTAAAAAGAAAAAGGGTAAGTCTGCTCCAAAGGGTGTTTTTAAAATTAATACTAGAGTGATCCCAGACTCACTGAACAAATATTCACCTCTATCTAATTTTGATGAAGGGGAAATTTACAATGAGAAGGTTATTACATCAGTGGTTGCGGCTGTGGTGGTTGGGGATCCTCCTTCCCTTCCTCCCAATGGCTGAACCTATTAGTATTCTATCATGGAATGTGATAGGAGGGAGTAATAAAATTCCTCACATTCGGGATGAGATAAGGAGGAATAAGACATATATTTATATCATTTTTTAATCCAGGATTCAAAAAGAGAATCTGAGAGGTTTTGTTGACAAGATTTGCCCTAATGCTAGCTTTGTGGATAATTCTATCTTTACTTGGGACAGCCATAGTAAAAAAGGCTAAATACTTTCTCTAAAATTGACTGTATCTTTACTAATGTCAGCTTCCTCTCTAAGTTCCCGTTCTGTTGGAGTGAAGTGATTCTGGTTGTAGTGAGTGATCATAAGATTTTGTTGTTATGGCTGGGGTTGAAGAAGAAAGGTAGAACTCCCTTTCATTTTATTAACTCTTGGGTTACTCAAGACTTTTTCAAAGATATATTCAGTGATGCTTGGCTTAATACTGAGGTCCAAGGAACCCCCATGTATAGGGTGTACATAAGGTTATATGTTGTCTCGTGTGCTCTTAGAAAATGGAATAGAGAGGTCGTAGGCAATTTTTTTCCAAAGCTAGGGAGCTTGAAAGGGATTTGTTTAGTCTCCAGAGAGATATTGATGTTGATCCCTGAATGAAGATAAGCAGAATAAAATGACTATTTTAAGGCTGGATACTATTAAAGCTCTTAATGATGAAGAGGCCCTACTTCGCCAAAAAAGTGGGGTTCAGTGGCTCAAGTTGGGGGATAGAAACTCAGCTTTCTTCTATGCATCTTTGAAGACAAGGAGGATCAATAATAATATTAATTTGTTGGAAGATGATCAGGGGGCTAGAGTCTATGATATTGAAGTGATTCGTCAGAATGTTAATAATTTCTATAGCAGTCTTTTTAATAGATCCTTGAAGGATGTAGAGATCTGGAATGATGATTGGGTCTTACCTAAATTTGACATAAAGAATTTTGACATGCTTAGAAGTGAGGTAACTAAGAAGGAGATAGAAGATGTTGTTATGAATCTGAGTGATGATAAAGCCCCTGGCCCAGATGTCTTCAATGTTGTGTTTTTTAAGGTGATGTGGGATACTATTGGAGACGATATTTCTTCAGCTATTCTTAACTTTTTTAAATCTGGAAGGCTTCTTAAAGAATGCAACAGTACCATGATTACTCTCATTCCTAAGGTACCCGGTGCGGTTAATTTGAAGGATTTTAGACCCATTTCCTTATGTAACATTGTGTACAAGGTTATTGCTAAGATCTTAGCTAACCGTTTAGCTTTGGTGCTTCCGTCTATTATTGATATTAATCAGATAGATTTTTTTAAGGGGAGGAGGATAGGTGATGCCATCTTATTTGCCAACAAAATTCTTAGCAGTTTTGGAGGCACTAAAAGCAACATGTGCATTAAGGATAATTTATCTAAAGCCTATGATACAGTGAGAAGGGATTATATTATGTTCTTATTGATGAAAATGGACTTCCCTGAATGCTGGCTCAGATGGATCTGAGAGGCATTTGATACTGCATCTTATAAAATTCTTGTTAATGGTTGCCCTACTGATGAGTTTGAGGCTTCAAAAGGGGTTAGGCAAGGGGACCCCCTTTCTCCCTTACTTTTTGTTGTTGTTATGCAAGGTCTTTCTACGATCATTAATGCATAGGTTAAAGTTGGTAGATTGAAACCTTTATGTGCAAGGGATGTGAGAATTTCTCATATTATCTTCACCGATGACTTGCTCTTATTTTCTAAGGCTGATGAAATGAATGCTAGTTGCTTCAAAGATATTCTTGAATCCTTCAGCAAAGTTTCTGGTTTAAAGCTTAATAACAGTAAGAGTCATATCTTTCTATGTAAGAATGATGACAAGCCTATTGTGGGAAATGTGCTTAATATGGAGATTTGTAGTCTACCTATGAGATATCTTGGTATCCCCCTTTTTACTGGCCAGGTGACTAAAGTTATGTGCCATCCCATTATTGATAAGTTCAAATCTAAACTTGATTCTTGGAAAGGTAACCTTCTGTCTCAAGTGGGTAGAGTTGAGTTAATCATTTCTACTCTTTCCGCTTATAATATCTTCTGGACGTCTGCTTTTCCTCTTACCAAATCTGTCATCATGGGTTTAGAGAAACTGATGAGGGATTTCCTTTGGAAAGACTCTGAAGAAAGAAACCATTTGTATATTGTCTCTTGGGAAGCTGTTTGTAGACCCAGGAAGGAAGGTGGGCTTGGCATACGCCTAATTGATGATTGGTCTAAGGTAGGTTTGATTAGAAATTTGTGGAATGTTGCAGCTGAAAAAAAATAGCTTGTGGGTAAAATGGGTGAATGGAAGGTACATAAAGAATGAGTCTATTTGGTCTGTCAAAACTGGAGTCAACTCTTCCTGGCTTTGGAGAAAGTTTCTTGAACAAAGAGATATTCTTCTTAAAGAGGTTGTGTTCTGTTTGGGCAATGGTAAAAGATTTTTTTTTTCTGGAGGGACCCCTGGCTAGGGGGAAAGGAGAGAATAATTGATAAGGTGTTTTAGACTTTGTGTTCAGAATGGGCAAAGGTCTGAATTGTCGTGTGGAAGCTTGTATTGATGGTGATAGTTGGAAAGTGTCGATCTTCAGAGGGTCTTATCAGGTAGAAGATGTTCTGAGGAATGTTAAATGTCAAGTTCAGTCTGAAGATCATATCTATTTTAGGGGCAAGAGGGACTGTTGTTTGAAGGACTGCTGGAATCTTAGTAGGAAAAAGCATCATATTGTTACTTGGGGCAACTAGATCTGGTCTGGGGTACCAAGAAGGTGGTCCATACTTCTCTGGAAGGGGTTTTTGGGTAGAATTCCTACTGTTGATTATCTTCAGAGAGTGGGTTACCAGATGGCGTCGAGATGTGCTATGTGCAAAGAACATGAAGAAAGTTATGTGCATGTTTTCTTTGAATGCAAGTTTGCTGGAGAGATCTGGAGGCTTTGGAGAACTGATCAGGGTAGTAATGTGCATCTGGGCACGTTTGGTGATCTCCTAAAGCTGAGTGGCAAGTTGAAGTTTACTGCTTGTTTAATCATCTATATGATGTGGAAAGAGAGAAATACGAGGGTTTTTAGAGGTTTCTTCATAGATATGCAAAAGTTTTGGTTATTATGTCAAAAGGATATGGTAGCTTTACATAGTTAACTTTTCCTTTGTTTATCTCTTGTATAGTTTTTCTTTCTTTTCTGTGGCTACACCCTGTAACCGCTGAATTTTCTTTTCTAGTAGAAAGAGGCAGCACCCTACGTTCACAAAAAAAATGGTGATTTAAGCACTAAGAAGCTAAGATTGTTTGAGATTTTGATTTTTATGGTGAATCCTATTTTGTTTCTAGTTCTAGATGAGCCTATAATCATGTGAACATTCTTCCTAAGGAAGGAGATGACTTAGTTCAGGTTGGTATCACCACCTATGGTGCCAAGTACTTTTCAACCGATGGTCCATATTAGGGTTTCTAGGTTGTTTTCTTCTCTAAAGACATGACCCGATGGTGTGGTCTTCATGATGACCACAAGTGGTGACCAAGGGTGATGAAAGATGATGTGAACTGATACTCACACCTTTGTTCAGTGTTAGGCTCTCTTGGAATCTCAATGAGCAATGATTTTATTCTCTAATGATGCCATCAATCAATGATGACATTAGCTTAATATGTGATGGTGTTAAATGAACATAGCGTTGATCTAACAACTGATTGTGACTTAATGATCATAATTAATGCTGGATCAGAAAATCACAACATATGGTGAGTTAAGGATGTAAATATTGATTCGACTAAACCTTAAACCAATGGTTCCTTGGTTCAATTGATCTAATGGTTAAACCTATACTTCAATTGATAACTTTGAACAATGAACCCGATCTAATGAATAAGATTGGAAGCTTCAACATCCAATGGATTAGAATGAATCCCATGATATTATATATGGGTCCTAGTCATGATAATTCGATGGTTCAATATCATTAATTTGTCGCCTTACCTTTGCTCTGTTGTAGTTATATTTGACAAATGACCATAATAAGTGGGTGTGTAACTTCAATGTGATACAAATTGTTATACCTAACCTTAATGTAATAAAATGATGGTGATTGGTTATAATCAGCCCTCTTGCATGATTAATGTGACAATGTATTACACTCTTCTTGTGTTGAAACCACAATGTAGTGCTATTTGGATATCATAGTGTCTTGCAATAATTATACTTATGGATAGATATTTGCTGATGATCTTTTGAGCCTTGTTTAAGGCATGGAATGATGAGGACAACCTTGCTATGAATAATGTGATGGTCTTAATGACCTTTGGGCAGGTTTGAAGCCCTTATTGAGGTGAAATCCTCTTCATGTTCCAATAAGGGTTAAAACCCTGGAACTTGTGATAAGATATTGGTATCTTGTAATAGTATGATGAAAAGTGTGGTCCATTATCTTGTAATGAATGATAGTATGTGGTAAAGGGATAAAGATTTATACCTCAAACATTTTATATCTTTTGAAGTTTCAATACACATACTCTTGCTAGAACTAAACTAGTGTTTTTATGTCCACTTGTATGATGAAACCTTAATTTACCCAATTGGTAGTAACTAATCAAGTGCAACCCTAATAATGTAGAGCCATATGCCATAGAACCATCTTCAGTGTCAAAACTTGCTGGATGGTAAAATAAGTATTCCAAATGGAAACTCAGAGCACATATTTTTTAATATGTGGGGTACATGTTATGCTGATCCCAAGTTCTTAGGGAGGATGACTGTGGTCATACCTAGCTGTAACGCCCCTCCAAGCACATATATATGTCAGCGGAAGCAAACCCTATGTTGTCCATAACATGGGTCACTTAGCTTGGAGGAACATTACAAAAATGATATAAATTGCAAAAAGATAAATGAAACACCATTTATTAAAATTGAACTTGATTCATATAGTGTTTACAATCACTACTACAGAATAGGCCTTTGGTGTCGGTTGTTTATGCCCATTTAGTGATAGTTCTATAGTGACTCCTATGTGGGCGCCGCTAAAGGTCGAACTCTTCGGCGTCGGTTTTATAACCGACGCCAAAAGGCTTCGCGCCACCGAAAATGTGCCAGTTGGGCACCGATAGGCGTCGGTTATTTATAGTAAGCTGATGCCAAAATGCTTCACGCCAAAAAAGGGTGCCATCTAGGACACTATTTGCGTCGGTTTGCAACTAAAAAACTGACGCCATATTCCCAGATGCCACGATCGTACTTCCCTGCATGGCTGTGTTTAGTACTATAGGCATCAATTTTATACTAATAACCGATGCTTTTTCTTCCACGGCTGTGCTTTTCTGCACGGTCAGGTTGTTTGTCACATTAGGCGGTGGTTTTTATCCAATAACTGACGTTGTAAGCCTTTAATAACAGTTTTCTATAAATAACTGATGCCTATGTTTTATTTTTTTTCTTATCAGTTTGTAGGCCTGCTATGGCTGGTCAGCAGGATGAGAACCTACAGTTCAGTTTTGAACTGTAGGTTTACGACATCCATTGATATCATCCAACAAACAGGTCACAAACCTGCAAAATCAACAAATGTACTTTTCACACAAGTATATACATTCAGACATCAATTTAATTCTCACATTCACACATGTAGAAACATTCAAATACATGTAGAAACATTCAGACATGTATAAACATTCAGAAATATTCATTTACAAAATATCATTCAACATCGCTATCAGCATCCCAATTATATTTTACAATCCCCACCGTTTGTATGGCTCTTGCCCATTCTTCTCTTACTTCATTTAATACTTCCATCGTATATGGAGCATGTACATCTTTTAAGTGTTTACCTATAAT
This sequence comes from Alisma plantago-aquatica, assembly GCA_963693085.1. Classification (NCBI taxonomy): domain Eukaryota; kingdom Viridiplantae; phylum Streptophyta; class Magnoliopsida; order Alismatales; family Alismataceae; genus Alisma; species Alisma plantago-aquatica. The sequence goes on from OY856415.1 coordinate 526,452,449, forward strand.
GTGGTCAGTTTCAAACACCTGCAAAGAGAATGATGTATATATATAAGTAATTATATAAAAATAAGATTGATATATTTCATACTAACTAATGAGACTATACATAATACCTCATGTATGGTATCGATGTCCAATGCGGCATATTCGATAATCATCTGCATAAATCACATCACATAGTATGCGCATGCCCAACTGTTGTCTTGTGTAGCGCACTATAAATTGAAATATACAAAATATTAAAAAATACAACTAAGCACAGTTCACATAAATAATATATACATTGGAGTCGGGAACTTACTTTCACGTTCTCCCAAATTATTGGCTGGTTCTTTTTCCTAGGGACCTTTCCTCCAGCCTTTTTGAATGCATCTAAACCCCTACATATTAATGTAACATAGTAAATTTCATAATTAAATAGTAATGTAATAACATATGTTAACGGATATAAAAATGAAATATTTCTCACCAGAATAATGGCATTCTCGTTACGTGTCCAATTTTAGTATTCAATGTACTCCCCGCAGGATCTAGATAATAAACAGTGAACGTCCCAGGGAGAATAACTAGTAACTCCCATTGCCTACCGCTAGAGGTAAAAAAGTTAAAAATTAATAACTCAAAATCCACAATAAAAATGTAATTTTCTTAAGTCCAAATTATAAGTAAAGTAAACTTACTTGACATTGAATGGAGCTATTATTATCGTCTTCTTTTACTGACCGAAAATTGTAAAAGCATCTATACAGTATTGTTGAACACTATTAGAGTCTTTAGCTACCATACTAATCAATGATGGAATCAAAAATCTCACATGGTCAAATGCAAATTGTTTGCATTGATTTTCGACTAAGTAGCTGCAAAACATGTATTACATATGCATTAATATATAAGAAACCAGATCACCGGATCTTACACAAGGTATATGGATGTATAAACAAGATCTCACCTTATCTGTGTCTCTATCATTGATGTATTCAGCCAATCATATATAAACAGCTCAATAATATCTTGTATAAATAAAGAGCTTTTGTATGATTGACCTACATAATTCGCTTCTACAGAAATAATTATAGGACAATGTATATTATGTGCTCGTAGTCAACATGCCATTCCCCTACAAGCAGGACCTAACGGGTATTTTAGGTCAGTTGGAACCCAACTTGGTAATGTAGGAAGTGGAGGTGGAGGCCTAGATGCTCCGGGTGTCTTCTTTTTAACATGTATATATAATTTCAGATCAATTGAGCTCATATATACACATTAACAATCTAAAGTAATGTAAATTTATCTTACAATTTTAGTAGTGTAGACGACATCTGCTTTGGGCCATAATATCACCCCGCCTTCTGCCTCGGCAAGTGTATCAATATCCGGGTGGGCATATGGCAATGTCGTTTCCCTCCAATTGGGGAATCCACGTATCGGGCTCACACGAATGTAGCCCTGTGGTATTGGAGTCCCGTGAAACGTTGCCCTAGGAAGGGACGGGTAACCCTACGCCTCTGCAACAACATAGTCTTACATTCTTAAGCGGCATGGCTTCAACGCCTATAAATTTACGTAAAGAATGTTATACATATATACATATCATCTTGAAAATATATTATCTTGAAAATACTAGCTACAATGTCATAAGCAATACTTACAACAGACGTGTTAGGCGGTGGGTCTACAGGATTACTCTCAGTCTGTGCATCAGGAGAAGAGTGGGTCACCATAGGCTGATTGGAAGCCTGAGATGCCTGCCACCGCAACAATTCTTCCTTGACCTTCTTAGCAACTATATCCTCGACTCTTTTATTCTCCTATACATGGATAAAAGAAACATTAGCTTCTTATTATAGAATTCCCTTTTGCAGTAACATTCTAAAAAAAGAATAGGTTACATCTTCTTGTGAAAGTCCCGCTCTGGGTTTGCGCTGGGATGGCCCAAAGAATGCTTTCATACCCACACCAGTGCCTGCACCCCTATCACGTCCAAGATGCTCTGGGTTACCCAGAGCAACTGTCAATTCATCCCTTGTGCCCTGAGGGATGAACGTGCCTTATTTCTTCTGCTCGTGCAGCTCCCGCTAATCACCATCAACAAAAATTGGTAAGTTAACACCACAAATAATCAATATTCAAACGATTGCTCTAAGAGTTGTATTTTACCATTTTCGCAGCCGCATCAGCAGTTACGGGATTCTTTATTTCACCCTTCTTGTTTTGCCTCCCAGCTATCCAGACATCATGGCGAGGCATGGGTGTGGCACATGTAGTAGAGGACTCCTGAGTAGCAGCAGACTCCGCATGTAGTCTTTGGCGAACGCTTGCATAGCCCTTTGGACCCATAGTGTGGTCATGCACATTCAGTGCACGCCTTACTTTTTGCGCCTCACTTAATACCTTGAATTCTTCAGATTTTCTCGAAGCAACAAATGTGTCCCAATCTTCTTTGTCCAAGAAGTTCCACTATTCAAGTGCTGACTTCTTCTTCTTATCACCATCTTTTATGTATTCTCTGTTGAGATTTGTCCTATGGTTCCTTAGCATCTTTCCAGCGCGTTGCATCACGCTTTTACGATACAACTTCTCATCCAATGCAAACATATTCTGTAAAATAGAATTGCTATTAACTAGTATCAAAAAATAGAATTGCAAATAATAGAATTTGTAATATATAAAATAGAATTGCAAATAATAATAACTCACACATAAATCCTTCCATATCATGTCTTTCTTCGCCTGAGGAACTTTATGCCAATTATCATACTTAACACCACAATGGCTTCGAGTGACAACCCAAGATAGTTTACAAAATTATTGTGGTTCACTCCAATTATATTTCCTTCATTATCAAACTCCACAACCAATCTAGATCTACTGCCACTTAGCGCTATTAACTTCTTCAACTGAGTGATGCCCCTTTTCCTATTAAGTGTTTGGTGATGCGCATCAAGTTCCTCTAGTGCTTCAGTGGGTACATGTGCATCATCAACCTAAAATTTGACAAAAATAAACACACTGAATTAGCCCAATATAGAAATATAGGATATATGACATAACTAGAAGATAATGAATTTTATAGAAATACAGGATATGTTTTTAGAACTTACATTGGTATCCTCGCCATGCTCATCATGGACATCATGCTCATCTTAGTCAGCCATCTGAAAATGTCCTTAAAAAGGAAAACATTTAGCATTTGTATTAACTAGAATATAATGAAACATTAAATCTAAAAATGATATTGATATTAAAAAAGCAAACATTTAGCTTCAATAAAATAATATAAACATGCATGCCTCTAAAATTGTGATCTTTTATCAATTAACAATCCTTCATTATAATCTCCGTGCACATATAAGTCATCATTAGCTTCAATATTTTGTGGAGTTAGCAACCCAACTGAGAATGGACTAGAGTCATCATACTTATCATAGTACTCTTCTTCATCTATATGATCTTTAATGAACTGTCTTTTACCATGAAGAACAACCGACCATTTATCATTTGCAGGATCATCGATATAGAATACTTATTTTGCCTATGATGCCAATATGAATGGTTCACCCTTCTCACCAATCTTTTCAAAGTTCACTAAAGTGAAACCCAATTCATCCACTATAACTCCTTTGGTGTTATCAACCCAATTACATTTAAAGAACGGAATTCTGAAATCTATGTAGTCAAACTCCCATATGTCTTCAATGACACCGTAATATGACATTTTAGCTTCATGTGGACTCTTATCCTTTGCACTTGCAAAATACATAGTCGACGCTTGAAGAGTGACTCTACTATTTTGGACGACACTCTTATCATCTTGGCGCTTTGTGTAATATGTGAACCCATTAATGTCAAACCCTTCATAAGACATAACATTCGGTTTTGGTTTAAAGGTGAGGCATTTGATAGTTTCTGTAATATCATTTGGTATTTGAGATAGTTGATGTAAGACTTTATCTTCAAACCACTTAGTAAAAGCCTTGTTATGCTCTCTAGCAAGCCACATTGCACTTGCTCGAGGATGTTGTATCTTGATGAAATTGGTATGTTCCTCGATATAAACACTCACTTCGTCCATGTTGTGTAAAATATACAAGTGACCTTGTTCCAACTGCTCACGGCTGATTACTTTCACCCGTGATCCCAAAATTCCTTTGCCCTCCTCAATATTCTTGTCATTAACAGGAGTATTATTACCACTCAGAAAGTCATTGCAAAAATCCATAACCTCTCTCTCCACATAACCTTCAATAATACTCCCTTCAGGCCGATAACGGTTTTGAACATCACCTTTAAAAATGCTCATGTATCGTTCAAAGGGATACATCCAATGCAAGAAAACTCGTCCCAACATTTTCACTTCCCTAGTCAAGTGGACAACAAGATGTACCATGATATCAAAGAACGAAGGAGGGAAATACATCTCAAGCTGACATAGGGTAACAACCACTTCTCTTTGCAAATTATCGAGAGTATCAGGGTCAATAACTTTGCTGCATAGACTGTTGAAAAAGAAACAAAGTCTGGTGATTGCAAACCTTACATGCTTCAGAAATATATATCGAATTGCCACGGGAAATATTTGTTGCATTAGAGTGTGACAATCATGAGATTTAAGACCTATCAACTTCATATCTTTCATTGATACCAATCTACGGATGTTGGATGAGTAACCCTGTGGCACCTTAACATTTACCAAGCATTCACAAAAAGTTTTCTTCTCCTTTCTAGACAACGTGTAACAAGCGGGAGGTAAGTATGTTCTTTTATTACCCATTTAACGTAATTTTGTTAATTCTGACCTTATTCCCATTTCACGTAGGTCCAGTCTGGATTTTATCCCATCTTTAGTCTTACCTGGTATATTTAACAGAGTACCAATGACGCTATCACAGACATTTTTCTCAACGTGCATTACATCGATACAATGCCTGACTGTCAAAGAACTCCAATAAGGAAGATCCCAAAATATTGACTTCTTCTTGAATGAAGAATTTTCACTCCGTGTGGCCATACTACATTGTGATTTCTTACCAAATTCATTGACAATGTCTTTTACTCTTTCATAAACAACATCCCCTGGTATAGGTTTAGGTGCACTCTGTTCATCATTCCATCCATTGAATGTTTTGCACTTCCTACGATACAGATGGAATTTTGAAAGAAACCTTCAATGACCAAGATATACAGTCTTGTCGCCATGTTTTAGTCTTATTGAATCAGTGTTTTCTTCACATATAGGACACGCTTTAGCTCCTTTGACACTATATCCAGACAAATTCCCGTATGTTAGAAAGTCATTAATAGTGCAAAACAACATAGCGTACAAACGAAATGTCTCTCTTCCTGAAGCATCATAGGTCATCACACCTTCATCCCAAAGTTTCTTTAAGTCATCAATCAGAGGTTCAAGATAAAAATTGATATCATTTCTGGGTTGTTTAGGGCCCGATATCAACAACGACAGCATAACATACTTATTTTTCATACACAGCCAGGGAGGAAGATGGTTTATAACAAGCATGACTGGCCAAGTGCTATGTTGGCTACTCAATGTCTCGTACGGATTCATCCCATCTGTACAAAGCCCAAGTCTTAGATTCCTATCTTCTTCACCAAATTTGGGGTACAATAGATCAATCTTCTTCCACTGTGGGGAATCAGACGCATGTCGTAGGATCCCATCATTATTTTTCTTAACATCTGCATGCCACCTCAAATTCTTCACATCCTTCGAATTTGCAAACAAGCGTTGAAACCATGATATTATAGGTAGATACCACGTCATCTGGGCAGGAGAACCAGTTTTGGACTCCCCCCGAAGTCGTCAATTTATACCGTGACACACCACATTTTGGACAATCTTTCAAATCCACATAGTCCTTTTGAAATAATACACAATCATTCGGGCATGCATGTATCTTCTTGGCCTCCATTCCCATTGGGCACAACAATTTCTTTACCCAGTATGTTGAGATTGGCATCTCATTTCCTTCAGGAAGCATTTCTTTCAACCAAGTCAATAATGAAGTGAAGCTTTTGTCGCTCCATCTATTGTTAGCTTTCAACTTATACAATCTCAACACAACGCTAAGCTTCGTAAACTTAGCACAGCCTGTTTATAACGATATCTCAGCATCATGCACAAAGTTTCTAAAGATAGGAGGTGGATCTGTGTGCTCTACCCTACAACTATCCAACATCGTATCAACGATGTCTACTGGAACTGGTTCGTTCACATCTACATCATCGGAGGCAATTTCTTCTTCCACCCAAGCACTGCTATCGACATCCACTGGTTTTGAGTTTGAAATCTCTCCATGCCAGTGTCATTCTGTATAGCCTTTGTACAATACCATTGCACATGACATGACTTTTGATTTCGTCACCAGTGCTGACTTTCAAGTTGTTACCGCAATGCCTACATGGACAGTAGAACCTATCTCCAGGTTCTTTCCTATGTTCCTCGGCAAATGTAATAAACTGATCAAGACCAGATATAAACTCTGGGGTGCAGCGATTGCGAATGGACATCCATGATCTATCCATTCTATGATCAAAGAGAAAACAAGTATATATTAGGACAAGATTAGGGTCTACGGTTAACAAATACATGTGATGTCATTCTTATATATAATAAATGTATACCACCTATCCCATCCTTGAACACCTAATCTCACTAGTAAGTGTATAATGTGTATTGGGTTTTCAAGAAAATTTTGGCAACATTTCTCCGTTTTTCTCTAAGTACATATGTAATTAGAGAACAAACGGGGAAATGCTACCGAAATTTTCTCGAAAACCCAATACATATTATACACTTACATCTTAAGTGAGATTAGGTATTGAAGAACAATCCCAAACTGGGGACTATCTAAGATTTACTCCTAATGAGTAAATCTTAGACGGGTTTCTAGGCCAACAAACACATGTGATGTCATTCTTATATATAATAAATGTGTACCACCTATCCCATCCTTGAACACCTAATCTCACTAGTAAGTGTATAATGTGTATTGGGTTTTCAAGAAAATTTCAGCAGCATTTCCCTGCTGTTCTCTAAGTACATATGTACTTAGAAAACAAACGGGGAAATGTTGCCGAAATTTTCTCGAAAACCCAATACACATTATACACTTACATCCTAAGTGAGATTAGGTGTTCAGGAACAGTCCCAAATCGGGGACTATCCAAGATTTACTCCTAATGAGTAAATCTTAGACGAGTTTCTAGGTCAACAAAATGCATGTATATATGTTGTCATTACTATATATATGATCATAGTTTCATCATTCATATCCTAGGCTTTATGTGTCATCTAAAACATCAAGATACTGATTGGAGATCATTACACATTAGGGGTGGTCATTAGGGCAAGACTTTCAAGAGACTAGAGATTCATATATCAACATACATACTAGGTCATATTTCAAGTCAAGCACTACTTTTAATCACCTTAGGGTGCATAAAAGATTCACAAGGTATTTGGGTGCACAAAGAATAATATATGTTACTAATTTAGGAGTTCACATTATCATTTTAGAAATAGAAGACCCACATGTGAGTTAAGTTTGAGATTTAACATCAATGTATCTTTAACACACATGTTTCAAGGTTCAAAGCACATAATCAAATCAAATTAGGATGCTAGAATGGACAAGTTGAATCTTATTTCAACATGCATCAAAATTTACTGAATTAGGTCAAGCATGAGGATGAGAAATTCAATTCAGACCAAGAGCACAAGTGCAATCAACACAATTCTATTATAATGAATTAATTAGGTGTCAATAAGCATCAATTTTAGTGAGACTATCTTAGTACATGCTACTACAAATGGGAAATCAGAAAATATGTTGCATGTGTAACCTTAATTGCAAAAATACAATCTAAGTCCACTATGATTCTTATCCATCCACACTTCCATGCTTCTTGAATGGCTAAATGACGACATTCAATTTCAGGTTCTCTAACTGAGAATAAATGTATACATTATGCTCAATGCAAATATATTTTTACGACAGTCTGCCCTTGCAACCACTACATTTGCTGAGTTACCACTATTAACAGCCGCCTACGACGTCAAGGCCATAGCAGGAAGAAGAAGAGTAGCTGGATGATCGAACAGGGAGAAGAGTAGAAGAAATTAATCGAACCTGTCAGTAGCAAGCTCGTGGAGGAAGAAGAGGAGCAGCTCTGTCGGCAGCGAGCTCGATCGTCCGTCGAGGAAGAAGACGAGCAGCTCAGTCGGCAGAGCTTGATCGTCCGTCAAGGAAGAAGACGAGCAGCTCAGTTGGCAGTAGCAGCGGCATTGAGCAGGAGTTGAGTAGGCAGCGGCCGACAGTTTTGAAAAGGAGTTGAGCGGCGGCGTTGAGCAGTGGCGGCGGCGTAGTCAGTGGAGGCGGCAGCGGTGGTAGCTTTGAGCGCACACGAGCAGAGCAGAGCGGCGAGCAGTAGTGGCGGCGAGCGGCGGCAGCAGGAGAAAGAGGACGCAGCGACAGCGAGCAGAGGCGCACCGGCAGCAACGACGACGAGCAGCAGCGGGGGTCGTTGGGCGATTTTAGGCGAGCGGCGAGCAGTAGAGAAAATTATCGCGATGAAACTGAAGAAAGGGGAAGACGATCGGGTGGTACGGGTCTATTAAGTTTGTAAACGACGTCGGTTATCTACAAAACTGACACCTTTTAATCTTAAGCGTTGGTTGATAGTAAAAAACCGATGTCCAATTAGACAATCTTTGCCCTAAATTATTTGGCGGGAACCATTATCAACGTCAGTTATCAAAGGATAACTGACACCAAAAATGGAACTTTTTGCGCAAATTTTCATCTTATATAGGCGTCGGTTAGAAGTTAAAAAACCGACGCTGTATGTGACACTTTGGGGCCAATTTTTTTTCGCTCGAAAATTGGATTTCGCGGGCAATTTTAGGCGTCGGTTTTGTTTTACCCAGCCGACGCTGAATACAAAGTGATACACGTGTCTGGCTGGTCTTCGAATATAGACTTCGAATTTCCTAAATCACCGACGTTGAATGTTATAGACGTCGGGTTTCCTAAATAACCGACGCCCAGAAAAGCGACATTGAATGTTGTTTCTGTAGTAGTGAATTAAGTTCTTGAAATGAAACTAACCAAACATGATTGAACACTATTTACACATGAAGTTATTTATAAACGTTAGGATCTTCTATTGTAGATGGCACCCCACCATGTACGTCTTTTACAAAATCTTGACTCATTCCTTAAGCTGACCCTTATATGGCTCTTTCTTGGAAATTACTTTGTACCTGCGGGCAGTAGGCCCCCAACCATGCATGCAATAAAAACCATGTTAGATTAAGCGGCATTGAGTATTATTATAACAACATAATAACTTGGAAATAAAGAAAGCATGAAACTAATTGAACAACATATTTTGATTCATGTAACTTAATCTTGGCGGTTGATTAAAGTATCATCAATAATTATGCACCAATGGTGCTCATAAGGCCTGTAGGCCCAACATTAACATGATGAGGATAAAATAATACAACCCATTACATGATTAATCATTATCTTCGACTAATTACTTGAACTGAATTCCACATGAACATGACATGAATTCTTAAAATAACATTGAAGCATAACATTAAAGAAATAACTTTAGGGGAAATTTCATGCAGTTAAGATTTGATTTGAAACACATAACTATGCATACAATTCATCTTGATAATCATAATAATATAAGACGATGAAAACTAATACTAAATACTCAAAGTGTATGAACCCGCTTACCTAGATCAGTAAGAATAACCTGCTTAGATTTTCCCCTGGCCTTATCTCCTAATCAACCTGTGATTGAAGTTCGAGGATCTGCATTAGGTTTATAAACCCTAATTGACATAAGTCTTATACTTCATAAAAATCAACTCAAAATAGGTCTTAGAACCTAGACCATCAACTAGATCTCAAAAAAATGATCAAAAACCATATATTATTCTACCCCATCGGAGTTACCAATAAAAAGATATAAAAACCCGAGTGTCGGCCAATCAACAACTAGATAATTCCTTTTTATCCTTTTTGCTGGATCGGATAAACCTAAATCAGAAATACTGAAACGCCCTTTCATATAGCATGACAGGGGTATAATTGTAAATCAGATATACCAAAACTTTGGCTCATGAAAATACGGCTCCTGACTTCCTCAACCTCCCGCAGTCGCCCATGGCACAAGCAGTCCCTGGAGCAGCAAGCTCCCATCCAACTGGCGCTCCGCTAGTGGCTTGGGTGCAGGAGAGGCCTACCATCTCATCGCCATGCCAGACCGAAATCAGGGAACCGAAACGGGGCGATGAAAAGTGCCCAGAACCTCGGCCGCGAACTTGCCGTGGCCAGAGAACAGAGCACAAAGATCGATATATGAAACTGAGGTATCAATGAGGTGAACTCGGGATAGAAGGTGGACATAGCTTCTTTGTGATCTGGTAAAAACATACAAAGAAGAAAAACAACAGAACACCCTGTGATACATCCCCGCCTCCACACACCACAAATGCTATTCAACTGGGTTTGCTGACCCTATGCATGGGCAAATAGGGTGATGAATTGAGAGTTCAGAAAGGAAGACTAGGGGTTAGAGAAACTCACCACAATCCCAATTTGAAATGAGATGACTGGAGTTGGGCATACACCGCCGCTACTGCCGGAGATGCAGACTAGATTCGCGGCGAGAAACTAGAGGGTTCACACCAAAATTAATAACACCCAACGACTCCCTGACCACCCATGCAGCTCCCCGCTTCCTTATCGATCAATGAAAGCTCCACGTTCACCGTATGCAACTGGAGCCGGAGAAAACTTGAAGGGAGGATATTGGGCGTTTTGTGAATCGGGAAAGTTTGGGCTAAACTTGGGTATATATCTATTCGGGAACTCTTCCTCGATTGATCAGGAGAGTTATCTTGCCACGATCATGCCTAGTCAGGCAAGGAATTAGGGTAGGAGTCTGAGGGATCGCGGTCTCCTTGCTACGCTAGAGTCCCACTTGACGCGGGGAGGTAGATGACGAGGCATTGGCCCTTGGGTCTTCATCCAACGGCTGCTGTGATCAGCGCATGAGAAAAAAAAGAAAGAAAAGGAGAGTATGACCATTGAGTTACCCGGACTTGGGCGAAAAATCCTAGATTAGGGAAAAAATGTCAGCATAACATGTATCCCATTTCATCTATATGAAATCATGGACATTGAATCAAAATATCAGGGTTACTTAGATCTCCACTCTATAGAAACTTCTAAAAATCATTTGAGGGGTCAAACAAGGTTAAAAAGTTCTCAAATTTTAACCACGATATTCCATTATCTTGTAAAACATTATTGTGGGATTAGAATCCCAATTTCTTAATCAAAATTCCTACTTAATTTAATTAGGTTTAACCTTCCATGATTCCTATTAAATGTAGGAACATCATAATCTTGTTAAATTTTGTCATGAAGCTTATATCATCATACATTTTAACATAAAATTTGTTTTAGCTCTTATTTTACCCTAACAAAGTATAAATAACATATTCGACACTTTGATCTCATACAGGGTGAAATTTTTGTACCAAATGACAATTCATACATAAGAAAAATGAGGATGTGACAATTATACCCACCTTATAAAAAAGTTGTCCTCAAAATTTCTAGGTACTACCCACCTTAGGGTTTTACTTAGTATGTGCATGTTAATTCTCTAATATTATCTTAGAGTCTCATTAGCATACTTAAGACATGACTTACTCATAGTTAACATAATTTCATTAGAACTTGGTTAGCTTGACATGATTTCATAATAAGATGGATTGAATTGATATAGTCACTCTGCTGATTGCACCCACAGTGTTCATAATGCCAATTAAGGCTCACATAATGCTCCCATAGAGCTCATAAGGCCAATTAAGGCTCACATAAGGTTGGTTAAGGCTCACATAGCTCCCACAGAGCTCATAAGGCCAATTAAGGCTCACATAAGGCCGGTTAAGGCTCACATAATGCTCCCACAGAGCTCATAAGGCCAATTAAGGCTCACATAAGTCCACTTAAGGCTCACATAATGCTCCCACAGAGCTCATAAGGCCAATTAAGGCTCACATAACATGATGGAGAGGACAATTATCAACATAACATGATTTCTTATACTTAAACATGTCTTTCATAATTTCACAATTCATTAGCATAGAAATAATACATGATGTTCAATTCAAACACATAATCATAAAATAGTAGAGAGCATTATTTAGTAGCATGTGCGCGAATTTTTTTCTTCTTTCGTATCATGTCAAATTATCTACCCTTTGTATGCATGTTTGGTCTTATTATGTAATTAATTAAGTTTAGGCGACTATATGTCTCAAATTTTTAATGCCAACCCTTATATTTTTTTTCACACTTATCTCGGTACCTCCCTCATGCACATGTCCCATACCAAATGCACTTGAAAGGACTAGACAAGTATGATTATGCACATAACATTTTCTCTACAAAATCCCATGAGTCTGTGTCCCATACCACAAGCACGTGGGAAGAAGAGAGAGCATGATATGTACAATTCTAGAGTTAACACAAAATCTAAAACATCTAGGCACATAACCCTAGCCCTAGTATAAATTATGTCTTCTGACTAGACCTCTACTTTGATTTCCCATATATTTAACTTAATCCTCTAACCTAGGGCTTAGAACATGTGAATCTTTAGCTTAGTGGCCATCTACTTGTTGCTCTGATACCATATTGTAATGCCCCTCCAAGCACATATATACGTCAGCAGAAGCAAACCCTATGTTGTCCATAACATGGGTCACTTAGCTTGGAGGAACATTACAAAAATGTTATACATTGCAAAAAGATAAATGAAACACCATGCATTAAAATTGAACTTGATTCATACATTGTTTACAATTGTGTTCTTGAATTGAAACTAACCAAACATGATTGAACACTATTTATAGATGAACTTATCTATAAATGTTAGGATCTTCTATTGTAGATGGCACCTCACCAGGTACACCATTTAGAAAATCTTGACCCATTCCTTAAGCTGACCCTTATATGGCTCTTTCCTGGAAATTACTTTGTACCTGCGGGCATCACGCCTCCAGCCATGCATGCAATAAAAACCACGTTAGAGTAAGCGACATTGAGTATTATTATAACAACATAATAACTTGGCAATAAGGAAAGCATGAAACTAATTGAACAATATATTTTGATTCACGTAACTTAATCTTGGCGGTTGATTAAGGTATCCTCAATACTTATGCACCAATGATGCTCATAAGGCATGTAGGCCCAACATTAACATGATGAGGATAAAATAATACAACCCATTACATGATTCATCATTATTTTTGACTAATTACTTGAACTGAATTCCACATGAACATGACATGAATTCTTAAAATAACATTGAAGCATAACATTAAAGCAATAACTTTAGGGCAAATTTCATGCAGTTAAGATTTGATTTGAAACACATAACTATGTATACAATTCATCTTGATAATCATAATAATATAATATGTTGAAAATAATACTAAATACTCAAAGTGCATGAACCTGCTTACCTAGATCAGTAAGAATAACCTCCTTATATTTTCCCCTGGACTTATTTCCTAATCAACCTGTGATTGAAGTCCAAGGATCTGTAATAGGTTTATAAACCCTAATTGACATAAGTCTTATACTTCATAAAAATCAACTCAAAACAGGTATTAGAACATAGACCATCAACTATATCTCAAAAATCTGATCAAAAACTATATATTATTCGACCCCATTGGAGTTACCAATGAAAATATATAAAGACTCGAGTGTCGACCAATCAACAACTAGATAATCCCATTTTATCCTTTTTCCTGGATCAGATAAATCTAAATCAGAAATACTAAAATGCCCTTTGGTACAAAATTTTGACATATAGCGTGATAGGGTAAAATAGTAAATTGAATATATCAAAACTTGCCTTAGAAATCATCTTATGACCTAAGTATGTTAATTAATCGTGGCACATGAAAATACGGCTCCCGACTTCCTCAACCTCCCGCAGTCACCCATGGTGCAAGCAGTCTCCTGGAGCAACAAGCTCCCATCCAACTCGTGCTCCGCTAGTGGCTTGGGTGCAGGAGAGGCCTACCATCTCATCGCCATGCCAGATCGAAATCAGGGAACCAAGATGGGGCGATGAAAAGTGCCCAGAACCTCAGCCGCAAACCTGCCATGGCAGGAGAACAGAGCACAAAGATTGATATATGAAACTGAGGTATCAATGAGGGGAACTCAAGACAGAAGGTGGACATAGCTTCTTTGTGATCTGGTAAAACTTACAAAGAAGAAAAACAACATAACACCCTGTGATACATCCCCGTCTAGACACACCACAACTGCTATTCAACTGGGTTTTTCGACCCTATGCATGGTCAAAGAGGGTGATGAATTGAGAGTTCAGAAAGGAAGACTAGGGGTTAGAGAAACTCACCACAATCCCAATTTGAAACGAGATGACTGGAGTTGGGCATACACCGTCGTCGCTGCCAGAGATGCATACTAGATTCACAGTGAGAAACTGGAGGGTTCAATCCAAAATTAATAACACCCAACGACTCCATGACCACCCATGCAGCTCCCCACTTTCTTATCGTCTAATGAAAGTGTGGCATCCAACTCACAAAAACAAGATTTACTTAAGCGGAAGCGAACGTTAACAACAGATTACTGAAAATCACTAAAAATTAAAACTTTTTACAAAGAGATCCCTACATTGGAAAAACTCATTCAAAAAGAACCAAAGTAATTCTATTACATTCTGGTTCATAAGTACATGTCTTGTACCATTCCTTCTCGAGGATCACATATATCAACTGCCCTATTAAAAATATACATAGGCAGCATAAAAACATTGAGGCATCAAGCCAAAATCTCATATCAGTTCATTAAACTAACTATACACTCTGAGAACCTGAGAGTACAGATACGACATATAGGACTCTATATACAAACATGACAGCCAGTGTCTCCACCTGGATGCTACTGTTGTCCCTGGTGCTGATGTTCTTCCCCTACAGTAGGGTTTCTGTTTCTTCTTCTGCATTTACCTAAAAAGTTGGATCCCACGGGGGTGAGACAATTGAAAATTGCCCCAGTGAGAGATATAACTCTCAGCCAGAAATATTATTATTGCATATTAATAGAATAAAACTGAGTAGAAGAATCATAAATATTCAACAACAGGTAAATCAATTATCCAAAGATATTAGAGCAATGTTCTTCTCTAAAGTATTTCAGATTGTAACTTGATAAAGCAGTATGTTATTCATCGAGTAAGGAATATGAAGAACATGTATAACATTTATCAATCTAAAATATACTAAGCAAAGTAACATCAACCGGTGATTCTCATATTTCAATCTTAAACAAATACGCTACACGGCTGATTACATTTTACAAGCATTCTTAAGCCCCGAGTAGATGAGGTATACCACTCATACTCCAACCGACCATTGCGAAATCGAAATCGGTACCATACATAGGTCAATAGAAGAGCTGGATTTCCATGACCTCATCTTCCTCAGTCAGTGTGAGGACCAAATGTAGGACATCTAGTGTCTCTACTAAATAGCTTTCCAGGGTATACTGGAAACTTCGCTATTAGAGTTACAGTGGCATGATGTACTCTCTTCACAATCGAGAGATATTATATTCATCTCACATCGATTCGACATTAAGATCATCATGAGATTAATGATACATCCATCCCGGCATTCATGAGATTAGTGATACATCCATCCCGACATATATAATGAAGGATTGAGAGATTTAATGTTTACCTCACATCAATTCCTCCATTATGGCATAAGGATATTCACACCCATAACCCCCACATACTCAATAGTATGCCCTCTAGGAGTTTCCGTATAAAAACCTATTTCATCATCACCAGTTACTAACGATGATGGATCTATGGTCAAGGCTCTACATGATAAGATTTCACTTGATTAATTAAGTAGATTACTGTATTCTTTTAGCATCAGTCAGGTTTTCAAACATAATTCATTATAACAAATGCTACAAAGAATAAGTATTACTTCTATCAAGTCCATTTCAAAGCTTTATAAAACATTGGGATTTCAATATCCCTTGTCACATCAGGGGCATTCTCATCCCTTAACATCTCATCATCATGATTATGGAATATGGGTATTTAAACCCTCAATTCATCAAGAACACTTGTCACCACTTATCAGGTAGTTGATACCTTCAGGTCATTTGACCAAGGTAAACATGATACTTGCAATACATGTATCTCATATGGCTCTTAAAGCCCATTAATCTCTTGTTACCTCTCACTAGGCAACACAACATATTATGGCTTACAAGGCCCAAAAACAATTTCATTAATAAAAACATCATAGCTCATACCTGGCTATGCCCAACATCTCATGATACCTGCATGATTAGTGCATATGATGACAATTATATCAATCACATATCAACACTATGCAATGTAAGAGTAACATCACTAATTCCACATTAGAGTTAGGATTTCCCAATTTATGTCAATTAGAAAATACTCATCCCATTACCCAAATTAGGGTTATGGTTTATCATCATATTGCCAAACATTAGGGTTTCATGCACTATAACCCAAGATTAGGGCTCCACATACCTTTATCCTATATCAGGGTAGGATTTCATATCAAAGTGTCACATATCAGTACATAGCATCACCTTGAGTTAGAGTTTCACATCACATTATTGCATTAAGGTTTCACTTTGACATCACCCTTGATTAGGGTTCCACATGACATCACCCTCACTTAGGGTTTCAAATGGCATCACCCTCAATTAGGGTTTCATATGATATCACCCTTGATTAGGTTTTCACATGACATCACCCTCAATTAGGGTTTCACATGACATCACCCTTAATTAGGGTTTCACATCACATCTCTATATCAGAGTTTTACTTGACATCACCCTTAATTATGGTTTCACTTAGCATTACCCTTAATTAGGGTTTCACTTGACATCACCCTAAATTAGGGTTTCACATAACATCACCCTTGATTAGGTTTTCACATGACATCACCCTTCTCAATTAGGGTTTCATGATCTCTTTATCAAGGATCATACCCTAATTACATATTTTATTCATGTTGTGAATATTGAGATTTAATCATTACATGATTATTATACATGTATGGACCCTCTCTCTTTCATCCTCTTTTAGGATAATACTTACTTCAAACTTGATTAGATTTGGTCAACTCAACTTGAATGAAAGGTTGATATAGTGTATTAAGTCATTACTTCCATAGGCATCAAAGGTTAACCATTCAAACTGTATTAATCATTTAAGTACCCTGAAGGTACAATCATTGTAATTACCTTTGATAGACATCATCAAAAATCATGTAGTTGATTGTACTAATATGTCTTGAATCAATTAGACCTTCAAACGGTCTTGAAGTACCTTGACCTCCATTCGGTCTTGAGGTGCTTGACCGCCATTCAGTCTTGAGGTGCTTGACCTCTATTTGGTCTTGCCTTACTTCTTCAATCGGTTTGAAATCGTTTGATCAATTTATTATTGAAACCAAATGAACCTTAAATGGTTTATGAACAATTGCTCTTCAAACAGTCTGAGGACCATTTGGTCCAAACCATCATGAAACTGATTGGACCAACTAGGGTTTTCTCCAATCAATCAATTGATTTTAGGGTTTGTTCTATTGAATCCATCAACAATTGAACCATTGAGAGTACATCCAATTACATCCCTTGGATCTTCAACTATCCATCATAACCTTTGAACTCCAAACAATCTTGAGACCGTTTGGATCATCAACCAAGCAATCGATCCAATTCAATTTTGAATCCTTCAATCAATTGATCAGGGTTTACAATCCATTGATCATTCTTCTAGAATTAATTGTATTCAAATCAATTTGAGCTATTGAATTTTCATCAATCACATCAGTAATTAACCCCATACAGTTTTGAAGTCCAATTTATCCATTCGATCTTGAAATCCATTACCCATTTGGTTTTGGATTCTATTAACCATTCGATCTAGAAGTTAATTACCCATTTGGTTTTGAAGTAATTTACCCATTTGGTCTTGGGTTCAACAACCCATTTGGTCTTGTACTCAATTGCCCATTTGGTTTTGAAACCGAATGAACTCAATCGGTTTTGAAACCAAATTAGCTCAATCGGGTTTGCAAACTGTTTGCCCCTTCTTTTGTTGAGGTGTGTGCTTAAGATGACACCATCATCTTCAAGCTTCAAACCTTCGAAATCAATTGCAATTCTTATAGGGATTACAATAACAAATTAAAAGAAAATCGAGAGAGTAGAAAGGTTCAACACAAATTGAGTAAATTGCAAGCAATAATGACATTTAAGGGTTCAAGTTATATAAACCGCCTTCAAAACTAAATCCAAGCTTCAAGCTCCACGTATCCAATGGTGAATTAAGCTTTCACAACCTCCCAAAGCTCGTCCTCAAGCTTTTGAGTGAAAAGGAATGGCTAGGATTGAAGATTGAATGAAGAAAAGAAGAAATCAAGCATTGATTTTCGATTTCCACCATGAAATCAAGGTTGAAGATGATTAAGGAGCTTACCTACAGGTTGGAGTTCGTCCTCCTGTTGCTCCTAAGCTCTCTTGTGCTCGGCCAAAGCAAGGATAGAAATAAAATCCGAAAAAGAGTCTTTGGTTGAGTGGGAAATGAAGTGTATATAAAGGAATTTCAAGAGAGAGAATGTTTTATAATAATACTTCAATTCCCCAACTTGATGCCACTTATCCCCCTCACTTCCTTGCATACGAATCCACCTTCTATTGCCTTTAATTCCTCTTCATTATCCTTGAATTAAAGGAAAAGCAATTAAGTACCTTAACCATTATAATAATAATATCCAAGATTGAGTGGATATTACTTTTCTTTTAACTAATGTGAGTGGGATCTCCACTCACTTAGGATATTTCGTGGCCTTTGCAAGGTACAAGGACGTTCACACTTATGCAAATTCAACCATATCAATTTTTGTTGAAGGTCACATCAATTAATATATTTATTTTTGCATTAAATTGAATTAGGGTTTCAATTATGCCTAAATCTTGATTATTTTAATATCAAGATTCTCTCTCCTCTAAAGTGATTCAAATGAGGCGCCCCTCTCATTTTATTTTCTCTACATGATTACCAGAAATATGAGGGACTCTCTAGAAGTGGTATTTTGCATATTGAAACCTAGGTTTTGTGTAAATTGCACATTACACCAAAACTAGGTTTTAATGCACAAACATTGCTTAACAAGCTCTTTCTTGATACTCAGGCTTCCAAAAGCCATACCTCTGCATCATTTTCATTCTTATGATACTTCAACACATGAGGAACATCTTATCATGCAACATTTGCAAGTTAACCCCTCAACTTGGATAATTTGCACTTTAGTCCACAACAAACAAAACATTGTTTCAACATTATTCAAAAAGGACTAAAATTGAAACATAAGTTCCTATGGAGCCTTAATTACTTTTCAAGAAATAAGAGAAAGCATATAATTAAATTTATTATGCAAAACATCTTGGGTTAAGGCATAACCCATGTCAGGGATGTTACAGAAAGCTCCATGTTCACCATCTGCAATTGGAGCCAGAGAAACTTGAAGGGAGTATATTGGGCATTTTGCGAATTGAGAAAGCTAGGGCTAAACTTGGGTATATATATGTTCGGGAACCCTTCCTCAATCGATCGAGAGGGTTATCTTGCCACAATCATGCCTAGTCAGGCAAGGAATCAGGGTAGGAGTCTAAGGGATCCTGGTCTCCTTGTTACACTAGAGTCCCACTTGACACAGGGAGGTAGACGACGAGGCGTTGGCCATTTGGTCTTCATCCAATGACTGTTGTGATCAGCGCATAAGAAAAGAAAAGAAAAAGAGAGCGTGACCACTTGAGTTACCCATACTTTGAGCGAAAAATCCTAGATTAGGGCAAAAATGTCAGCATAACATGTATCCCATTTCAACTATATTAAGTCATGGACATTGAATCAAAATGTTAGGGTTACTTAGGTCCCCACTATATAGAAACTTCTAAAAATCATTTGAGTGGGCAAACAAGGTGAAAAAGTTGTCAAATTTTAACCATGATCTTCCATTATCATGAAAAACATTATTGTGGGATTAGAATCCCAGTTTTCTTAATAAAAATTCCTACTTAATTTAATTAGGTTTAACCTTCCATAATTCCTATTAAATGTAGGAACATCATAATCTTATTAAATTTGTTATGAAGCTTATATCATCATACATTTTAACATAAAATTTGTTTTAGCTCATATTTTACCCTAACAAATTATAAATAACATATTTGACACTTTAATATCATTAAGGGTGAAATTTTTGTACCAAATGACACTACATACATAAGAAAAATGAGGATGTGACACTAGCCCTCTTTTTGAGAACGGTTGCGGTTGTGTCTCGGTGTTTATCTGTGATAAAGGTTTTGCCTTTCATACATTAGTTTTTAGCACCGTGACCTATACCAAGGTGGGCTAGTTGTTTAAAGGACTATATGTTGCTATTTTGCAGTTAGACTGAGATGTCACTGTAGTACAAACTCATAAGGACTGAGTATGGAGAAGATCTTGGAGTCTGTCTCTTCCTTGATCTTATATGGAACTAATTGCGGCCAAGCGGTGGTCAGTTGGACTTTAAGTGGTATGACTCAAACTCCCCTTGGCATAATAAAATATGTAATATAAGCCATGTAGTATATTTTATAGGGTTAAGTATGTCTAAGATTGGTTGAGTAGCTCTTGTCTTATGTTGGCTATTTATGCTAACGAGTTTCAATCCTAAAAAGGATTGTTTACTCAACTTAACCAATCCCCACAAGTATATAGAGGTGGTCGTAGTCGAGGTCGAACACAAGGAGCTTTGGTAATTAATCAAACACAACAACACTAAAGTTCAACAATCTAGATCAGTTTAAAAAGGATGGTGATGTTTATCTAATTATAGAAATTCAGAATTAAATAAGAAATGAAAAGATTACTAAAAAGGGTTTAGATTCAAATGTTAATGGATCTTGGACATTAGAATTTAACCCACATATCATAGCACATCATATGAACACGAAATTTAAACATACTAAGAACTTGTTTTAAAGGAAAGGTATGTGTTGCACTTCACCTCCCGATGTAAGAACAACAATCACAACTCAAATTGACATTCTCATGCATAATTTTCATTTAAGATCACAACATGTTCCTCAACTCTATAATCTCCACTCTCGTAGTAGAAGAAGAGTTTCCAAGAAGAGTACCTCCATACATTCCCACCTATCTTCTTAGATTAAGCAAGAAAGAAGAAAGCATGCATATAAAGTGGCCAACAATACATGCAAGAGATGATAAATCAGTACTCTCATGGTAGAAAAACAAGCAACATAGTATTTAGTACAAAATTAACTTGTTCCATACATCCTATGACATGGAAGCTACTCTCCCATGCCTAAGAAAAGGAGTTTACTTCTCCATAATCATGTTTTGCAGAATTGTTATAGAAATTTCAAAATCTAGCATGATCTAGAGGAAGAAAAGCAAGGAGATCCAAAGATGTAACCACAAGAAGGTAGAATTCCGGCTTGGGGATGAAATTCTACTCCTCCTTCTACTTCAAGACGAACCTACTCCTCTCTTGAGAAGATGTGTGAAGTGGAGAAGCTCTACTACACCTTTGGAGAAGACAATGGAGAAGAAGATTTGGGCTCCTTTGGCAAGAAACCACCTCTTTTCTCCTCAAAATCGCCCTCCTTTGCTCTAGACTTGCTTTGGGATGAGAGAACTTTGAATTATGACCATGGATAACCGCCCATTAAGTTTTCTCTTTTTTTTTTTTTAAATAAAGAGTCACACTTTTTAAAATTCTAAAACTGACAACGACACGACGTGCATCCCAAGTGCACGTCGTGTAAGGCCTTCGATAGTTACTCTAGAATGCACTGTGCACGACGTGTGCTGAAGTAATGCACACCATGCGACTTTCCAGAAACTTTGATCTTCTTGACGCTCTCAGGTGCACGCCGTGTTGTCAAAAACATGCCGTGCGTTTGGCTTATTCTGCACTTTCTGGAAACTCACATGTCGTGCTCGTCGTGCGTTTGTCAGTCTGGGTGAATTGAAAGTTCTTCTAAAATCTTGCATGTCATGCCTTTATCATGCACATCGTGCATTCTACTGTTTCAATAGAATTAAACTCTACAATTCAGTCTATTTGGAACAAATCTGCAATACATGTTATGCGATAAGTAAAGTAGCAAAAAGTTGACATGAGTAATATAAAAAGAGGCTAAATGATATCAAAATGAACCAAATTTGTGTGTGATAATATGTGAAAAGATGATGTGGAAAAGACACAACAAATCCCCCTAAGCTTGAACTATTGCTTGTCCTCAAGCAAACAGAACATGGCTAAAATGAGGGTGAAATAATATTCAAACTCATGCATGGATTAAATGAAAAGAAGGTATGCATTCAGCTCAACCAACCATGTACATAACATTTTTGTTCATTGTTATCTTCTCAATTTAGACATCTAAGATAGAGAAATTAAGTTCAACAATGGTGGTTCCAAATCAAATGAAATAATCAACTAGACAACACTAAATAGAATTTGGATAATCGAGCCAAACAATCAGTGGATGTACATTACAAATTTTTTAGCTAGTATGGATATAAGATGATGAAATTAGTGCTAATATTAACAAACTTAATTGTACTCTTTTTCTCAAAGGATATGATGATGGATATTTTTGGGTTTCCGGCACTCGACTGCTAATTTAGACTTATGCTCACGTGGAGTGCCAGTTGGGGTGTTGTTTTTACCCTCTTTTGATTTTTCATACTACCTAGCCATCGTTGCCTAATCAAATTCACACTAGGCTAGCATGATATGTGGGCTATTTGCCATCTTTTATTGGGTAAAGGTAAACAAATGATAGTGCAAGTACAGTACAACACCAAAGAGTCAACAAGAGTGTTAAGATTAGCAAGATTTCAATCATTCTTTCGAAAAGTTTTCACTGAAAAGTTGATTGTAAACACACTAAGAGTTTGGAAAAAGTATCCCGTATTCTAGTAAGTGTTGCAAAGTTGATTTATTCGCAAAAATATGGAACCATTACATGTATTGAGAAATCAAAGATGTAAACATTGAGATTTCAAACCACAAACACAAACAAGATCGTGCACATGGGGATTTTCCTTTTTCATTTGAATCATGCATGCTTTTGAAAATATTTTCATATAGCCACAAGAAATACAAAGGACAAGATAGATCAAGCATGGTGTTCATTCTAACATGTAGCCTCAATTTATATTAAGATTTCCATATAAGAAAACAAAACATGGAATAAAATAGAAAACAAACTGACACAATTGACTCAAACGAAGGGAAATGCAAAATGAAAACTACAATTACGAGCCGGGTGTGCCCCCCCAAGCTTGAAATCAACAGTTTCCTCACTGCATCAATCGAACTTATGGAGTTCACAACCGGATACATGTCATGGATCAAATATAAAAAAGGAGCACCGCCCTCCTGATCAGGGAAAAACTGGCTGACAAGATCTGGAATGTCCATCGGCTGGTCTGCGGAGTCATGCTGCTGGGGAAACTGGGGCTGCTGTGGAAACTCGAGCTGCTGTGGCGGTGGTGACTGATACGGTGGTGGGACGGAGTAATGGCCCTGAGAGATATGATAAGAGTCCATCCGGTGGACCATGTCGTGCATCACAGTGTACTGTGTGCTCATCTGGTCCAAACGGCCGTCGATGTGGTCAAACCGCTATTGAACATATCCATAAAGATGTTAGACATCAGGCATCGCCCAAGTGTACTCAGTCTGAGTAGCAGTGGAGGGTGGAAGTGTTGTTGTACTTATAACTGTAGCTTCTGCTGTTGTAGAATTGCTGGCGCCATGGGTGGCTACCTCCTCTTTGTCCTCGGGCTGTAACTCAACCTTCCAATTTGCTTTCTTGCTGAGGTCATTGCGGGCTGCATCCAGGACTTCTATGAACTATTTCTTTGTGAGAAAATCCTTGAACTTGCTAGTGCTATCACCATGCCTTGATATTAGGCCACAAGAAATTAGATGATTGATGTTTACAAGGTTTTTCCAAGGTGCAAATTCTAAACTGGTCAAGTCTAGCCCAAGCTACATAGCAAGTAGTGTGAGCATTCCACCACACATGATGTCACCCACCTCTCTCTGCTTCTTCTTCTTGGCTTCTAGAAGTTTATTGATAATATAGTAGCCAGAACTAATTTTCTCATTATTGACCATGCACCACAAGAATATAAGGTCATTTTTGCTCATGACCCCTTGAGTTTCATTTTTGGCAAAAGGACCGATGCTTAGAAGGTGATGCACAACTCTGAAAATCAGGTTATGGAGTGAAGAATCTTGTGCCTGCCTAGCCCTGTGCACCTGCCACTGGTAATTTCAAACCAAAAAGTATCACTATGGAAGGTGGGCAGATAGTTAGTATAGCCTCCATAGTTGTACCCAAGCAAAGTACAAAACCGATGAAGATCCATAGCAAAACATTTGTTTAGAAGATGAAAACTGATCTTCGGATACGTCTCATGACGGTTTTGGGGGTCGTCTTCCACCTTAAAGGTGGTCAAAAATCCATAAACAAGGTCGGGGTAGGTCTTTGCAACTCTAGTGTAGAGTAGATGGAGACCTAAGAACCAAAGATACCCCATTACCTCATTCTTGAAGCCAAGCTTGTCTAGCATTTCTTCACAAATGTAGAGGGAAGGTAAGACCCACCAAGTAATGAGAAACTGGTAGTCTACATCCTCCTCAGGGGTGACTCAGAACTGGGTGTAGGGCACAAAAATTGCTGCCTTAGAAGGTGTCATGGAAGAAGAAGCACCACCATGATGTCTGCCCGAACCCCTCTTGATTGGTGCCATTGTTTCTGTAGGAGTGCACGATGTGCAGATTACGATCACAACATGCACCTTGAAGGTATTCCTTCTACCCTAAAACATGAATGCACGACGTGCAGAATGCAAGAACACTGTGCACCTAAAGATATTCTACAGTCTGAAACTGGCGCCGCGAGGTGAAGAGTTAGGGGGAAAATGGCATCAGTGGCACTATCAAGCTGTCGAGTTGTCAGTGCTAGGGTTCTAGATGCTAGGGCCGTATAGGGTTGATGGTGGTGGCGCTATCAGCGATATTGATGGTGGAAGACTATGGTTCCGTTGGCGTCATTTGCTATTATAGAAGACGATGTCGTTGTGAGCAGTTGGAGAAGATGGTGCGGTGGCAGCTCAAGGTCATGGAGAAGAAGGTGCTACATCGGACGGAGTTCTCTCTATTGGATAGTGAAGTTGGTTAGAGCTGAGGAAGGAGAGAGGCTTCTCTGAGGTGAGTGTGCACGACATGAGGTCAGCATGCACGGTGGCTCAAATACAATGGTTGCACGACGGAGGAACAAAAATCGCACAGGCTAGGGTTTGTTGCTCGCATGGCTAATTTCTCAAGTGGGAGTGAGAAGTTAGGTAGTGCACTCCCTTTTTGACCAAACTTTACAAAAAAAAGACACAACGTGCATATGACATGCACGACGTGTTCCTTTTTAATTTTCTCTTTTCAAACTGCCTTTTACGCCCAGATGCACAGTGTGTATTAGGTATACATGGCATGTTCTGCTTTGAATTCTCTTTTTAGATGTACCTTTTCACCCAGGTGCACGAAATGTATCCATAAATGCACATCGTATGAGTTTCCAGAAAGTTTTGCTGCTCAGTTGAAAAATAGATGCACGACGTGCAGTTGGTAAATGCACATCGTGCGAGATTCCAGAAACTGTTGTTGCTCATTTGAGTGATAAGTACACGGTGTGTACTTAAATAGGCATGCCGTGTAACATTCTAGAAACTTCATTTGTGAGCTGAACACGGCGTGTTATTGAGAAACACGACATGTACCTGGAGATGTAGTCCGATTTCAGTATCTATTCTTATGGATTGCATGTCGTGTCAAATAAAGACACATTGTGCGTTTTGGAATTTCTACATAAAATAACAGTCAGCCAGTATAAAATAAAGATAGATGTGGTGACATCTATGTCTAAATTATTACATTCATCCATGATAAGCTTATTGATGAAATTAAATAGTGTTTTTGACTCAAAGAACTTAAAAGAAATCTATCCTAATATGGGGTCAACTCCCACGAGGTCCTCTGTTTAGAGTTTGGAGTAAGATTCTTCAATTCTTCCTTCAAGCATCTTGGAGGGAGCAAGAGGCTCCCTTGTCTACTGCATCTCCACAAGCATATAGCTTGCAACACTGTCCATTCACTTTGAAATTTCCGTCCTTGCCTTGGATTTCTACAACTCCATATGGAAATATCTTTAACACAAGAAACGGTCCTCACCACTTTGATTTCATCTTTCCGGGAAATAACTTTAGTCTAGAGTTAAATAGCAAAACTTTATCTCCTTCTTGGAAGTCCTTCGTGTGAATCCTCTTATCATGTTAAGCCTTTGTCCTTACTTTGTATAGCTTTGCATTCTCATAAGCATCAAGGAGAAGTTCCTCAAGTTCCTATAGCTGCAAAAGGCGCTTCTCTCCTACCTTTTTCATGTCAAAGTTCAAGAATTTGATGGCCCACAAAGCACGGTGTTCTAACTCCAGCGGAAGGTGACATGATTTTCCATAGATCAGCTTGAATGGAGTAGTTCCTATGATTGTCTTGTAGGCTATGCAGTATGCCCATAATGCATCATCTATTTTTAAAGCCCAATCTTTTCTTGAACTAGAAACAGTCTTTTCAAGGACGTTCTTCAGCTGCCTGTTTGAGACCTCTACCTGCCTGGAAGTTTGGGGATGATAGGGTGTAAAGATCTTATGAGTTACACCATATTTAGAGAGAAGGTTTTTAAATTTTCTTTTAGCAAAATGTGAGCCTCCATCTAAAATTACGACTCAAGGAACTCCAAACTAAGGAAAGATGATCTTTTGAAAAAGCTTGACTATAGATTTGGCATACGACGCTTGGGTTGGGATGGCCTCAACCCATTTGGACACATATTCACAAGCAACAAGAATGTATTGGTAGCCACAAGATGATGGGAACGGTCCCATGTAATCCACTCCCCATACATCAAATACCTCAACTTCCATGATAGAGTTGAGGGGCATGTCATCATGGAGAGATATACCTCCAGTCCTTTGACATCTATCACAAGATTTGAAAAATAGATTGACGTCCTTGAATAATGTGGGCCAATAGAAACCGGCTTGTAGTATCTTTGCAGCAATCTTCTCTCCTCCAAAATGGCCTCTATAAGGAGAGGCATGACATTCAACAATAATGGTAAGAATTTCCTCTTCAGTAACACATCGGCGGATCAGCCCATCACTTCCATGCTTGAATAACAGTGAATCATCCCAATAGTAGAATTTCACATCATGAAAGAATTTCTTCTTCTGTTGATATGTCAAATTAGGTGGGAGTTGTCTGGTAGCAAGAAAGTTAGCAATATCCACAAACCATGGTGCTTGAGTAGACGATAATGCATAAAGCCTTTCAATGGGCAAGTGATCTTCAATGGGCAATGGATCCCCAACCTCCATAGTTAATCTAGAAATATGATCAACAACACTATTTTCCGTACCTTTCTTATCCCAGATTTCAAGATCGAAGTCTTGTAAGAGCAAAATATAGCGAATAAGATGTGGTTTGGCATCTTTCTTGTTCAGTAAATATTTTATGGCAGCATGATCAGTGTATACTATCACCTTAGATCCCATCAAATATTGTCAAACTTTGTCAAAGGCATATACAATGGCAAGCATCTCCTTCTCAGTGGTTGTATAGTTGATCTGTGCTTCATCAAGGGTCTTGCTTGCATAATAAATGGCATGGAGTTTCTTGTCCCTCCACTGTCCTAAAACATCTCCCACTACATAATCACTTGCATCACACATTAACTCAAAAGAAGAATCCCAATTCAGAGGTTGAATAATTGAGGCTGGAATGAGGGCCTCCTTGAGCTTGGAAAAAGCTGCATGGCAGTCATCATCAAATACAAATTCAGCATCTTTTGCAAGTAGGGAACACAACGACTTTGCAATTTTTGAAAAGGCCTTAATAAATCTTTTATAAAAACCTACATAGCCAAGAAAGTTATGGATGTCTTTAACTGAAGATGGAGTAGACATCTTCTCAATGGCTTCAACCTTTACCCTATCCACTTCAATATCCTTGTTAGATACAACATGTCCTAGTACTACACCGGATTGTACCATGGAATGGCATTTGTCCCAGTTTAGCACTAGGTTAACCTTTTTACAGTGGGCTAAGACTAATGACAGGTTACATACGCATTGATCAAAGGAATCTCCATATACACTAAAATCATCCATGAAAATTTTCATTATATATCCAATGAAATCTGAGAAAATGGCCATCATACACCGCTGAAAAGTCGTTGGAGCGTTGCAAAGACCGAATGGCATGTGGCGATAAGCATATGTTCCATAAGTATAGGTGAATGTAGTTTTCTCTTGGTCAGGAGGGTAGATAGGAATCTAGAAAAACCCGGAATACCCGTCCAAGTAACAAAAATAAGAGTGCTTAGCGAGGCGTTCAGGCATCAAATCAATAACGGGCAACATAAAATGATCCTTGCGAGTTGCCTTATTCAAGCGCCGATAGTCAATACACATACGTCGGTCAGTGACTATGCATGTTTGTATCAACTCATCATTGTCTCCTTTTGTGACAGTTTCACCTCCCTTCTTAGGCACCACATGAATGGCACTAACCCAAGGGCTGCCACTTATCAAATAAATTATTCCGACATCCATCAATTTAAAATTTTCTTTATTAACCACTTCGAGCATGTTTTGATTTAAACACCTAGGTGGTTCAATAGTCGATTTAGTGTCATCCTCCATATTTATTCTATGCATGCATATGGAGGGATGAATGCCTTTCAAATCATCAATAGAATAACCAATGACATCTTTATACAAATGCAATTCGGCAAGCAATTTATTTTCTTGGTCATTGGTTAACTTATCATTTATTATAATAGGGGAAGTAGAATTAGAGTCAAGAAATGCATACCTAAGCCCAGGTGGAAGGGCTTTAAGTTCTACCTTTTTCCCGATTGTACTTTCTTCAACTTTATCATCAACAAGTGGAGTGTCTTCATTGGTAGCATGTGCTTTAGAAATGGAAAATATCCCATAATTTTTAGATCCATTATTCATACCTTCATCATCATCACACTAATTCAATATCAATTCGGTAACATCACAATCTTCTTGTGCAACAAAATCAATAGAATCCATAAAACAGATGTCTTCTACACGATATGGTGCTTTCATATGATCATATACAGAGAACTCCATGGCTTCCTCGCCAACTCGGAGTGTGAGTTTACCTTCACGAACATCAACCAGGCATCCAAGAGTTCTAAGAAAAGGCCTTTAAAAAGAATGGGGCTTGAAGGAACCTCTACCATATCTAGTACTACAAAATCACAAGGGATATAGAGTTTACCAATCTGCACTAGCACATCCTCCACAACACCTTTTGGGTATTTGATAGAATGATCGGCCAGCTCAATGGCCATCTTTGTAGGCTTTAGATCTCCATGATCTAGTTCTTTCCATAGAGTAGATGAGATAAGAATGATACTAGCACCAAGGTCTACTAGACCTTTGTCAAAAGTGGTGTCACTGATCTTGCATGGTAGTGTGAAGGCTCCCAAGTCATCTAACTTCTCAGGAAGTCGATTCTGAATGATAGAACTGATTCTTTTAGAAAGCATCACGATATCTACTTGGTCTATCTTCTTCCTTTTTGTAAGAATGTCCTTTAGGAACTTGGCATATGAAGGCATCTTTGCAATAACTTCAGCTAATGGAAGGTTGACATGAAGTTTATTCAGAATGTCCATAAAGTTCCTGAACTTTGAGTCCTCCTTCGTGTTTGCAAGTCTTTGCAAAAATGGTGCATTTTCCTTAAAAGAAGGTGGTACCTCATTCGTACCTTTACCTTCATCTTCTGTAGGAGTGTCATGCTTTTCATCATTGACGATTTCTGCATTCTTCTCCATGGTTGAGGAAGATCTGTGGATTTCAGCTCCACTTCTCAAAGTGATGGTGTTATCTTGCTGCCTTGGGTTCACTTCTGGTTGGCTTGGAAGAGAACCAGATTGTGGACTCCTTTGTTGTGCTATTTGATTCTCCAACATCTTGGTATGAGTGGAAATGCCATCCACTTTGGCAAAAAGTTGGGCAACATCATCTTTCAATAGCTTATTATTTCCCCGGAACTCTTCATTTTGCTGTATTTGTGTAGAAACAAATTTCTCCATCATGGATTCCAAAGAAGAGATTTGGGGTTGTTGTGGCTATTGATAACCCCTATTGTTGAAACATGGTGGATTCCCTTTTCGATTGAATTGTTGTTGTTGCTGCGGTTGCTGTTGTCCTTGTTGGAAGTTCTGAGCATTGCTTGTGTTCCAGTAGGAGAAATTAGGATGATCTCTCCATCCCAGATTGCATGTGTTGGAATAGGGATTATACTACTTGTTCCCTTGCATTCCAATGGCATTGACCTGTTCAAAGCTCTCTTCAATTGCATTAGGAGCAAAGCATGAAGAAGAAGTATGTCTTGCATTTCCACAAGCTTCACATATAACTTCAGCTGATTGGATTTGCAAAGTGGTCATCTTCTCAAAATTCTATGTAAGAACATCAAGTTTGGCAATAATAAGATCAACAACATCAACAATATGTTTCCCTCCTTGCTTCCCGATTGAATAACTAGCTGTAGAGGCTAATTTTGATCCCCATTGGCAGTGATTAAGCGATATATCTTCAATAATGTCATAAGCCTCCCTATAAGACTTAGTCATCAATGCGCCATTAGCTTCGACATCCAGTGTCAACCGGGTGTTGTAGAATAGTCCATTATGGAAAGATTGAAGCAGCAACCGGTTGGTCAAACCATGGTGTAGGCAAAGGCATTGAAGATCCTTAAACCATTCCCATGTGTCATACAAAGTTTCTCCATCATTTTGGGAGAAATTGGTGAGCTGATTTCTTAATTGGGATGTCTTTCTAGGCGGGAAGTTCTTTGCAAGGAACACATTTAGGAGTTGGTCCCAACTTTTAATTGACTTCTTTGGAAGAGATAAAAGCCATGCCTTGGCTCTATCTCTTAGGGTGAAGGGAAATAGCATAAGTCTAATTCCATCGGCAGATAATCCATTGATTCAGAAAGTATTCAAATATTCCAAGAACTCGGCAACATGAAGACTTGGATCTTCATTAGCTATACCTCCAAAATGATTCTGCTATATCATCTGCATCATAGAAGGACCAATAGAGAAATTGTTCGCTTCTACTGTAGGAAGGTCAATGGACCCACAAATGTTTATGGCGATCGACATTGCGAAATCCTTCAAAGGACGGTCATCCTCCGTGGTTGGATCACTTGGTGTGGCTTCCTCAAAGGGTGAATAAGATGGCGATGGTGATGATGGTGGAGTACCTCCTAGTAGTGGTGACTCTACTCTCCTTGCTCTTCTTAAGCTTGAAAGAGTACGCTCGATTTCAAGGTCTAACAACACAGATGTTTGAAGACCCCTTTGTGAGCGATGCATACAACCTAAAAAATAGCAATAGGAATTAAGAACACAACTAAAAGGTATATGAAATTCAAAATTGGAAATGGTGATCTAGTCTCGAATGCTAATTAGCACTTATTACTCCAATTAGATTTAACGTAGCTCCCCGACAATGGTGCCAAAAACTTGTTGGCTATTTACGCTAACGAGTTTCAATCCTAAAAAGGATCATTTACTCAACTTAACCAATCCACACAAGTATACAGATGTAGTCGTAGTCGAGGTCGAACACAAGGAGCTTTGGTAATTAATCAAACACAACAACACTAAAGTTCAACAATCTAGATCGGTTTAAAAAGGATGGTGATGTTTATCTAATTATAGAAATTCCGAATTAAACAAACAATGAAAATATTACTAAAAAGGGTTTAGATTTAGATGTTAATGGATCTTAGACATTAGAATTTCACCCACATATCATAACACATCATAGGAACACAAAATTTAAACATACTAAGAACTTGTTTTAAAGGAAAGGTATGTGTTGCACTTCACCTCCCGGTGTAAGAGAAACGATCACAACTCAAATCCACATTCTCATGCATAATTTTTGTTTAAGATCACAACTTGTTCCTCAACTCTATAATCTCCACTCTCATGGTAGAAGAAGAGTTGCCAAGAAGAGCACCTCCATACATTCCCACCTATCTTCTCAGATTAAGCAAGAAATAAGAAAACATGCATATAAAGTGGTCAACAATACATGGAAGAGATGATAAAACTGGTACTCTCATGGTAGAAAAACAAGCAACACAGTATTTAGTACAAAATTAACTTGTTCCATACATACTATGACATGGGAGCTACTCTCCCATGCCCAAGAAAAGGAGTTTACTCGTCCATAATCATGTTTCGCAGAATTGTTACAGAAATTTCAGAATCTATCATGATCTAGAGGAAGAAAAGCAAGGAGATCCAAAGATGTAACCACAAGAAGGTAGAATTCCGGCTTGGGAATGAAATTATACTCCTCCAGATGCTTCAAGACAAACCAACTCCTCTCTCGAGAAGCTGTGTGAAGTGGAGAAGCTCTGCTGCACCTTTGGAGAAGATAATGGAGAAGAAGAGAAGAAGATTTGGGCTCCTTTGGCAAGAAACCACCTCTTTTCTCCTCAAAATCACCCTCCTCTACTCTAGAATTGCTTTGGGATGAGAGAGCTTTGAACTATGACCGTGGATAACTACCCATTAAGTTCCATATTTATTTTAAACAAAGAGTCACACTTTTCAAAATTCTAAAACTGACAGCGACATGGCGTGCGTCCCAAGTGCACGTCGTGTAAGGCCTTCGACAGTTACTCCAGAATGCACTATGCACAGTGTGCGCTGAAGTAATGCATGCCGCATGACTTTCCAGAAACTTTGATCTGCTTGACGCTCCCAGGTGCACGACGTGTTGTCGAAAACACGATGTGTGTTTGGCTTATTCTGCACTTTCTGGAAACTCGCACGCTGTGTTCAAGGATGAACAAGCCGTGCATTTGTCAGTCTGGGTGAATTGGAAAGTTCTTATGAAATCTTGCATGTCGTGCCTTTATCATGCATGTTGTGCATTCTATTGTTTCAGCAGAATTAAACTCTGCAATTCAGTCTTTTTGGAACAAATCTGCAATACATGTTATGCGATAAGTAAAGTAGCAAAAAGATGGCAAGAGTAATATAAAAAGAGGCTAAGTGATATAAAAATGAACCAAATTTGTGTGTGACAACATGTGAAAAGATGATGTGGAAAACACACAACATCTTAGCTTTATAGGACATGGTTCTTATATGATGTAGACTTATGAAATTTGAGTAATTCTACTTGACGATAAAGTTTATTTCCTTAACTGCTTAGTATGCTTAACCTACTCAATCTGCTTACATTATTTATTCAATACCTTATCTGCTCATCTTATTATTGTAATTAATATGTTGTAATCAATATTTGTTAGAGAGAGTTATATCTCTCACTAGGACTGGGTCTCACCTGTGGGTCACCACATCTTTTTAGGTGTTCGCAGGCAATGAGGTGGATGTCGTGCTATGGAAGAGAACCAGCCTGGTGATCAATAGATTCAGAAGGTTGGTCAGTTACAGATATCAGTAGTAGAGTCCTAGTGTCATCCTTGTACTCTCAGGTCCGGGTATGGGATGTGTTTTCTAGATGAAATACTTGCCTCGACTTGAGATTTTGGTAGTATGCCAATGTTTGTAAATATATGGCTTGCTCATGTGAAATATCTTTTGTATACAGGATGTGGCTGAACCCATTGGACCCAGATGTAAATTCCTATTATAGTATATGAGAATGGAAGGATGGACATTTATGTAAATTTTCTTGAGTTTGTTTACATTGTCGAAAATGGTTTTAATTATTCTGCATTTTTGACTTGTGATTAATTAGTAGTTGATCGTGTTTTGTGTTTTGAGTAATCTCGTTTAGCATGTCAAGGTGTCACAGTTAAGTTGGTATCAAAGCTCTAGGTTTTCTGAGTCTACAGGGACATAGGACTTAGGTTTGAGTCTATTCTTATGTATCCAAAATATCTAATCATAGTTGATGCTTATATAGATATGTTTGGAGGACATGAATAACATGTAGAAAGTAGCCATGTTGCACTAGGGAGTGGTGCTAGGAGGAAGGCATGTGAAGATAGAATGTCAGAGATAGGGCCAGAGAATCCCAAAATGCCTCAAATAGACCCGAAAATGATGGCCAATCTAGAGTTTTAGTATATGTTTAGAAAGACGATGGCTATAATTATACATATAGCGGACAGAAAGCTAGCACCTCAAACTAGGCCCGCCATCCCTAATGTGGAACACCAAGGTGTTGGGAAGACGTTTGAACGTATTAGACATGCTGGTGTGATTGAATATGCTGGTACTTCTGATCTAGAAGACACTGACATGTGGCTGAATGAGCTCGAGAAGGCATTCAAAATCCTAAACATCCCTGAAGAAGACAAAGTCAAGCATGTTGTCTATCTGTTGAAGGGTAGTGTAGGCCATTGATGGGCTATAGAAGAGGAGAAAAGGGCAGGAGTGTTAATAGTTTGGGAGGTGTTTTGGTGGGAATTTGTCAGCTGATACCTCCTAGAGACATACCTAGATGAGAAAATCTCTCAGTTTGAGAAGATTAGACAAGGTGTGATGACTATCAGTGAGAATGAATCAAATTTTATGGAACTTTTGAGGTTCTACCCACACATGGTAGCCACTAACAAGGAAGGGGTCCATAGGTTTGAGAAGGGCCTAATAACAGAGTTGACTACAACAACATCAACCATAGAGAATAGGGAAAGGTTTTCCACCTTTGTGGAATATGTAAGGAGAACTGAGAGGTCTTCCATAGAGAAGAGTAAAGCTAATACTAATAAATGACTAGCTCATTTCCAAGGACCATCATATGGAGGCTTTAAGAAGCCAAGGTTTACTCCATCACAGTCACAACAGAGGTTGACTTTTAGTGATCGGAGGTCATTCACTCCATCTCAATGGACCCCGAGTAGGGGTAGAGGTCGTAGTTTTCCACCTACAGGAGCCCACAACACATCATCAGTTTCATTGACATGGCCATATAGGCCATGGTATGAAAGTAAGAATGTCATAAGCGTGGATAAGTGGGACGCACAAAGTGGTATTTTCCTATGAAAGATGAGGAGGTGACTCAACAACTAAGATAGAGTCAGCAAAGTTCACAACAACAATAGTTTAGCACTGGTAGTGGCAGAGGATGCGGTCAAGAATCACAGGTAGGATCCTTGGGACAAGCTAGTAGAATATGTGGGCGACAACAGGCAAAATCTAGGTTCTATGCCATGAGCTAGCTAGAAGTAGTGATCAATCCACGAGTCATGACAAGTCAGATGGAGTTATTTCATTCTAATTTGTCTATTTCTTATTTCATATCTGTGCCAGTAGACCTAGGTGAAACACACTCCTTTATCACCAGAAAGGTGATAGATAGTTGTTATCTACCTATTAGTCGTAGATCTAATAGCCTACAACTAGAGAATCCTTTGGTTGGTTTCACCGAGTTGTGGGAAGTGTGCCCTTCTTGCATTCTTTCTTTCTCTAGATGCAACATTCAAGTGGATCTTTTGCCACTTGACATGCATGGTTTTGATGTGATCGTAGGAATGGATACCTTAGAAAAGTACAAGGTAGTCTTGGACTATAGCACTAAGGTGGCAATATTCCATGATGGAGAGGTACAATGGATTTTCCAAGGTGATAGGAAGATTTTTCCTACCTATTTGATGTTAGCTATGATAGTGGAGTGGTTGATGGGACAAGGATGCAAAGCTTTCTTAGATCATGTTGTGAATACCAAGGCCAGAGGTCCTAGTATCGAGGAGGTACTAGTGGTATGGGAGTTTGAACATATTTTTCCTGATGAGTTTTGTTGTGTGATTTGTATATCATCTTTTCACATGTTATCACACACAAATTTGGTTCTTTCTAGTAAATTCAGTCTCTTTCATATTAATTTTGCCATCTTTTAGTTGTTCTACGTGTCCCATAACTTTTATTGCAAAATTGCCACAAAAAGGACTAATTTCAGATGATATTTCTACAGAAACAGAAGAATGCACGGCGTGCAGTTACAAACGCATGGCGTGCACCTTTCCAGAAAAGACCAGTTCGCTGAAGCAGTAAAGTGCACGGTGTGCACGATGGAAATGCACAGCGTGCACGTTTCCAGAAACTTATAGAACACAAATGCACGACGTGCACATAAAAAAGACACGACGTGCACCTGAGACACAAATTGCTGAAGAAGTTCTGCAAAGTTTCATGACGTGCAACTCCGCAGCGCACACCATGCACTGATCAGCCGGTTACAACTACACTGCAGGTGCACGACGTGCACCCAAACAAGCACGACATGCACCTGGAAATTTTAGAATTCCGAAAATTCATAATACGATTTTAAAAGAAAGAGGGAAGTGAAGGGACAGTTACGTTCGGCCATTTCGAGGTTTTCTCTCATCCCAAAGATAGAGGAGAGCAGAGGAGGGCGATTTGGGAGGAAACTAAGGTGGTTTCTTGCACAAAGAGACCATTTCTTCTTCTCCACTTCTCCTTAGTCATCTTCAAGGTGCAGCCAGCGTTCCCAACTCCGAGCAACTTCTTGAGAGAGGAGTAGGCCCGACTTGGAGCAGCTAAAGGAAGGGAATTTCGTCCTAAAGCCGGAATTCTTGCTCCTTGTGGTTACATCTTCAGTTCTTCTTGTATTTTCTTCTCTAAACCATGGCTAGCATTGAGAATTCTGTAGAAACTCTGCTGTACATTGTTATGGACGAGTAGATCTTTTCTTCTTGGGAATGGGAGAGTAACTCCCATGCCATAACATGTAATGAACAAGTAATTTTGTACTAAATGCATTTGCTTCTTGTTTCCTTACCTTGAGAGTGTCGGTTACTCTTTTCCTTGCATGTACTGTTGGCCACCTTATATGCATGATTTCTGCTTTCTTGCTTAGTTTGAGAAGACAAGTAGTTTTGTATAGATACGCTCTTCTTGGCAACTCTTCTTCTTGTATGAGAGTAGAGAAGAATGAGTTGAGGATCTATTTGTGATCATAAACGAAATTCATGCACGAGAGTGCTGCTTTGAGTTATGATCGTTACATTTACACCGGGAGGTGAAATGTAACACAACTTTTCCTTGAAACATGATCTTATGTATGTTTAAATTATTTTGTTCTCTTAATTGCTATGGCATATGAGTGAAATCCTAATGTCCAAGATTCATAAACTTTATGAATTCAGACTTTCCTTGCAATCCTTGTTGTTTGCTTAAATATGAATTTCCTGTAGTTCAAACCAAATCCTTATGCTTTTAGAACAAATCTTTTCTACTCTTAAAAATCGGTCTAGATTGTTGAACTCTAGTACTGTTGCGTTCATTTAAGTTAGTTCAGATCCTTGTGTTCGACCTTAACTATACTACCTCCGTATACTTGCGGAGTTTGGTTAAGTTGAGTAAACTATCCATTCCTTGGATTGAAACTCGTTGTTTAAATAACCAACAAGTTTCCTAGAGTCCCCCCTCCTAGAGAGATTAACTTTGAGATCAATCTTGTTCCTGGTATACAACCCTCAACACAATCACCATACAGAATGGCACCAGTAGAGATGCATGAGTTAAAGAAACAGTTGTAGGAACTATTAAAGAAGGGTTTTATCAGGCTGATCACTTCCCCTTGGCGTGCTCCCGTGTTGTTTGTCAAGAAGAAAGATAGTTGAATGAGGTTATGTATCAATTACAGACAATTGAATAAGGTGACAATAAAGAACAAGTATCTTTTTCTATGGATTGATGACCTCTTTGATAAGTTGAAAGGTGCCATTGTGTTTTCAAAGATAGACCTCATGTCAGGTTACCATTAGTTGAGGATTAAGGTTTATGACATACCCAAGTCAGCTTTTAGGACTTGGTATGGTCATTATGAGGTTGTTGTTGTGTCGTTTGGGATAACCATTGCACCTGGAACTTTTAGGGATTTGATGAATAGGGTGTTTAGACCTTATCGTGATCAGTGTGTGGTCATGTTTATAGATGACATCCTGATATATTCTAAGGATAGTCAACAACAGTTGTCATCATTCTTTCCAATAGTTGAAAGAAAAGTTGACTAGTGTACCAGTGTTAGTTCTGCCAGTGTAAGGGAATGTCTATATTGTCTTTTGTGATGCTTCAAAGAATGGGTTGGGATGTGTGTTGATGCATGATACAAATGTGATCTCTTTTGCTCCGCGATAACTTAAGAAATATGAGGAGAATTACCCAACACATGATTTGGATCTTGCATTGGTGGTCCATGCCTGAAAGATCTGGAGACACTGCCTTTATGGAGAAAAGTGTTAGATCTTCACCAACCACAAGAATCTACAATATATCTTTTCAAAGAATGAGTTGAATATGAGGCATAGGAGATGGATGGAGCTAATTAAGGACTATGATTGTACAATAGATTACCATCCAAGAAAAGTGAATGTGGTAGCTGATGCTTTGAGTAGGAAGTCATCTTCATCCTCATCTGTAGATAATGCACAAAATATTCCTTGGTTTACCATAAGAGGGATATGTTAGTGTTTCTTCACCAGATGAATGTACAACTGGAAGTTTCTTTGTTGGTAGGTCTATTGGCCCTGTTACAGGTCAAACCAACCTTGAGATAACAGATTCATGAGGCACAATAAATTGATACTATGATATAGAATATCCAATTAGGGATTGGTAATGAAAAGTATGATGGCTTCCATGAGGTGTATGACAGTACAATTGGTTTCCACAATAGGACAATAGTTCCTGATGTTGAGGGATTGAGGAACATGGTACTTGAGGAGGCTCACTCTTGATGTATGGAAATCATCCTGGAAGTACTAAGATGTATCAAAACTTGAAGGACTTGTATTGGTGGCTAGGTCTAAAGTGTGATGTGGCAGAGTTTGTTGCTAAATGTCTAGTTTGTCAATAGGTGAAGGTTGAGCACTAGAATCATGCATGGACATTACAACCCTTGCCAATACCATAGTTGAAATGGGATCATATTACCATGGACTTTGTGGTAGGTCTTCCTAGGAAAGCCAAGGGTCATGATTCCATATGGGTGATAGTAGACATATTGACTAAGTCAACTCATTTTCTTCCAGTCAAGATGACATTTACAGTAGAGAAATTGGCAAAAGTATATGTTGATGAGATGGTCCATCTTTGTGGCATTCCGGTGACTATAGTTTCTGATAGAGGTCCACAGTTCACAAGTTGTTACAACCCCAAATTTTGCATGTGTTTTCATAATTGAAATATAATGATTTTGTGAATTTTGGGCTTAACTAAAAAGGTTGTAAGCTTTGCTTCAAAGGATGGGTTTCCCTACAAATATTCCTTTGGATAGGAATTTCGTGATTCCCATTATTATATCAATCCAATAATGGATATAAAAGAAAGGAAAAGAAGAAAAGTCCAAATATTAGAAAAAGATATAAGATAATGAGTTTTAAGAAAAGTATTTATAAGAAATACTTGGAAATATCTCGAAAGTGGCATTAATGGCCACAGATGAGTAAAATTCGTTTACATATGATTTCTAATTAAAGAAATATGAAAACATGAAAAAAGGGAAAAAAGATAAAGAGAAATACTTGAAAATAAATATTTTAATAAAGAAATAAGAGAAAAGAAAAAGGAATATTTTCCCAAAATGGGGTTTCATGCCTTTAGGGTTCCTTGAGGTCCAAGGGATCCAAGATGATAAGATAATGGCAAAATAAAGAGTAAATACCAATTAATTTGGTTTTATTAATGAATAACTTGCATGCGAAGGAAATACCCTTTTTCCTTTAGAATTTAGGTGTCAAAATTTATACACGTGTAGATAATGCCAAGATGGAGTTTTCCCTGAAATTTGAGAAGAAAAGGGTAAATGAGGAGAGAGATATGATTATCACAAGTTTCCATTATTTAATACATATTTTTCTTGGTTTTAAAGAGTTGGAAACAAGGGGGGCGATGGTAGCCATCAAATTATCCGAGTGGTCCAAGGGACTACCGATCTGACGGTAGATGTACATCTTCTACCTCAACTCACAGAAGGAAAGGGACTGGAAAAAATAGGTTATTCCCAAGTCGATTTTCTTGGATAACAAGATACCAGGAAAGAATCAAAGACCACGAGGGTCTTTAGGACTTGTTTTCGCACTCAGCCGACCTGACTTTTTGGGTGGTTCGAGAGATCTAGAAGAAACGCCCAAAACCGTAGGGAACCTTGGCAGCAACAGAGGTTTGGGAACCCTAATTTGGAGCCCCCACCTATATATATACGACTGCCTTTGGTTTCGGCCAAGTCCTACGATCTCAAATGCCATGGTTCTAGCTCTGATTCCCCTCTGTCTCTCTGGATTGTTTTCCCTCCGGTAGCAAGTCCACCGTAGAACCACTGCAGCTGGTTCCCGAAGAAGAAGGAGGACAGATGACAACAACCATCAGATGAAAATCCACCATGGGCTCGTAACAGATCCAACGAATCTATGTTGAGACAGCAGCGCGCGATCAAGTTAGTGGGGGTGTGCGACGGGGATAGTCTGATCCCATGTATTCAAAATGGATCACCGATCGAGTGGCCTGATATTTTTGGTAAATATCTTCTCTCTGTCAAATATTCCAGAAAAAGGGTTTTACTTGCAAAAATCACAACTTTTGATAGGGAGCTCCGATGAATAAAGTTAAAACATGAAAGTTGCTTAGAAAAATACAAGGAATACAATAAAAGTATTACAAACTCGTTTTTCTTCTAGTTCGAAAAGTACACAAAGATAGAAACTTTCATACTTTAAGTGTAATCAAAACCCTAGATGTTGATTAGGGATGAGTTCAATTACTTAAGTTGGTATTATGAATCATCATATATCCTTTTGGCATAAAGTGGATAATATGAATCCAATTTGAGTTTAAAAACCCACGATTTGCTTAATTAGGGTGCTATAACTAAGAAAGTGCAATAATGGGCCTAAAAGCCCTATTGTGGAGTAATATGAATTTAATGACTTTTATTTCGAGAATATGAATATCATAAACAGAGACATACTGATCTGAAGTTTAATTAAGAAGCCTCGAATAGATAACTTAAAGAGATGAAGTTTTAATATAAAGGATGTTTTAAAGTCTCATATGAGTGAAGATATACTTGAAAATCTAGAATTCCTAATCTAGGTGTTTATGACTTTAATAAGCTATGTTTTGGAAATATTATGTATAAAATGAAGTTAGAACTAATTGAAAGCTAGATTGGTAATAAAGAGGCTTAAATATGAATGACTAAGTAATTAGGGTTTTGGAACATGGAAACAGTGTTTTAGGGTTTAGTTAACCTAAAAGGTAAAGGTTAAGAGATGAATATAAAGAACGTTAAGGAAAACCGTAATTCAACTTAGACACACCCTAAAAGGGAATTCCAATTCCATGAAGTAAGTGCATAATGAACATATGAATAATTAGATTGCACATGCTTTCCAGGTATCTTGTTGTGCCTGTTTGATTGGGGTGATTGGTTGCCTGGCTTGGTTGGCTATTTGATTAATTGGATATTCTGCTTACAATCTGTGAGGCTTCCAAATCAGGTATGTGGTTAATTATGGTTAGTCACATTAGTTTCCCGAGGGTTTTTTGGATGTATCCTCACATTGAATGCAATCTAAATAGTTTGGATGTTCATGCTGCAATTATAAAGTCAATATAGCTATCACAGTTATATATACATGTGAATTCTCGCACCTACATGCCACCCTGATGGAAGAGGCCATAAAGGTCAGGCCCAAGAGGGTAGACCCATGGGCACCATGAGAGGTGACTCCAGACACCAAGCTCGGGAATGAGAAGGTGGTCTATAATGCATGAATATGGAGCACCATGAGAGGTGACTCCCAGGCACCAAGCTCGGGATTGAGAAGG
This sequence comes from Alisma plantago-aquatica, assembly GCA_963693085.1. NCBI lineage: Eukaryota > Viridiplantae > Streptophyta > Magnoliopsida > Alismatales > Alismataceae > Alisma > Alisma plantago-aquatica. The sequence goes on from OY856415.1 coordinate 526,494,649, forward strand.
TGGCCTTAAGTCAATGGAAAAAGAGAAACCCCAGAGGGGTATGCCAGGGTTAGGGAAAAAGCGGTGGAGAATGACATATTGAAAATATAAATTGTCTTGTTAAATAATTTGATTGTGATTATTAAATTGTTAGCCATATCTGTGAAATTTTGGATGTCCCCACATACCGTCATATTCCGATATGCTGACTGACATTTTGTTTGTCGGCATTTTAGGTACAAGCTTGAAAAGGAAAAATAGTAAAGTGGCATATGTGAAATTAATTAAGAGTTAAAGTACAAAGGAGGATTAGTTAGAGTAGACTCCTGATGCGGATAGATGTAGATATCCCAGATTTGAAAAAGGTATGCAAAGTTTTATTTTGTACCAGTTTTCAGTCTAGTTAGTAAAATTTGTTAATTGTTATTGATTATTTGTCGAACCTTTGATCCTGATAATTGGGATAACATCACCGACCTTTTGGTCTCCCTTAATTGGGGGTTACTGGAAGGCGGGGTCGTTACAATTGGTATCAGAGCATAGGTTCCTCATTTAATCGTTAACAATTATTAAATTTTACAAACTCTATAGAACCCAAGGGAGTTATTAGAGGAATTTCCAAAAGACAGACGTGTCTAGAAAAGGATCACATTCGGGGGATGGCAAGATTTTCCTCCGCACCGCTAGTCAGAATATGAGGACTCCCAGATTGTGTGACTTCCTGGCCGATGTCCTAGGATATGACTCGAAATAAGATAACTTTAGGACTCTCTCATATTTTTCATCCCTTCTCAACTCAAATTCTATTAAGGACCTTAAGGATTAGGGTTTTATCTCTTCTCCTCACCCCCTTGAGGTATGGGTAAGGATAATAAGGTCTAAGGAATCCTCCACAAAATTAATGAAAAGCATGTAAATAAGATGTCATGGACATAAGCTTAATAGATTAAGCGCAAACTAAAGAATAGATACATGCTTAGGTCATATGACATGATTTGTCATTGCCCTCAGGAGAGACATGTAGATAGAACTCCTTGTAAGGAGGAGGAGTAGAGAGAGTCAGTCTTGGAGGTAGGGACCTCCATTAAAAGTAGAGACCTAGCACATCCTCTGAGGATGATGTTAACCCTAACCCTAAGTGAAGGTTAGAGAGAGAGATGACATGATGAGTTAGATGTCAGGATAGACCATGTGTGTGGACATGCTTTTGGATGCCCGTGACGATATGAGTCATGTGAGGTTGGATGACCAAGTACCTTTGGCGACCCAACCCTGGGAAGGGTCGTGCATGTTGAGAGAAAGATAGCTCCTTCATGGATGAGGTTAGAGAAGAACCTATAGAAACCTTATGGGCTGTTGTGAGTAGGATATAACTTGCACCTAGAGTACATCAGTAGTACGAGCAGTAAGTTAAAACTGAGGCCAGAAGGACAATATGGATGGCTTATGAGATAAGCATAAGGGGCTATGGATAATCATGAGCAAACATAAGGTTGAACATAGGCTTCAACCACGTATAGGTATGCCTATGAGCTTGATCCTTCATGGAGAGATGACCTCTAGTAGTATGACTGGATGTGGAGTTAGCTTTAGAGAGAGAAAGAAGGAACCAAGCAAAAAGGTTGGAAACCTAAAACCCCAAGGTGTGAGGAACAATGGGGAGTCGAGAATGATGCGACCTAAGTGGATGATAGTGGTTGCCTCATGCATGATCCCTGGAGGCTGATGATATCTTGGTTGCCTTTAGAGGAACCAAACCCTAGAGAGAGGATGATGCTTCTAGTACCTATGTGCATGTGGTATAGGTGTTTACCTTCTGAGACAGGAAGAAGAGTTGCTTAGACCTGGAGAGGTTGGGAACAGGTTGTGAGGCCTTGTACCTTGTTGGTTGTCCTTGAGGAGGACTCGACCCTGATGTGTTGCTTGAGTAGAAGGATATCAGGGAGTGCATGTCATGCCTTATACATTCTTGATTCGTGGTTAAGAGTTTGAGCATGTAGTTGGACACCCAAAGGTGAACCTAGGGTTCCTAGGCCTAAGAGGGGAAGCAGTGTACCCAATGCTCATGATGAGATTTGAGTCTCTACAGTTTCGAGCATGGTACTCCTCATGTGTAGAGGTAAAGAAAACCCCTTAAGTTAAAGGTATGTTTGATGAACCCCTCACAACTAAGTTGGTCTAATGCTGAGGATGAGATCAAGTGTGACCTAGCATGGTTTGGTAAGTGTCTTCTTGTGCCTTAGTAGCTTGCTAGGGCTAAGCATGCTCATGTGGATGCATACCCTAAACATAAGGATGTTTGTGACCGCTGTTATCAAGGTGTAGTTTCCTCCCATCCTGGGAGAGGGACCCTTTTGTAGGGTGTATACCTATTTTGTTGGTTTTGAGGTAACCTAAAGAGGTGTTAGAGGATCTTATGAAGCTAAGTGAAGAGTACATGGTATAAGAATGAACCTACAAACCCATAGATAACCATCTCTATGTGCATGTGGATGTGTTACCATGGAGGTAACCGGTATGGGGCTTGACCAAGGTAGGCAGGTTGCCATGATCCCTATGAAAGGATGAAAGTCAGCCCATGAATATAGAGAGAGAGATGATGGAGGCTTGGGTGAGGTTCTAAGTTGAACATGTACTATGTTAGAATCCTAAGTCTATCCTAGGGTCAGGTAGGGATAAGACCGATGGAAGAAGGAGTTGCCTAATTCCCTAGTGGCACATGACCATAGGGTCCGGAGGTAACAACTATCATTGTCTGAGGGCCATGGGTTAGGAGGTTGATCACCTTCATGGACTCATGGGACCCAAAGGGAAGATGAGTAGGGCACTCTCTGGATGCATAAGGGAAGAGGGATGACCCCTAAAGTGTCGACACCCTATAGACCTAGAGGAGATGACAAAGGAATGGGTGTGGACCCAAGTAGGTTCGAAACCAGTCCATGGAAGCAACTTTGATATCAAGATGATGGTGATGTAGAGACATAAGTTGCACGTTTCAACTTAGATTCGAAGGTGTACTGGCAATGTGGGATGTACCATCTCTACTCTTGGAATAGGAAGAACTTTGTGTTTGGACGGCCGCCAAATGCTTATTTCCTCTTGCTATGGGAGGGAGAGATGGGACAGTACGCATGCCATACGCCAAGGATAAAAGATGATTCGAGTTGGAACGTTTCTACAAGGTATGAGAATATAGATGATAACATACCTTGGTGGAGTGAATGATACATGGATGGTTTGCAAACAATAAAAGGAATAAGGTAGTCATCTTATAGGGATGTTTTTTTAGCATGAGCTATGTGGAATTTGCAAGTGATATAAGGTTGAGTTTGATAACCAAGAGGATGGGCTTAGAGTATTTTGATGAAGATAGACTCAGCATTTGAGATGAGATGATAAGTGGAATACATGGAAGTGTATGTCTTCAACATTACCTAATACCTAAGGATGTGAAGTGGTAATGGATGCTCTGGTTGAGATGTAGCTGTCTATTTTATCTAGAAACTAGAAGAGGCTATTAGGTTAGCCCTAAGTTTGAAAAAGAGAATATGCTAGGCTAACCCTCAGATGCAACAATACCGATTGATCAAGTTAATGGTTAGTCAGCCTAGACTTTGATGCAATGGAAGGATGGTGGTAGAACCTCAGATACACTTCTTTGGATAGGAAGGTAATAAAACCCTGATGAGAGTGGTTTAGGGATTTTGAGGAATTGATCTTGAGGAATCATGACATACAGGAGATCATGATCACCATACACCATGATACTACAAAGATAGTAAGTGATAGTAGCACTTTGGATGCTAGATATGAAGTTGCATGTGGCATGTGGCCATGCAAGCTGGGGGTGAAGGACGGACACCAGTAACCCAGTGCTTTGGCATAGAGGATAAAGAGTCCCCAAGAGGGAATGGGAGTTCACCACTGTGGATGTTGTGGTAAGTCTCCCCTTGACCAAGGAAGGTCAAGATACAATGTGGGTTATGGTAGATCGCCTTACCTAGATGACAAGAGAAAGAAAGAGTACTGTCAAGGGACAGATCAGGTTGAACTACTTACAAGAGAGAGAGATGGTTCATCTACACCATGATACAAGTTCAAAAGTTCTTGAGTAGGGCCTAACGGTTCACTTCCATTAGGTGGAAGTAGATACGTGAAGAACTCGATGTCAGTACAGTTTATCACCCCATGCTAATGGACAATATGATCCAGACTAGAGGGTCTAATGAGAGCATGGATACTCATTCAGGGTGATACATAGAAACAATTCTTAAGATGTGATGTTAACCACTATAGCCTTTATCAGGATGCAAGGAGTTCTATAAGGAGGTTGTGTAGGTCACCACTTCATTAAGATGATGTTGGTGAAGGAGGCCTCGCAAAGGTCAGAAAAGAACCACAATGTGTGCAGATGAAGTTGCTTTGATCATGCAATGGCTGAGAGTGAGCCAGAAGTGACATGAGTCATGAGATGATGCAAAGCAGACTGACATGTAGTTCACTGTAGGAGAGTATGTGATGTGAAAATCCGACCTCTCTAAGCTACAGTTGAGAAAACTGAGTCCCTAATATATGGGTCCATTTGAGATGGATTGGTGGAGATGGTTGTGTTTGGTCTACCCCTCAGGATAACATGATGTGTAATGTGTTCCATGAGTCCGATCTAGAGCACTATGTGAGGTACCCAAGCCATGTGCTGAGCCCTGAACCTATTCATCTTTTGATAGGCTGAAATGTCCTGGGTCACCTATGAGGGTACGATATACCAAGGTAAGAAAGAACTCTTATAGAAGAATATGAGATGATGAAGGTTCTTGGGAAGCACCATGGAAAGGTTGAAGCCACATGGGAGCCCTGATGGACCTAAGAAAGGCTTACCCTGATTGTTTGGGTGCCTGGTGGAATTTTGGGGGCAAAATTACTATAAGAAGGGAAGGATGTTACAACCCCAAATTTTGCATGTGTTTTCATAATTGAAACATAATGATTTTGTGAATTTTTGGATTAACTAAAAAGGTTGTAAGCTTTGCTTCAAAGGATGGATTTCCCTACAAATATACATTTGGATAGGAATTTCGTGATTCCCATTATTATATCAATCCAATAATGGATATAAAAGAGAAGAAAAGAAGAAAAGTCCAAATATTATAAAAAGATATAAGATAATGAGTTTCAAGCAAAGTATTTATAAGAAATACTTGGAAATATCTCGAAAGTGGCATTAATGGCCACAGATGAGTAAAATTCGTTTACATATGCTTTCTAATTAAAGAAATATGAAAACATGAAAAAAGGGAAACAAAGATAAAGAGAAATCCTTGAAAAAATATATTTTAATAAAGAAATAAGAGAAAAGGCAAAGGAATATTTTCCTAAAATGGGAATTCGTGCCTTTAGGGTTCCTTGAGGTCCAAGGGATCCAAGATGATAAGATAATGGCAAAAGAAAGAGTAAATACTAATTAATTTGGTTTTATTAATGAATAACTTGCATGTGAAGGAAATACCCTTTTTCCTTTGGAATTTAGGTGTCAAAATTTATACATGTGTAGATAATGCCAAGATGGAGTTTTCCCTAAAATTTGAGAAGAAAAGGGTAAACGAGGAGAGATATATGATTATCACAAGTTTCCTTTATTTAATACATATTTTTCTTGGTTTTAAAGAGTTGGAAACAAGGGGGCCGATGGTAGCCATTAGATTATCTGGGTGGTCCAAGGGGCTACCGATCTGACGGTAGATGTGCATCTTCTACCTCAACTCGTAGAAGGAAAGGGATAGGGAAAAATAGGTTATTCCCAAGTCGATTTTCTTGGATAACAAGATACCAGGAAAGAATCAAAGACCACGAGGGTCTTTAGGACTTGTTTCCGCACTTAGCCGACCTGACTTTTAGGATGGTTCGACAGATCTAGAAGAAACACCCAAAACTACAGGGAACCATGGCAGCATCGGTGGTTTGGGAACCCTAATTCAGAGCCCCCACCTATATATATAGGACTGCCTTTGGTTTCGGCCAAGTCCTACTATATCGAACAGAATGGTTCTAGCTCTGATTCCCCTCTATCTCTCTGGATTGTTTTCCCTCTGGCAGCAAGTCCACCGTGGAACCACTGCAGCCTGGTTCCTGAAGAAGGAGGACGGATGACAGTAGCCATCAGATTAAAATCCACCATGGGCTCGTAACAGATCCAACATATCTGTGTTGAGATAGCAGCGCGCGATCAAGTTAGTGGGGGTGTGCGACGGGGATCATTTGATCCCGTGTAGTCAAAATGGATCACCGATCGAGCGGCCTGATATTTTTGGTAAATATCTTCTCTCTGTCAAATATTCCAGAAAAAGGGTTTTACTTGCAAAAATCACAACTTTTGATAGGGAGCTCCAATGAATAAAGTTAAAACATGAAAGTTACTTAGAAAAATACAAGGAATCCAATAAAAATACTATTACAGACCAGTTTTGCTTCTAGTTAGAAAGTTACACAAAGATAGTAACTTTTATACTTTAAGTGTAATCAAAACCCTAGATGTTGATTAGGGATGAGTTCAATTACTTAAGTTGGTATTATGAATCAACATATATCCTTCTGGCATAAAGTGGATAATATGAATCCGATTTGAGTTTAAAAACCCACGATTTGCTTAATTAGGGTGCTATAACTAAGAAAGTGCAATAATGGGCCTAAAAGCCCTATTGTGGAGTAATATGACTTTAATGCCTTTTATTTCGAGAATATGAATATCATAAACAAAGACATACTAATCTGAAGTTTAATTAAGAAGCCTCAAATAGATAACTTAAAGAGATGAAGTTTTAATATAAAGGATGTTTTAAAGTCTCATATGAGTGAAGATATACTTGAAAACCTAGAATTCCTAATCTAGGTGTTTATGAATTTAATAAGCTATGTTTTAGAAATCTTATGTATAAGATGAAGTTAGAACTAATTGAAAGCCAGATTGGTAATAAAGAGGCTTAGATATGAATGACCAAGTAATTAGGGTTTTGGAACATGGAAACAATATTTTAGGGTTTAGTTAACCTAAAAGGTAAAGGTTAAAAGATGAATATAAAGAACGTTAAGGAAAACCCTAATTCAACTTAGACACACCCTAAAAGGGAATTCAAATTCCATGAAGTAAGTGCATAATGAACATATGAATAATTAGATTGCACATGTTTTCCAGGTATCTTGTTGTGCCTATTTGATTGGGGTGATTGGTTGCCTGGCTTGGTTGGCTGTTTGATTAATTGGATATTCTGCTTACAATATGTGAGGCTTCCAAATCAGGTATGTGGTTAATTATGGTTAATTGCATTAGTTTCCCGAGGGTTTTCCGGATGTTTCCTCGCATTGAATGCAATCTAAACAGTTTGTATGTTCATGCTACAATTATAAAGTCACTATGGCTATCACAGTTATATATACATCTGAATTCTCACACCTACATGCCATCCTAATGGAAGAGGCCATAAAGGTCAGGCCTAAGAGGGTAGACCCATGGGCACCATGAGAGGTGACCCCAGACACTAAGCTCAGGAATGAGAAGGTGGTCTATAATGCATGACTATGGAGCACCATGAGAGGTGACTCCCAGGAACCAAGCTCGGGATTGAGAAGGTGGCCTTAAGTCAATGACAAAAGAGAAACCCTAGAGGGGTATGCCAGGGTTAGGGAAAAAGTGGTGGAGAATGACTCATTGAAAATGTAAATTGTCTTGTTAAATAATTTGATTGTGATTATTAAATTGTTAGCCATATCTGTGAAATTTTGGATGTCCCCACATACCGACATATTCCAATATGCTGACCGATGTTTTGTTTGTCGACATTTTAGGTACAATCTTGAAAAGGACAAATAGTAAAGTGGCATATGTGAAAATAATTAAGAGTCAAAGTACAAAGGTGGATTAGTTAGAGTAGACTCCTGATGCATATAGATGTAGATATCCCAGATTTGAAAAAGGTATGCAAAGTTTTATTTTGTACCAGTTTTCAGTCTAGTTAGTAAAATTTGTTAATTGTTATTGATTATTTGTCGAACCTTTGATCCTGTTAATTGGGATAACGACACCGACCTTTTGGTCTCCCTTAATTGGGGGTTACTGGGAGGCGGGGTCGTTACACAAGTTGTTTTTGGGCGTGCATGCATTCAACAATGGGAACACGATTGAGGTTCAACATAGCTTTTCATCAACAAACAGATGGCTAGTTTGGAAGTACTATTCATACTTTAGAAGATCTTCTGAGGGCATGTGTGTTACAATTGCTTGGGAGTTGGGATATACACCCGAGTCTAATAGAGTTTTCTGATAACAATAGCTACCAGAGAAGCATATATATGGCTTCTTATGAGGATCTATGTGGGAGACGTTGTCAGTCTCCTCTGTGCTTGTATGAGACTGGTGAATATCAACTTTTGGGTCCTGAGCTAGTACAATAGACAACAGAAAAGAATAAAGTGATACCACAACATTTGAAAGCAACTCAGAATAGACAAAAGTCTTATGTAGGCAACCGTTAAATACCACTTGAGTTACTAGTGGAAGATAGATTATATCTTAAGGTCTCTCCTTGGAAAGGTGTGCTAAGGTTTGGGAAGAAGGGTAAGTTGTCTCCTAGGTTTATGGGACCATACACTTTCTTAGCTCATGTTGGAAAGGTGACATACAAGTTGGAACTACCTCCAGAGCTGCACAAGTTGCATAATATTTTCCATATTTCCATGTTGATGAAATGCCATCCAGATATAGAGCAGACAATCCAACTAGTAGAGGTTGAGTTAGATGAGGATATTTCCTATGTTGAGGGTCTTGTGTTGATCCTAGATAGAAGGGTGACAAAGTTGAAGAAGAAAGAGATAGTGTTAGTGAAGGTTTTGTGGCATCACTGTATCATAGAGGAAGCCACATGGGAACTATAGAATGAGATGCGTAGAAAGTATCCATCTCTCTTTGTGTCGGATTTCGGGGGCAAAATCCTTATTAGGGGTTTATAGTTGTAAGGCCTCTAAACTTTCTTATAGTGTTGAATAAGATTAATTACCATAGTTGAGTGGTTATAACTCTAATATAACCTTATTATATGCTTTATAATCATAAGACAAGCTTAAGTTTCAAAATTGGTCCAATTTGGACACCGTTTGAGCAAGTTATGCAATTTTATGTACATTTTGGACTTTTCTACAGTTTACCCAATTGAGAGATTTTCTTCACAATTTGTCACATTCATTATGTTACTTAGATGTTATGTTATAATTCTTGAGCTTTTTGAGCCATGGGGAACCTAGTTGAACCTTTGTTTGGAGGTGTTTTCCTTCAAGGGTATTTCAGGGTTTACTCCTGTATGGATGAGCTACCTTTAGGAGCTATAAACCAATAGTTTATCTGTTTGGCTTGTAAATTCAAAAAATGGTACCTAAGAAGGTCTCCATGAATGGCGGGGAAGCTGCTTGTGTGGTTTCTTGTATATCCTTAATAGTTTAAGGCCATGGACAAATGGGGAGCTACTTGTACACCTCATTCAACAACGATGCCTAAGCAGGTCTCCATGAATGGCGGGGAAGCTTCTTGTGTGGTTTCTTATATATCCTTAATAGTTTAAGGCCATGGACAAATGGAGAGCTACTTGTACACCTCATGCTTGCTTCCATCCTTATCCATGGGCTATATCTACCTCTTCCTTGCCCTAGTACGAAACCTTTGATTGCTTTCAATTTCCTCTAACCTGGAGCAACCACTCCACTCTATTTTTCTGTAGAACCAAGTTCTCTAAGGTAGACCAAAACCTCTTTTTGGATAATAAGGTCTCCTAGAGTTTTATCTAGCCCTACCTAGTGTTTTGAAGGTCATCTTCTAGGGATTTTGACCAAGGCAAGTAGTTTTCTTCCTCCCTTCTCCATTTTTCTTTCTCTTCTCCTTCCTTAGACCTTCCTCCAGATCCGAACTCTGTTGTTCCATGCTAAAAGTTTCTTTAGAGCTCAAGATCCTACCTTTCTTGCTTCTTGTTCTAGGGTTTGATTCCTTGTGAAGAAGGGTGCCTACTTGGATGAGATCAGAGCTTCTTCTTGGGTTTTATACCTTCTTGGCTCGAGTTTCTTGCTACTAGAAGTCTATTCTTCTTAGTAGAGGTGAGTTTTATAACCCTCTTTACTTATATTGGTTACTATAAGATTATTAGTTCATATTCTTTCTTAAAAATGGTGATTTAAGCATTAAGAAGCTGAGCTTGTTTGAGATTTTGATTTTTATCACGAGTCCTATTTTGTTTCCAGTTCTAGATGAACCTCTAATCATGTGCATGTTCTTCCTAAGGAAGGAGATGACTTAGTTCATGTAGTTATCATCACCTATGGTGCTAAGCACCTATCAACCGATGGTCCATATTAGGGTTTCTAGGTTTTTTTCTTCTCTAAACACATGACTGGATGGTGTGGTCTTCATGATAACTATAGGTGGCAACCAAGGGTGATGAACGATGGTGTAAACTGATAGTCACACCTTAGGTCAGTGTTAATCTCTCTTGGAATCTCATTGGGCAATGGTTTAATTCTCTAATGATGCCATCAATCAATGATGACATTATATTAATATTTGATGGTGTTAAATGAATATAGTGCTGATCTAACAACTAATGGTGACTTAATGATCACAATTAGTGGAGGATCAGGTCATCACCACATATGGTGAGTTACGTATGTAAATATAGATTTGAATAAACCTTAAACCAATGGTTCCTTGGTTCAATTGATCTAATCGTTAGACCTATACTTCAATTGATAACTTTGAACAATGAACCCGATTCAATGAATAAGATTGGATGCTTCAACATCCAATGGATTAGAATGAATCCCATGATATTATATATGGGTCTTAGTCATGAGAATTTGATGGTTCAATATCATTAATTTGTTGTCTTACCTTTGCTCTCCTATAGTTATATTTGACAAATGACCATAATAAGTGGGCGTGTAATTAACTTCAATGTGATATAGTTTGTTATACCTAACCTTAATGTAATTAAATGATGGTGATTGGTTATAATCATCCCTCTAGCATGATTAATGTGACAATATAATACACTCTTCTTGTGTTGAAACCACAATGTAGTGCTATTTGAATATCATAGTGTCTTGCAATAATAATACCTACAAACACATATTTGTTGATGATCTTTTGAGCCTTGTTTAAGGCATGGAATGATGAGGATAACCTTGGTATGAATAATGTGATGGTCTTAATGATCTTTGGGCAGGTTTGAAGCCATGATTAAGGTGAAATCCTCTTCATGTTCCAATAAGGGTTAAAACCCTGGAACTTGTGATAAGATATTGGTATCTTGTAATAGAATGATGACAAGTTCGATCCATTATCTTGCTATGAATGATAGTATGTGGTAAAGGGATAAAGACCTATACCTCAAACATTTTTTTATCTTCTGAAGTTGCAATACACATACTCTTACTAGAAATAAACCAAGGCTTGTATGTCCATTTGTACGATGAAGCCTTAATTTGCCCAATTGGTAGCAACTAATCAAGTGCTACCCTAATTAATGTAGAGCCCTGTGCCATAGAACCTTCTTCGGTGTCAAAACTTGGTAGATGGTAACATGAGTATTCCAAATGGAAACTCAGAGCACATATTGTTGAATATGTGGGGGTACATGTTACCCTAACCCCAAGTGCTTAGGGAGAATGACTGCGGTCATACCTATCCCTCTTTTTGAGAACAGTTATGGTTGTTTCTCGATAATTATCACGTGATAAAGGATTTTCTTTGCATACCTTAGTTTCTAGTGCCATGACCTATACCAAGGTGGGCTAGTTGTTTACATGACTATATGTTGTTTTTTTCCAATTAGACTGATATGTCACTATAGTGCAAAATCATACTAATCGAATATGGAGAAGATTTTGAAGTTCGACTCTTCCTTGATCTTATATGGAACTGATTACAACCAAGTGGTGGTCAGTTGGACATTAAGTGGTATGACTCAAAACTCCCCAGGGCATAATAAAAGATGTAATATAAGCCGTATAATATATTTTCTAGGGTTAAGTACATCTCACATTGGTTGAGCAGCTCTTATCTTACCTTTATACTACATAGTTCTTATATGATGTAGACTTATGAAATTTGAGTAATTATACTTGGTGATAAAGTTTATTTGCTTAATTTCTTAGTATGCTTAACCTACTCAATCTGCTTACATTATTCTTCAATACCTTATTAGCTCAGCTTATTATTGTAATTAATATATTGTAATCAATATTTATTGGAGAGAGTTATATATCTCGTTGGGACTGAGTGTCACCCGTGGGTCACCACATCTTTTTAGGGGGTTGCAGGTAATGAGGTCGAGGTTGTGCTGTGGAAGAGAACCAACCTCGTGATCAATAGATTCAGAAGGTTGATCAGTTGTAGATATCAATAATATAGTTCTAGTATCATCCTTGTACTCTCAAGTCTGGGTATGGGATGTGTTTTCTAGATGATATACCTACATCGACTTGAGATTTTGGTAGTATGCCAATGTTTGTAAATATATGGCTTATATCTATGAAATATCTTTTGTATATAGGATGTGGCTAAAGAAATTGGACCCAGATGTAAGTACCTATTATAGTATATGAGAATGGAAGGATGGACCTTTATGTAAATGTTTTAGAGTTTGTTTACATTGTTGAAATTGGTTTTAATTATTTTGCATTTTGACTATGCAATTAATTAGTAGTTGATTGTGTTTTGTGTTTTTGTGATCTCATTTAGCATGATTAGATGTCAAATAGATATTATTAAACTACCCTTGACCCTATGGGTCATAATAAAAACTTGATTAAGAACATAACCCATCATTAAGAAAGGTTCAACCTATTTCTTACTTATTTGGTCCATGGTTTGGGTTTTGGTCTTACTAGGTTCCAAGTTGGAGGTTTATTTATGTGATGATCTTTTATTGATTATGGCCCCATAATGAATTTTTGGTTTGAGTTTCAAGTCATATGAGGTTCCCTTTATTTTATATTATTATTATAAGTTTTATTTCACTTGGGTATCTTTCAAGGCCAAAATACTCATAATAGGGAAAAGAGACTATCAAGTCATGAGATCCAAATATGGAAGATGATATAGATCAACAAGGTGAGGAAATATGAAGCACATTCAAAGATAGATGGATGCCTCACTAGGCTCTAGGCATCAAGATCCAACATTGGGTTCAACACTCCTACTTACATGCAATTATCAATATAGCTCACTTATGGCATTAGGGTTCAACATATGACTCAATTGAACATACATATATGTGGTTCACAAGGATTAGCGTAAACTATGAATTGAAAGGGAAAGACATGATATATACCAAGATTAAGAAAAAGAATACAAATCTAGTCATATATGCCATAGAGGCCATTATGGATGTAATTTAGTGTCACAAGAACCATCATACAAGAAGAGGTAGACCTTAGGAATTTAGGTCATGAAACATCATGAGTTAACAAAATTCAAGGATATAATTGGGTTTGATGCACAAAAGTGGTAAAACTGATAAGTTGATAAAGATATCACCATCCATGTCATACATAGCTCATAAATCCGAGTAGCATGTCATATAGACTAAACAAGAGAATAGGGGGATTATCGGGTAATATTGTGTCATAGAGGGGGAGCATGTTACTAATGTCTAAGATTTGGGTTAGTATTTATGTCATATATATGCAATATTACAACTTTTGTCAAGATTATTCATTAAAGTCCAAAAACAAGCCACATATGAGCATTAGCGACATTCAACGTGAAAGAAACATGATTAGGGCCCTCATTTAGTTCAAAAGTGTAAAAAGTTACTATTTCTAGGATTACAATGTAGGTCTGAGAATAATGATCTATGATTAGCCACAAACATGAATAAATTATTTAACATGAGCAAAGTTAGTAACTTTTAGGTAGTGCATTTTGGTTAAGGGAGTTGGCAAATATAATTTCTTAAGGTTTCAATAAGAATTATAGGGATATTGGGATGTTGTCATTAGTACCAAATCTAGGGGGGTGATTAGAAGGGGTGAGCCAGCTCATGTTGGTATCGATGTGAATGCTTCAGGTGACACCTCACAGTCAAATGGTCCTTTGATTCACCTTCTGGTACAGAGGGAAAAGGGTGTGTTGGCACTCAATCTCAACTATTCTTAGGGACAAACCCTAGATACTAGGTCTTCCATCCATCTCCTCATTCTCTAGCTTCTTTGAAGCAACAATATTAGCCATGTTGGGGGCCCTTGTTGGAGCTCGCCTCTGTAGATCTATAATACTAGAGGGTCACCTGAGTCAACAAGTCACCACAAGCCCATCCCACCACTTTACTCACCCCATGGGAGTCCAGGGCACATTTGCACCTAAGGGTTGAGGTAGCAACTCCAATGAGCAAAGGGGACAAAGGGGGATGGAGGCACGAGTGAAATAGATGGTGAAGGAAGGAAAAAAGAAAAAAAGAGAAAGAAGAAGGTTAGGAAGAAAAAAGGGAAAAAAGGAGGTTTTTCTTATCATGGTGGTGGTGGGACGAGCTGCACTGGTGCATCTACAAGGTGACATATGAAGGTGGAAAATGAGCTTCCAATCGTCAGATCTTGGGGCTATTTTGTGGAATGCAAGATCCACATTCCATTTTAGCTACAAGCATAGGGAAGATCATGCTAGATTGGGAGGGGGAGAAAACACAAGTGAAGTGGGTGGACCATTCAAGTTGACTAGGCCCAATAAAGGGTTGGCATAAGAACTAGAAAAGGAATAAATGAGCTAAACTCAAGCTTTAAATATATAAACTTTGAGAGATCGTATCTCGGGCTTCAGAGATCTATTTTAGGCATTTTTCGCACCATTGCAAACATAATCAAAATGTTTACAACAAGACATCCCTAGACACATAGTGAGGAGGTTCAAAATTAAAATCAAGGGTATGATACATAAATAGCATTGAACTTAAGTCACACTTAGGTTTTAATATAACATCTTGGAATATAGAAGCAGTGTGACTTAAAATAAGTATCAAAAGCCTTTTAATCATAAAATTGAACAAGAGGGGTTGAGATTGAGCAAGATAGAGAGATATAGGATACACATTGGAGGAGAGAGAAAGTCTATTTATCGAAAAAGTCTTCAAGGTTATCAACATCAGTGATAGGTCCACAAAAACATGATTTGACCATATATGACACTTAGGGTAGAGCACAATCTTCTAATTGTGGGGAATGGATTTTCAAGGACTCCACTACTATGGAAAAATGGGACATCACAAGAGAGACTTTCCTAATATTTATATCACACCACCATAGAGTTCAAATTTGCAATTTCATACTCCACAAAGGTAGGTTCTAATTAGAGGAGAATGTTGTTCAATGACTTTAGGCTCTAGAGGGGGAGCACCTAGTAGCAATAGTGGATAGTGAAGATAATGAGGAAAAGAGAGAGTTACAAGACGTTTCTTATCTATGACTCAATCAGAA
Source organism: Alisma plantago-aquatica (assembly GCA_963693085.1). Classification (NCBI taxonomy): domain Eukaryota; kingdom Viridiplantae; phylum Streptophyta; class Magnoliopsida; order Alismatales; family Alismataceae; genus Alisma; species Alisma plantago-aquatica. The sequence continues at coordinate 526,510,129 of OY856415.1, forward strand.
GGAGTAGTCTCTCTAGAGTGGTTAGGTGTGAAATGCTTCTCTTTAACATCTTTTTGTTTACAATTTGGTTAGATCATGGTGTGACACATTGTTTTATGTAGAGTCATTCACTAGTGGATTAAACTTTTTAGATCATCATTTATCTTGTGATTTTTTGTTGAGAGTACTGTTAGGAGAGTAGAAGGTTTTAACATAAGTTTATCTTGGATGTGTCTTCAGTTATAGTGGGTATACCTAGCAGTTAATCTCATATCATTACACATAACTGTACATTCAAATTGTTTGGGTCTGAATTACCTTGAGATACCTTGTCCAATTCGATTTTTAGAAGAAAGAGACTATCTTTTATCAAGGTTGATTTTACATTGTCTATACTAGATATTGGAAGTCTTACACACGTACATAGTATCAATTGATGTAGTTGATAAGTTGATGAGAAAATGGTGTGAGGCCTTTTCAACACTGATCACTCTTTTTCTTAGGTCAAAAGTGTAAACACAATTGTCTAGTCAAAGACATCAGAATTTAAAATTATACCTGACTTCACGAGGCGTCTGTAGCTCAATACATAATCTATTGTAATAGTTTGGGGTTGAACACATGGAGAAGGATACCAATAGAATAAGAATGATATATCTTAGCTTAGTTTAGTCAAATCAAAGAGGTGAAATTGGTGTTCTGGTCAAGGAATGAATTAATCTAATTAATTTTGTAAATCTAAGTTATTAAAGATCAAAGAAGAAATAAAGATAATTGTGAAATGATAAAAGGGAAACTTGGATGGGGTTTAACCAATCAATCCAACCTCAACCATGTAAAACCTTATTATCTAATTTATATATATATCTTAAAATGTTTCACAAACAATCATAAAAGATATCCACTCTTTCCTTCTCTCGAAATCTGGGTAGATTTTTATCCCAAGTTATCTCTCTCTCGATATGATAACCAAAAGATCAAACATAACCATATGACTTTTATTATAATAAATTCTCACTCTCGTGTCTCATTACTAATCTATACTCCATATCTAACTAAAATAATTCTCTCAAATAAATTCATAGAAAATGTCCCAAGAAGGTAGCTAATCAACACGTGACACATTAAAACAAGAGCATAAAAACAAAATTATAGGAACTTATGAAATAAATAGAAGAAAGAAAAATTACATGGTTTGGAGGGTTTGATGGCTGCTCCCAACCTAAGTTATGGAGTTTAGGCTCTCATGGTACAAGAAGGAAATAGATTACAACTTGGACCAGTCATGGTTGGAAGGGAGAAGAGAAAAGTTGCCTGGTATCCAAGTCTAGAGGTTAATGTCTAACTATGTCTATGACACTAGCCATGTTGATGGTCTCTAGACTTTGGCTTTGATCTCTATTACACAGACATCCCACGATTACCACTAATCATGAGATTAGATCATAAGTTGAGATTTGAACATGATACAAAAGTCACTCTAACTTTTTCTTTAATTTCAAAACTTATTATCTCTCACATTCAATCACATATTCAACTTTAAAAGGGAATGTAAAATTTGACAACTCTAATCTAATTTCAACAATAAAGACACATGTCTAAATATTCATTTTGTTTCTCACACTTCCAAATATATATGACATTATAATCAGATACATTCTCTATTGTTAAGGACTCAAAGTTACACATCATCAATCACAACTCTTTGACTTCTATACAAGGACCTAGAGTGACATGAATTGACATAACTTGACTAATCTGATACTTAACTATTGTGGAAGATCTACTCGGGCATTGACATTCTTTGATCCACATGGTTTCCCTATAAATTTGTGAGTAGAGGGGTGAGCCTACTCGCTCAGTGAATGAGTACCTCAAAGAAACAATATAAAGCACTTTAACAGTCAAATATATATTATTGAGCAAGTGAATTTAAAGCAGAACAATAATGAACTATAGAGGAACTAATCATTCACATACATATATATGACAGGTTACTCTAGATGACTGCAAGGAGTCAATCAATCACTAAAAAATATTGATCAATCATAAAGGAAACTAGTATTAAAAAATGCATATAGCAAGTTACTATATAAAATTACATGGAATAAATCAATAATGACACACACTTGATTAATCTCACATTCATCTTATTATGCCCTAAACCCACATGAGGTGTACCACAACATGTGAAAGTATCACAACAAGCTATGATCTCACTATACAAGACTTAGAATCATGTCAGGGATCCTATGTTTGTAATCTCAATACCACATATGTAGCTGTTATTGCCACATCTGGCTCTTGACGGCTAATGGGAGCGTCCAGATTATTCTTAAACTCCTCTCAATTTGGGTACTCAGGTGGGGAGTCAAAGCCCTTAGGCTTGTTGTGCACTGGTGCACCTACCAAAAATGTCCACTGATTGCCACAACTCGTAACTTAGGTACCACCAACATCCCCAATTCATGTTGGATACATGTAATTTATGGAGTCCGTCCTCACTGGCCTAGACCCCTGCACCCTATTGGTGCGCTTTGACTAACCTCGACCAACGTGAGTCATCTAGTCAGGAAGCATGTTTCCTCCTCATATCACATGCCTCATGTGAGGATTCTATAGTGTTCAAGACATGTAAATGTCTAATTCACTCTTTATATTCATAGTTCAATCATCAAATCAACATTTTTTGATTTAACCTTACAAACAATCCTTTTCATAAATTATCATCAATCTGTATCATAAACTAAATAACACCACTTATATCACTAAAGAGTACTAAATTAAAAGCACTTGATTTGTAGAATACCCTATACTTAGGGTTTCATTCACCTCATTCACATATCACACAACTCATATAAATAATTTATGCATCATAATCTTTCACTGATAAAAGACTACTTTCAATAATTCACATACAACCAACATATATATGAAACCCTATATTATACTAAACTGGGGTTTTCAATCCATTCACTAAAATACCTACATCAAGAATAACGTTGAAAAAAATGAAGTTATGACGATAAAAGAATCAAATCAATTGAATTTCATGATGTCTATTCTCAAACTTTCAACTTTCCAATCATCTAGGGTTCACCCTCTTTACTGGGGTATCAAGTAAGAAATGATGACATCAACAAAATCTAACATAGCATCTGACATATCTGTACTATGCATTAAGATAAAACAATCATTCATAAACAAAGAGATTCAAGTAGGCAAGTTTCTTTATTCAATTATACAACAATTTCCGACATAACAAAAAACCCTAGAATTTGGTACATTGATCTATCTTCTGTAATAAATTCAAGAATGCTTATCTAGATTATCAGAATCCATTTATAATATGATTTTATCATTTTGAATTCATCATATTAGGAGAATAATCCATTTCTAATCCATTTTACACAAGCTAGAACTAAAAAACCATTTAGGGTTTGTTGTCACATATAAGAGAATCAAAGATTTGTGGTGGATTTAATCTATTTTCATGCAATATACTATTTAAAGGAAGTACCCACTCACCCTTGTGTGTGAAAACATCTTACAAACATATCCCACATCTAAAAATCTTGAACTCATATCAAAACCCTAGCAAATGACCACTTTGTTCTTCCTTTCAACTCAGAAACCCAATGAATGGATATTTATGGAGAAAGAGTGATAAAAGGGGAAGATTTGATATCATTTCATATCAAATCAGAGGAGGGACATAATCTTGACATGTTAGAGAAGATTCACCATAAAAGGATTTGTAAAGAAGCTAAACTTACTTGATTTCATCATATCTCGGATAGTGAAACCATAGGTCAACATCTCCGCCACTTTCTTCTCTCAAAACTCGATCTCTCTTCTCTCTCTAGAATTTCATTTCTCTTGAATGGATCATGAAATATGGGAGCTCCTTGGGTGCAAGGTTGCTCATATAGAGCAATTGAGCTGCTTGGGTCAATTGCAAATTGACCCTGCTTACACTTTCTTTTATTTTAGTAAAAATTTTAGTCATTAAAATGTTACCATGAATAGTTTACTTCAAAGGTCAAAAACCCTCTAAAAATTTCAAAAATTTACTATTTGTTTTACATTTACTTTAAGAGACCCAATAAAAATTTCTTATAATTTGAAGCTACCACTAAATAACTAAAAATCAAATATGACGCTGCTAAACAACCATCTACAACATGGTTAGTTGAAGTATTGTTTGACTGGGAAACACATTCAAATAACATCTAAATATTATGAAACTTTTCAATAACATGCATGATTGAGTTATAAATATCATATACAAATGTCAAGTAAATCCAAGTTACATGGAAAATATGAAAAATAATTTACCATACTACTATCCTAATAAAATTCCATGTTTATATACTCTCAAAACCCTAATTTTGGTGATAAGGATTTACACTTATCAAACCCTAAACCTTCAAACTAAAATAATGATTGGTGTTCATTCTTCAGTTTGAAATATAACAATTATGCTACCATCATTGATCAGGTTTAAATTTTGATTGATCTAATTAAGCTTGTAGTCATCTAGGTAACCCTAGTTTACCAATTGAGCTCAGATGCGGTCATAAAATCCCCCCCACCCTAAAACTATTTTGTCCTTGAAACATAAATATGCAAGAAAAGTACATTTAAGGTTTTTTTTTTAACTTTTGAAATCTTATATGTCATTATAATCTTGTATTTCAAATTTGAATATTATTCAAACTTGAGTTCTTTGTTTACTCTTTTAACCACTAAAAATTTAAAGCAAAGCCTCTCAATGACAATAAAATAATTATCTATGTCACAATCAATAGTAGGAAAGAGAAAGAGAAATCAACCATTTTCAATCTTTCATACTCTTGAGGTGTTACATCAACACTGGGAATCTGATCCAACTATGTGAATTTATACAGTTCCATTTGTACTAGTTGTTCTTTATTACATCAGAGTAACTAAAGAGAGTTCACTCTGTCATTTTGAAGTTTACTATTGTGCTGGTCAGATAGCAAAACACTCATAAGCTATAAGACTAAATTTCACAACAATCAAACAACATTGAGTTGGATTACTAGTATGAATGACTAAAGCCATATCACCCTTTTCAATTTGTACATTGCTCACACATGTACAAATAAAAGCATAAGTAAAACAAATTTAACTCCCTTGATATGCCTTCCACAAATTATACTTTATAAAAAAATTCATGTATTATTGAAAGCTATTTATTTTCTCTGATTTCTCTTCTTATTCATTACTAATGGTTTCTTCTTACTTATCCTTCTCATTTTTTTTGAAAATATCAAGAGATTCATGATTCATCATGTAATCCCCTTACAGGAAAAACTTTGCAACTATCGTTACAATGGTATAGGGGTGTTTCAAATCCAACAATCTTAGAAATGAAAATGGGACACTGTTCCCACTTGCAAGATCTTGAATCAGATCGTAACACCCATTTGATGTAAGAAAATGGTAAATGAAAATGGGACACTTAATTATCCTTCTCATTTTTATCATATAGATTAAACATCATTAATCATTAAATATTTGAAGTGAGAATGGATTATTATTCATCCTTGCTATCACTGTAATAATTTTATTTCAGATTACACTTTGGTCATGTTGTACTTCTTATTTTACTCGAAACACATTTTTTACATTTCAAATCTATTTCTTATTCTTTGTTCTTAGAAATTTCCATATTGTTGATCTATCCTCATTACAACCTTTAAACATTGGATTACATTCATTTCTAGTTTACTTCTCATATTTCTAATCTTAGGATCTTGTCTTATAATGGTGTTAGTCTCAAGTTTAAATCACTAATGACATCCCTTGGAATACTACAACCCAAAACATTCTAGGGTTTTGTTTCTTATCTATAATATGATCTTATTGTGACGTGATATTACCCCCTTAAAGTCTTCCTTATATTTACCACTTGAATTTCCTCTCTCTTACTCGACAATTAAGATAGATTATTTTCTTAATGTACTCTTCTAGGGTTTAATCATCATATTATGTGCCATTAATACATTCAATAGATTTTTCTACCATAGTGGTTATGCATCCTATAGAATACATTTTCTTATCACTTCATTCCCACATTGTTCTCATTAAGGAAGATATAAAAGAGAAGATCATTTTGAGATTTAGAATTCTTATCTTCAATCATTTGCTTAAGTCATTTCCTGTATCTAGTCTTAATTAGTTATGAACAAGGATACTAGAGTAATTATCACTTTCTTGAATATGAAAACCTCTCTCTTTTATAATTTATATTACTCCGTCATGTTTCAAACCCTACTTTATTTTCCATAATCCTCTCACCATATGCTACTGTTCAACCTATCATCTTTATCTTCTACTTATGTCTTATGATCATGTTTCTCATTCATGTGTATGCTTATGCATTCCATGCCACATATATTTCTTATTATTCTTTTACTAATGTGAAGTTGAAATTCTAAATCAATATACTCCCTACTAATTTCATCTTATGTTTAATAAATGACATGTCTTTCATTGAAAATCGAAGGCTCATGTAGGGGTCAACAATAGTTTCTCTTTCAATCAAGATTCTCTATTATAAATATAATATACATTTATATGACTTGTTCATTTGTTTAGCTACACTTTTGTTCTTCCTTCGAAAATTAGTTATATTTCACCACAAGGAGCTTATTGAGTACATTTGATAGAAACTAGGTTGTTACTTATAGAGACTTTGAATCAACAGGTAGTAAAGTAGAATGCATTTAAAATTCTTCATGGAAGTACAAATTTCATCTCTCAGTTATATAGTATAGCACTCCTTCCTTAATCAAACCCATCATTCCATCACTCCCCTTTTATTTCATCTGAGTTTCCTATCATAATCTTATAGTTTACATGTTCATCTAGTTCTATTCAATTTAATTCTTTTGAAGACTCTTCACCTCTATGTACTTATTATATATCTAACTCCTTTCTCCTATTTTCCCTTTATTTTGGAGTACATAAATGCATTTACTCGTTTCTACTACCCATTTCTCTTAAGTGATTCTTTCTATCTTGGACCTTATAGACTTTTCTCATTTCTTTTTCATATTTCATATTTAGAGTTCATATATACTAATCATTAAACATAATCTAATCCTTATATCATTTTTTTCTTGATTTCTTTTCTATTCTATCACTTGTGTATCATCCAATATTCTTAACTCGTTTCTTCTTTACTTCCACTTGTTTCAAATCAAATAAAATATCTCAATTACTCATATGATTAATTTATCTATATCCATTCTTTCTTCTTCATTTCTTGTTCTATATACTAATATCTGTCTCAAACCTACATTCATTCTTGTTTTATACCCAATTTAAAGTTTTCTTATCTAAGACCCCAAAGTTGGATTTTAGATATCAGTCCCAACTAATTCTTAGTTCTTCCAATCTTTCTCTTATATTTCAACATTTTAGTGTATATACATTCTCACTACAATCTGAGTTTTCCTCCCTATAGTTTAATTACTCGTATTAGATTTATAAATAGGAGTCATTGGATCCCAGTAACACATCATGCTAGTCAGACCAGGAGGAACCTACACTCTTGAAGCCAAGAGCTACTTAGGATTAACCAACTCTTATTCACCTCAAACATGTGGAGAACATCCACTTAAAATTACTTAAATATAACTTCTGATCTACTTGATATAAAGAATGTAATCAATAAATGAAGTAACTTTGTGATATGTAATAATCTTAAAGAACCATATATACTCTCTAAAAACTGAATATTAGAATTCAAATATATAAGAGAATTTCTAATCATCTTCAATCTGGAAAAATAATAATAGTTGTATCTCATTCTATCTTTAAGCTCTTACTCCTTCATTACTTTCTGGTCTCCTAACCCTAATATTTCTAGGGTTTCTCTCTAGTCCATTATTCCTCTACATACCTCACTAGGGCATCCAGAGAAGAATAGATAGAGTAGCTTGATACTGGTCAACCTAAGTATTTAGATATTGGGCTAGGGTATCCAAGTACTCAGACCTCCTAGATCTATTGACACATCACCTCCTAATTGTCACACTTATGACTCTAACTTACTATCCTAATGGTCTCTGATGACTCATCCTAAGCTATGATAACAAGCTGTTACACCACATCCCATGATTACCACTAGCTATGAGATTAGGGTATAAGTAGAAATTAAACATGATAAAAAATCACTCTTAACTTTTTCTTAAATTTAAAAACTCTTTGTCTCTCACATTCAATCACATAAACAACTCTAGAAGGGAAACTAAAACTTGACCACTCTAATCTGATTTCAATGAAGATACATTTTTGAATATTTATTATGTTCCTCACACTTCCAAGTATATACGACATGATAATTAGATACATTCTCTATTATTAAGGAATCAATGTTACATATTATCATTCACAACTCTCTCTCTTCTGTACAAGGACCTAGAGTGACAAGGACCAACATAACTTGACTAATCTGATACTTAGCTATTGTAGCAGATCTACTCTGGCATTCACATTCTTTAATCCATGTGGTTTCCCTAAAAATTTGTGAGTAGAGGGGTGATCCTACTCGCTCAGCGAATGAGTACTTCAAAGAAATAATATAAAGTACTTTAACAATCAAAGATATATTATGGAGAAAGTGAATTTAAAGTAGAACAGTAATGAACTATAGAGGAACTAATCATTCACATACATACACACACACACACAGATATATATATATATATATATATATATATATATATACATACATACATACATATATATACACACACACACACAAATATATATATATATATATTTGTGTGTGTGTGTATATATATGTATGTATGTATGTATATATATATATATATATATATATATATATATATATATATATATATATATATATATATATATATATATATATATATATATATGACATGTTACTCAAGATGATTACAAGGATTCAATCAATCATTGAACAATATTGATCAATAAAAAAGGAAAATAGTATTTAGATACATATAAAATATCAAGTTATTTTATAAAATTCCAAGGAATAAATCAATAATGATAGACACTTGATTTATCTCACATTCATCTTATTATACCCTAAACCCACATGAGGTGTACCACAATATGTGAAAGTATAGCAACAAGCTACAATCTCACTATACAAGACTTAGAAGCATGCCTGGGATCCTAAATCTGTAATCTAAATACCATGTCTGCAGTCGACATAGCCACGTCTGGCTCTTAGCAGCTAATGGAAGCATTCAGATATCTCAAACTCCTCTCAACCTTGGTACTTAGGTGAGGAGTCAAAGCCCTCAAGCTTGTTGTGCATCCTTGGTTCTACTGAAGATGCCCACTGGTAGCCACAACTCATAACTCAGGTACCACTGGCATCCTCAGTTGGTGTTCGACACCAATCATTCAAGGAGTCCGCTCTCACTAGCCGTGACCCCCACACTATAATGGTGCACTCCGGCTTACCTCAACCTACATGAGACCTCCGGTTGAGAACATATTTCCTCCTCAAAGTGCATAATTCCTATGAGGAGTCCATAGTGTTTAGGGCATCTAAATGCCAAATTCACTCTTTAAATTTGTAGTTCAATCATCGAATAAAAATTTCTTGATTTAACCTTGTAAACAATCCTTTTCATAAATTATCATCAATATGTATCATAAACTAAATGACACCACTTATCTCACTGTAAACCACTAAATTGAAAACACTTGATTCACATAATACCTATCCTTAGGGTTTCATTCACCTCATTCACATATCACTCAACTTGTATAAGGACTTTATGCATCATAATCTTTCACTGATAGAAGACTATTTTCAATAATTCACATACAACCAACATATATATGAGACCCTGGAATAAACAAAACTAAGGTTTTCAATCCATTCACTGAAATATCACGCATCAAGAATAAACTTGAATTAATGAACTTATAACGATAAAAGAATCAAATCAACTGAATTTCATGATGTCTATTTGCAAACTTTTAGGAATTTGGTATATTGATCTATCTTTTGTAATAACTTCATGAATGCTGATCTAGATTATTGTAATCATTTCTAATATGATTTTATTATTTGAAATCATAATATCAGAAAAACCCATCTCTAAACCATTTTATACAAGCTACAACTGAAAACCATATAGGGTGTATTGTCGCATATAAGAGAATTAAAGACTAATGGTGGATTTCATCGAATTTCGTGAAATCTACTATTTATAGGAAGTAGCCACTCACCCTAGACTGTGAAAACACCATAAAAACGTAGCCCACATATGAAAAACTTGAACTCATACCAAAGAAAATCATTGCTTTCTTCTTCCTTTCAACTTGGAAACCCTATGAATGAAGATTTACGGAGAAAGAGTGAGAAAAGGGTAAGATTTGGTATCATTTCAAATCAAGTCAAAGAAGGGACAAAATCTTGATATGTGAGATAAGATTCACCATTAAGTCTATGTAAAGAAGCTAAACTTGATTTCATCATATCTCAGATAGTGAAACCCCAGGTCAACATCTCTGCCACTTTCTCCTCTAAGAACCCTAGCTCTCATCTCTCTCTAGAATTTCATTTCTCTAGAATTGATAAAAAATATGAGAATTACTTGGGTGCTAGGTTTCTCATATAGAGCAATTGAGCTACTTGTGTCAATTGCAATTTGACCCTACTTATATTTAATTTTATTTCAGCAGAATTTTCTGTCTTTAAATGGTGCAGTAAATCATTTACTTCAGAGGTCAAACCTCCTCCAAAAATAATGAAAATTTAGCATATTGGTTTCCATTAATGTTAAGATCTTCAATAAAAATTCCAAGAAACCAATAAATAATTAAAAATCAAATACGACACTACTAAAAAACCATCTACAACATGGTCAGTAAAAGTATTGTTCGATCGAAAACCACATTCAAAGAACATCAATATATTTTGAATGTTTTCACTATCCTAATCAAGTTCCATATTCATGTACTATTGAAACCCTAATTTTTGTGATTGGGGTTTACACTTCTCAAACCCTAATCCTTCAAACTGAAATCATGATTATATTTCATTCTTTGGTTTGAAATATCACAATTAATCTACCATCATTATATAGGTTTAAATGATGATTGATCTAATTAAGCATGTAATCATCTAGGTAAATCCTAGTTTACCAATTAAGATCAGAAGCGGTCATAATAATCTCGATTGAAGCATTTAAGCTCTTCGTCTCTGATAATATTGGATATCTCTCCTGGTGGCTATTGTTTGATATTTATAGGAATATATAAGAAGTTTTAGAGTTGGTTTTGGAATTTGACAAGTCAAGAAATAAATGCAAATGGGATCCGACACATATTTGAATGACGTGATAGCGAGCTCGATATGTGTTGTGGCCAAATTTTGATATGTTTTTGGAGGATGATGACTTGACAATGGCAGGAGGTCGATATATTGCAAACTACGGACAAGTTCATGGTGGCCATTCGAAGGAAGTAGTATCTAGGTCAATGGCTTGGCTAGAGAATGGAATGCGCTATATCGAGGCTGGTGTGCATAATGTTGTCAGCTATGATATTTCGATCAATGTGTATGTGAAGGTTTTGAGGTTGATGGCTAGAATATTAGAGCTGTGGTCGATATGTGCACAAAGTTGGCTATTGTGACTGTCGATCTTGGTTGCTTGTGTGTTGATCAATATTGATGTCCCCAAGATGGTGGTCGATGGATGGTTGTCGAGCATGTAGTGGAGTGAATTATGAGGTCTTCCACTACATAGTGCATAGAGGCATGAAAATAGATCGATAATAAACTGATAAGGTGTAATTCCAATTACATTATGACGGTAAAAAATGGTCAAGCATAAACTCTATGATTATCATCTCAATTTAATGGACCTTGACAAGGTATAATGTGAATGTGGAAGAATCCACTTGTGTGCACTATGATTTTCTACTATTTAATTAAGTAATAGAGATGAAAACTTATCTTTATTGTTAGCCTTGTTTTTCTATTCATGTCCTTTCCGATTCGTCCAAATGAAGTATTGTGTAAAACACAATTAAGAATTAGTGTCATTGTAGTTTCCATTCAATCATTAATTTATTGCCCCCTCTTGTTTTAGTTAAGTCTCAAGGCTTCTCATCTTTTCTCTCTTTGCACTTTTTGTTTCAGTCCAATATATCAACGAGTTTTCAAGCATCCCAAACAATGTAAAATTGTTGGCTTATTTCCTTTAATCACCATGACCAATTTATTAGACATAAATAAAATTGTTTTATTATACCTGCAATCAAAAAATTAGATTTATTATGCATTTGTATTTAGAAAAAGGATAAACTATGAAAACGCTAAGAATCAAACAAGTAAAGGCATATCATGTCTAATAAAGGTATGAAAATTAAGATAAAATGCATAGTAATATTACATAAATTTGGATGTTATCAACCACCCTAATCTTATAATTTGATTGTCCTCAAACAAGACTCAAACTCAAAGATCCTAAGCTAACATCCAAATTGAGCCTAGAAATAAACACAAATTTTGAAAAATAGTTTCAAATTACAAGTTGTCCATGACATGTTATTTCAAAATGAACCTCCACCAAACAAACAAACCTACTAATGTAAGATTAGAGAACTACCCGACATGTTTAAGTGATTTCACTATGGTCTAATAAGATTCTTAGGGATTGAAACCATATATATAAGCATTAAACCACAATCACTTAGGAAATTGAGAAAAATGATGTATACGAGTGACAAACTATCATTAGGATTTTATGTAAACCAATCAAGTACAACAAACTTCCCACTTATTTGTTTTCTAATGCAAAATTTAAAGATAAAAGACTCTAATGACTTTTGAGGTCCCCGACCTGCTTTAGGATGGTCCATGTAACAAACAACAATCCCTCCAGTCTGAGCCGGTTATGAAAGTAGTGATATGATCTCCACGTACCATGCTCGAGCCATCCCTACTATTGGGAAAGTCTCATTAGTCTCCTAGGGGTTCTTAAAAGAAACTCTAATGAATTTTTGCATGACATTATATCAGGCACAACATACCCACATTTGTGAGCACAGTCATACACCAGTTGGGCATCATCCTTTATTCTCCTAAAAAGTGAAAATAAATCATTCATGCTCTTATTCACTTTCATTCTTTTAACATTGTATTCTAATTAGTTGGGCATGGGTACTAGCTATATTTGGGATTCTTTTATCTTTATAAAAAAAGAATTATTTTTGGGATTTTTGGTCAACCAAGCTTCTTTTTCTCATTTTTTAAATTACTCAATATAATGTGGGAAACATCCACACCATCATAGTAAATGATCCATCTTAATTAAAAACAAAACTCATCATCACTCTCTCAAACCTTAGTGAACATTTTTATACGGTTCAAGGATCCTTAGAATATTGTCAAATCTGTGAGGACAACACTTGAAGTTTTGATCTTATACTAGTCTGAAAAAGTGGACACAAACCTTAGTTTCATCATTCATAACATAAAATAGGAAAATAAGTAATTTTAAACTATGGGTAGTAACATGTAATCTTAGAATTCATTTCCAAAATTATAGAAGGGAATCAATGAGATGAATGAAGCTGAAGGTCAAGAAAATATAATTATGATGGGGTGATTTAACACAAGATGAGAATTACACCCAACATGCATACCATCATAGACATAATTGCATAAACTAAAATTTACACAACAAAGACCTAAAAATGTAAAAATGAAAGACAAAGATAAAAGGAATAGAAGGGTGTACTACCCTACCACCCCAATTGTAAGGCCCCTAAACTTACTTAATGAGTTGAATGAGATTTATTACCATAATTTAATGCTTATAACCCTAATATAACCCTTTGATATGTTTTTAAATCATAATATAAGCTTAAGTTTCAAATTGGGTCCAATTTGGACACTGTTTGAGAAAGTAATGCAATTGTTTGTACATTTTGGACTTTTCTACAATTTACCCAACTAAGGGGTTTTCTTTGCAATTTGTCACATAAATTATGTTCATTAGATGTTTTATTATCATTCATGAGATTTTTGATCCATGAGAATCCTATTTAAGCCATGGTTTTAAGGTGTTTCCATTAAGGGTATTTTTGGGATTACCCCTTCACGGATGAGCTACTTTTAGTAGCTATCAACAAATGAATTATGTGATTGGCTGGGAATTTCGAATAATGAAAGATAATAATGTTAATAGGGATGGTGGGGGAGCTTCTTGTGTGTGTTCTTGTATATTCTTAATAATTTAAGGCCATAAACACATGGGGAAGCTACTTTTACACCTCATGCTTGCTTCTATCCTTATCCATGGGCTATATTTACCTCTTCCTTGCCCAAATAGGAAACTATGCTTGCTTTCTCTTTCCTCTAACCTGGAGCAACAAATCCAATCTGTGTTGCTGCAGAACCAACTGCTCTAAGGTAGAAGACAACCCCTTTTTGGAGAAGAAGGTCTCCTAGGGCTCCATCTAGTCCTACCTAGGGTTTCCAAGGTCATCTTCTAGGGAATTCGACCAAGGCAATTTGTTTTCTTCCTTCTTTTTTCATTTTTCTTTCTCTTCTCCTTCCTTAGACATTCCTCCAGGTCGGAACCCTACTGTTCCATGGTGAAAGTGTCTCTACAACTCAAAAATCTATCCTTCTTGTTTCTTTTTCTAGGATTTTGCTTCTTCGTGGAGAGAAGTACCTATTTGGCAAAGTTCAGATCTGAATCCAAGGTCTTCATTCCCTATTTGCTCGAGATTCTTTCTGTTTGGGATCTGAACTACTCTATAGAGTCGATTTATATAACATTCTTCACTTATATTGCTTACTAGAAGCTTGTTAGTTCATGTTTATGCCTTAATGTGTTGATTTAAGCATAGAGAAACCATGCTTGTTAAGAATTACGAATTTTTATGGTGTTCCATGTTTTGTTCCAGTTCTATATGAACTTGTAAATATGCGTATGATCTTTATAAGGTGTAACATGATCTGGGACTGGTTGATAGCATCAACCTATGGTGCTAAGAACAAAATAGTTGATGGTTCAAATTAGGGTTTTCAAGCTATTTCATTCCCTATCACACCACCGATGGTAATACCATTCAATAGCCAATGGTGTTGCTATTTTGGAAACTGATGTTCGTGATAAAGGGTGTCAAATTTATGGTGACAACCTATGGCCACCCCCTTAGGTCAGGTTTTGACTCAATTAGACGTTTAATTATCATCCACTAAGTATTCTAATGATGTTATCAATCGATGATGATATTGGCTTAATATTTGATGGTGTTAACTGAATGTATTACTGATCTAGCAACCAATGGTGACCTAATAATCAAAATTAATTATGGATAAGGTCATCACCATATATGATGAATTAGGAATGTAATTGTAGATTTGACTAAACCTTAAACCAATGGTTCCTTGGTTCAATTGATTTAATGGTTGGACTTATACTTCAATTGATAACCTTGAACAATGAACCTGATCCAATGAATAATATTGTATGCTTCAACATTCAATGGATTAGAATAAAGCACATGGTATTATATGTGGGTCCTAGTGAAGATAATTCAATGGTTCAATACCATTAATTTGTAGTCTTACCTTTGCCATCATATAGTTATATTTGATAAATCGCTATAATAAGTGGATGTGTAACTCCCATGTGATCTAGCTTGTTATACCTAACCTTAATGTAATTATATGATGTTGATTGGTTATAACCATACCTCTTGAATGATTAATGTGATAATGAATTACACTCTTTTTGTGTTGAAACCACATTGTAGTAATATTTGAATATCATAGTGCCTTGCCATGTTAATATTTGTGGACACATATGTGTTAATTATGTTTTGAGCCTTGTTTAAGGCATGGAATGATGATGATAACCTTACTATGAATAATGTGATGGTCGTAACGAACTTTGTGCATGTTTGAAGCCATGATTGAGGTGAAATCCTCTTCATGTTCCAATAAGGGTTAAAACCCTGGAACTTGTGATAAGATATTGGTATCTTGTAAAAGTATGATGATAAGTGTAGTCCATTAATTTGCAATGAATGATAGCATGTGGTAATATGACTAAGATTTATATCTCATATGTTTTATATCTTTTAAAGTTGTTATACATATACTCTTGTTAGAAAAGAATTAGGGTTTGAATGTCCATTTGTATGATTTAGCCTTAATTCACCCAATTGGCATAACAAATTAAGTGAAACTCTAATCATGTAGTGCCCTATGCCATAGATCTATCTGAGTGTTAGAAATTGGCAGATAGTGAAACGAGTATTCCTAAGGAATACTCGGAGTGCATATTGATGAGTATGTGGGTGTGCTTGTCATCCTGAATTCAAGTGTTAGGGGGGATGACAATGGTCATACCTAGCCCTCAGTTTGAGAACGGCTGCAGTTGTGTCTCCGTGATTATATATATATATGATGGTGAGATTGGAGGACAACAGTGGTTGTACCTTGGATGGTAGGGTATGCATACCCACCTCCTTTCACTAGTGTCGTGACCTGTACCAAGGACGGACTAGGCTGTTAGCAGCTTGACCTTATGTGTCGCTGTGGTGGACCCGTACTGACCGGGGGCGGAGAAGATCTTAGGAGTCTGACTCTTCCTAGATCTTATATGGCACTGATTTCGACTTAATAGTGGTCAGTTGGGACTTGAGTGGTATTTCTCAAATCCCTCAGGGCAATGTTATAAAAGAAGTGATACCAGCCATATAGTATAATTGGTAGGGTTTAATACGTATCACATTGGTTGATTAACCCTTGTGTTGTACTTACACTACATAGTTCTTACATGTTGCAAACTTATGAAAATTGTACAATTCTACTTGATGCTACAACTTATTTGTTTGACTGCTTAGTATGCTTAAACTGTTCAATCTATTCATATTGTTTATTCAATACCCTAACTGCTCAATGTATTTACTGTTAATTAACATGTTATAATCAATATATGTTAGAGAGAGTTATATCTCTCACTGGGATTGGGTCTCACA
Source organism: Alisma plantago-aquatica (assembly GCA_963693085.1). Taxonomy (NCBI): domain Eukaryota; kingdom Viridiplantae; phylum Streptophyta; class Magnoliopsida; order Alismatales; family Alismataceae; genus Alisma; species Alisma plantago-aquatica. Next base: position 526,527,160 of record OY856415.1, read on the forward strand.
TGTGGGTCACCACATTGTTTTAGGTGGTCATGGGCAACGAGGTTGAGGTCGTGCTGTAGAAGAAAACCAACCTGGTGATCAATGGATTCAGAAGGTTGGTTAGTTGTAGATGTTAGTAGTAGAGTCCTATTGTCGTCCCTGTACTCTTAGGTCCGGGTATGGGATGTGTTTTCTAGATGATATACTCGTATCGACACGATATTTTGTAGTATGCCAATGTTTGTAAATATATGGCATGTACATGTGAAATATCTTTTATATGTAGGATGTGATTGAGGTCCTTGGACCCATATGTAAATACTTGTTACAGTATATGAGAATGGAATGATGGACCTTTTGTAAATGTTCTAGAGTTTATTTACATTGTTGGAATCAATTTTAATTATTCCAGATTTTTGACTATGTGATAAATTAGTAGTTGATCGTGTTTTTTGTTTTGAGTAATCTCATTAAGCGTGATGAGGTGTCACAGTTAAGTTGGTATCAGATCTCTAGGTTTACTGAGTCTACAGGGACATAGGACTTAGGTTTGAGTCTGTTCTTATGTATCCAACATATCTGATCATAGTTTATGCTTATGCAGATATGTTTGGAGGACATGAAGAACATGTTGAGAGTAGCTATGTTGCACTAGGAGGAGGTGCATGGAGGATGGCATGTGATGAGAGAGTGCTAGAAGAAGGGCCAGAGTAGCCCACAATGCCTCATCTAAACCCGAAAATGATGGCCAATCCCGAGTTTCAGTCTATGTTTAGACAGATGATGGCCATAATTACACATATTGCTAACAAAGCGCCAACACCTCAAGCTAGGGCAGCCGCCTCTAATGTGGAGTCCTAAGGTGTCAGGAAGACATTTGAACGTCTTAGACATGTTGGGGAGATTGAATATGCAGGTACTTCTTATCCAGTAGACGCTGACATGTGGTTGACTGAGCTGGAAAAGGCATTCAAAATCCTAAACATCGCTGAAGAAGACAAAGTTAAGCATGTCGTATACTTGTTAAAGGGTAGTGTTGGCTAGTGGTGGGCCATAGAAGAGGAGAAAGGCCAGGATTTGTGATAGGATGGGAGGAGTTTTGAAGGGAATTTGTTAGCTGATATTTTCTAGAGTCCTACCTAGATAAGAAAGTCTCTCAGTTTGAGAAGATTCGTCAGGGATCTATGACTATCAATGAGTATGAATCAAAGTTTATGGAACTTCTGAGGTTCTGCCCACACATGGCAGTAACGGACAAGGAAAGGATCTGGAGATTTTAGAAGGGTCTGAGTATAGAGTTGACTGCTACAACATCAGCCTTAGAGAACAAGGAAAGGTTTTCCACCTTTGTGGAATCTATCAGGAGGATTGAGAGGTCTGCCATAGGGAAGTGTGAAGCTAATGCTAAGAAGCGACCTATGAAGTTTCACGAGAAATCATTTGGAGGCTTTAAGAATCCAAGGTTTTTCGCACCACCGTCGCAACCAAGGTCAACCTTCACTGAACCAAGATCACAGGCACCATCATAGTGGACCCTGAGTAGTGGTAGAGGTCATAGTTTTCCACCAATAGGAGCTCACAGTTCATCATCGGTCTCAGTTATAGGGCCGTTTAGACCACATAGTGATAACTGAGTGTGTCATCAATGTGGATAGACAAGGCATATTAGATGGAATTTCCCTATGAAGGTTGAGGAGGTGACTTAGCAGCCAAGGCAGAATCAACAGGGATCACAACAATGATAGTTTGATACTAGTAGTGGCAGAGGACGTGGTCAGACATCCCATGCAGGATCCTCAGGACAGGCGAGCAGAGGATGTGGACGGCAGTAGGAAACAACTAGGTTCTATGCCATGACCCAGCCGAAAGCAGTGGTCAATCCATGAGTCGTGACATGCCAAATGGAGTTATTTCATTCTGATATGTCTGCTTCTTGTTTCATATTTGTATTAGTAGACCCAGGTGCAGCACACTCTTTTATCACCAGAGAGGTGATAAATAGTTGTTATATACCTATTAGTATTAGATCTGATAGCCTGCGGCTAGAGACTCCTTTGGTTGATTCCACCGAGTTGCGGGAAGTGTGCCCTTCTTGTGTTCTTTCTTTCTCTGCACACAACATTCAAGTGGATCTTTTGCCACTCGACATGCATGGTTTTGATGTAATCCTAGGAATGGATACCTTGGAAAAATACAAGGTAGTCTTGGACTGTAGTACTAAGGTGGTGACGTTCCATGATGGAGATGTATAGTGGATTTTCCAGGGTGATAGCAAGATTCTTCCTACATGTTTGATGTCAGCTATGATAGCTGAGTGGCTGATGAGACAAGGATGTGAGGCTTTCTTAGCTCATGTTGTGGATACCAAGGCGGGAGGTCCTAGTATCCAGGAGGTACCAGTGGTGCAAGAATTTGAGGATGTCTTTCCTGAGTAATTTCCTAGCATTCCCCCTCCTAGAGAGATTGAGTTTGAGATCAATCTTGTTCCTGGAACACAACCCATAGCATAGTAAACATACAAAATGGCACCAACAGAGATGCATGAGTTAAAGAAATAGTTACAAGAACTGTTAGAGAAGGGTTTTATCAGGCCGAGCACTTCCCCTTGGGGTTCTCCCATGTTGTTTGTTAAAAAGAAGGATGGTTCAATGAGGTTGGGTATAGACTACAAACAGTTGAATAAGGTGACAATAAAGAATAAGTATCCTTTGCCGAGGATTGATGATGTTTTTGATCAGTTGAGAGGTGTCACTATGTTTTCAAAGATAGACCTGAGGTCAAGTTACCATCAGTTGAGAATTAAGGCTGATGACATACCCAAGTCAACTTTTAGGACTAGGTATGGTCATTATGAGTTTGTGGTTATGCCATTTGGGCTAACCAATGCACCTGCAACTTTTATGGATTTAATAAATAGGGTGTTTAGACCTTATCTTGATCAGTGTGTGGTCAGGTTCATAGATGATATCTTAATATACTCCAAGGATAGTCAACAACATGAGCAACACCTTCATCTGGCATTGACTTTGTTGAGGCAACATCAACTATATGCTAAGTTTAGCAAGTGTGAATTCTAGTTATCTGAAGTGTCTTTTCTGGGCCATGTTATATCTACAAAAGGTATTTGTGTTGATCCCAAGAAAGTGGAATCTCTACTAGAATGAGAACAACCAAAGACACTGATGAAGATTTGTAGTTTCCTAGGTCTGGCAGGTTACTACAGGAGGTTCATCAAAGACTTCAGTTCTATAGCGTTACCCCTAACTAGGTTAACTAGGAAGGATGTTCCTTTTTCTTGGAATGACAAGTGTCAACATTCTTTCCAACTTTTGAAAGAAAAGTTGACTAGTGCACCGATGTTAGTACTGCCAGAGCAAGGAAACAACTATATTGTCTTTTGTGATGCTTCAAAGAATGGGTTGGGATGCGTGTTGATGCAGGATAAAAATGTGATTTCTTTTACTTTGCGACAACTTAAGAAACATGAGGAGAATTACCCAACACATGATCTGGAGCTTGCAGCGGTGGTCCATGCCTTAAAGATCTGGAGACATTATCTTTATGGAGAAAAGTGTCAGATCTTCACTGACCACAAGAATCTACAATATATCTTCTCAAAATAGGAGCTGAATATGAGGCAGAGGAGATGGATGGAACTGATTAAGGATTATGATTGCACAATAGACTACCATTTAGGAAAAGCAAATGTGGTAGCTGATGCATTGAGTAGAAAGTCATCTTCATTATCAATAGTAGATAATGCACAATTAAATTCCATGATGTGCCATAAGAGAGATATGCTAGTGTCTCTTCTCCAGATGAATGTATAGCTAGAAGTTTCCTTGCTGGTAGGATTGTTGGCACAGTTACAAGTGAAACCTACCTTGAGACATCAAATTCATGATGCACAATAGAATGCTACAATGATACAAAATATCTGATCAGGGATTGATAGTGAAAAGTATGATGGCTTTCATGAGGCAGATGATGGTACAATTTGTTACCACAATAGGATAGTAGTTCCTGATGTTGATGGGTTGAGGAAGATGGTACTTGAGGAGGCTCACTCCTCCATGTATGCAATGCATCCTGGAAGTACTAAGATGTACCAAAACTTGAAAGACATGTATTGGTGGCCAGGTCTAAAGCATGATGTGGCAGAGTTCATTGCCAAATGTCCAGTTTGTCAGCATGTGAAGGCTGAGCACCAGAAGCCTGCAGGGACATTACAACCCTTGCCAATACCACAGTGGAAATGAGATCATATTACTGTGGACTTTGTGGTTGGTCTTCCTAGGACAGCCAAGGGTCATGATTCCATATGGGTGATAGTAGACATATTGACTAAGCCAGCTCATTTTTTGCCAGTTAAAACGATGTTTATAGCTGAGAAATTGGCACAAATATATGTTGATGAGATAGTCCGTCTGCATGGCATTCCAGTGACTATAGTTTCTGATTAGAGGTCCATAGTTTGCAAGTCATTTTTGGGAGCGTATGCATTCTGCAATGGGAACACAACTGAGATTCAACACAACTTTTTATCTGCAGACCGATGGCCAGTCTGAAAGGATTATTCAGACTTTAGAGGATCTCTTGAGGGCATGTGTGTTGCAATTTCTTGGTAGTTGAGATGTACATCTGACTCTGATAGAGTTTGCGTACAACAATAGCTATCAAAGAAGCATAGATATGGCTCCTTATGAAGCTCTATATGGGAGACAATGTCAGTCTCCTCTTTGCTGGTATGAGAGAGGTGAATATCAACTTTTGGGTCCTGAGCTAGTACATCAGACTATAGAAAAGATTAAAGTGATACAACAATAGTTGAAAGAAGCCCAGGATAGGTAGAAATATTATGCAGATAACCGACGCAGACCACTTGAGTTCCAAGTGAGAGATAGAGTATATCTTAAGATTTCTCCTTGGAAAGGTGTGTTGAGGTTTGGTAAGAAGGGTAAGTTGGCTCCCAGATTTATGGGACCATACCCTATCCTAGCTCATGTTGGAAATGTAGCATATAAGTTGGAGCTACAACCAGAGCTACATAGATTTCCTCACATCTTTATGTTGAGGAAATGACATCTAGATACTGACCAGACAATCCAACCAGTAGAGGTTGAGTTAGATGAGGATATCTCCTATGTTGAGGGTCATGTATTGATCCTAGATAGAAGGGTGAAAAAGCTGAAGAGAAAAGATATAATACTAGTGAAAGTTTTGTGGAATCATCATGGAATATAGGAATCCACATGTGCATTAGATAATGAGATGCATATAAAATATCAATCTCTTTTTGCATAGGATTTCAGGGCAAAATCCTTGTTAGGGGTTTATAGTTGTAAGGCCCCTAATTTTGCTTAATGAGTTGAATGAGCTTAATTACCATAATTTAATGTTTAGAACCCTAATATAACCTTTTTATATGTTTTGAAATCATAATACAATCTTTAGTTTCAAATTTGGTCCAATTTGGACACTGTTTGAGCAAGTTATGCAATTTTCTGTACATTTTGGACTTTTATGCAATTTACATAATTGAGGTTTTTTTGGCAATTTGTCACATAAATTATGTTCATTAGATGTTATATTATTTTCTTGAGATTTTTGAGCCATGGAGATCCTAGTTAAGCATTGGTTTGAAGGTGTTTTCATCAAGGGTATTTTAGGGTTTACCCCTTCACAGATGAGCTATTTTAGTAGCTATCAACAAATGAATTATGTGACTGGCTCGAAATTTCGAAAAAGGAAAGCTAATCAGGTTAATAGGGATGGTGGGGGAGATGTTTGTATGTGTGCTTTTATATTCTTAATAGTATAAGGCCATAAACACATGGGGAGGCTACTTTTACACCTCATGCTTGCTTCTATCCTTATCCATGGGCTATATTTACCTCTTCCTTGCCCAAATATGAAACTATGCTTGCTTTCTCTTTCCTCTAACATGGAGAAACGAATCCACTCTATTGTTTTGTGGAACCAACTGCTCTAAGGTAGAAGACAACCCCTTTTTGGAGAAGAAGGTCTCCTAGGGCTCCATCTAGCCCTACCTAGGGTTTCCAAGGTCATCTTCTAGGGAATTCGACCAAGGCAAGTTGTTTTCTTCTTTCCTTCTTCATTTTTCTTGATATTCTCCTTCCTTAGACCTTCCTCCAGGTCGGAACCCTACTTTTCCATGGTGAAAGTGGCTCTACAACTTAAAAATCTATCCTTCTTGTTTCTTTTTCTAGGATTTTGCTTCTTTGTGGAGAGAAGTACCTATTTGGCCAAGTTCAGATCTGAATCCAAGGTTTTCTTACCCTATTTGATTGATATTCTTTCTTTTTGGGATCTGACCTACTCTATATAGGCTAGTTATGTAACATTCTTCACTTATATTGCTTACTAGAAGCTTGTTAGTTCATGTTTTTGCCTTAATGTGTTGATTTAAGCATAGAGAAACCATGCTTAAATTATATATGAACTTGTAAACATGTGTATGACCTTTCTAAGGTGTAACATGATCTGGGACAGGTTGATAGCATCAATCTATGGTTCTAAGCACAAAATAGTTGATGGTTAAAATTAGGGTTTTCAAGCTATTTCATTCCCTATTACACCACCGATGGTCATACCATTCAATAGCCAATGGTGTTGCTATTTGGGCAACTGATGTTCATGATCAAGTGTGTCGCATTTATAGTGACAACCTATGGTCACCCCCTTAGGGCAGGTTTTGACTCAATTAGACATTTAATTATCATCCAGTAAGTATTCTAATTATGTTATCAATCGATGATGACATTGGCTTAATATTTGATGGTGTTAACTAAATGTATTACTAATCTAGCAACCAATGGTGGCCTAATGTTCACAATTAATGGTGGATCAGGTCATCACCATATATTATGAATTAGGAATGTAATTGTAGATTTGACTAAACCTTAAACCAATGGTTCCTTGGTTCAATTGATTTAATGGTTAGACTTATACTTCAATTGATAACCTTGAACAATGAACCTAATCCAATGAATAATATTGGCTGCCTCAAATTCCAATGGATTAGAATAAATCACATGGTATTATATGTGGGTCCTAGTGAAGATAATTTAATGGTTCAATACCATTAATTTGTAGTCTTACCTTTGCCATCATATAGTTATATTTGATAAATCGCTATAATAAGTGGATGTGTAACTCCCATGTGATCTAGCTTGTTATACCTAACCTTAATGTAATTATATGATGTTGATCGGTTATAATCAGACCTCTTAAATGATTAATGTGATAATGAATTACACTCTTTTTGTGTTGAAACCACATTGTAGTACTATTTGAATATCATAGTGCCTTGCCATGTTAATATCTATGGACACATATGTGTTAATGATCTTTCGAGCCTTGTTTAAGGCATGGAATGATGATGATAACATTACTATGAATAATGTGATGGTCTTAACGATCTTTGGGCATGGTTGAAGCCATGACTGAGGTGAAATCCTCTTCATGTTCCAATAAGGGTTAAAACCCTGAAACTTGTGATAAGATATTAGTATCTTGTAAAAGTATGATGATAAGTGTAGTCCATTAATTTGCAATGAATGATAGCATGTGGTAATGTGATTAAGATTTGTATATCATATGTTTTATATCTTTTGAAGTTGTTATACATATACTCTTGTTAGAAAAGAATTAGGATTTGAATGTCCATTTGTATGATTTAGCCTTAATTCACCCAATTGGAATAACTAATTAAGTGAAACTTTAATCATGTAGTGCCATGTGCCATAGATCTATCTGTGTGCCAGAAATTGCCAGATAGTGAAACGAGTATTCCTCAGGGATACTCGGAGCGCATACTGATGAGTATGCGGGGTGCTTGTCATACTAAATTCAAATGTTTGGGAGGATGACAATGGTCATACATAGCCCTCAGTTTGATAACAGCTACGGTAGTGTCTCAGAGATTATATATATATGATGATGAGATTGGAGGACAACTGTGGTTGTACCTCTGATGGTAGGGTATGCGTACCCATCTCCTTTCACTAGTGACGTGACCTATACTAAGGATGGACTAGGCTATTAACAACTTGACCTTATGTGTCGCTGTGGTGGACCTGTACTGACTGGGGGCAGAGAAGATCTTAGGAGTTTGGCTCTTCCTAGATCTTGTATGGCACTGATTTCGACTTAGTAGTGGTATGTTGGGACTTGAGTGGTATTTCTCAATTCCCTCAGGGAAATGTAACAAAATAAGTGATACTAGCTGTGTAGTATAATTTCTAGGGTTTAATACGTATCACATTGGTTGATTAACCCTTATCTTGTCTTTATACTGCATAGTTCTTACATGATGCAGATTAATGAAAATTGAACAATTCTACTTGATGTTACAACTTATTTGCTTAACTACTTAGTATGCTTAAACTGTTCAATCTATTCATATTGTTTATTCAATACCCTAACTGCTCAATGTATTTACTATTAATTAATATGTTATAATCAATAACTATTGGAGAGAATTATATCTCTCGTTGGGATTGGGTCTCACCCGTGGGTCACCATATTTTTTAGGTGGTCACGGGCAACGAGGTCGAGGTCGTTCTGTGGAAGAAAACCAACCTGGTGATCAATAGATTCAGAAGTTTGGTTAGTTGTAGATGTTAGTAGTAGAGTCCTAGTGTCATCCCTATACTCTCAGGTCCGGGTATGGGATGTGTTTTCTAGATGATATACTCGTATCGACATGAGATTTTGTAGTATGCCAATGTTTGTAAATATATGGCATGTACATGCGAAATATATTTTATATGTAGGATGTGACTGAGGTCTTTGGACCCATATGTAAATACTTGTTACAATATATGAGAATGGAATGATGGACCTTTTGTAAATGTTCTAGAGTTTATTTACATTGTTGGGATCAATTTTAATTATTCTGTGTTTTTGACTATGTGATAAATTAGTAGTTGATCGTGTTTTGTGTTTTGAGTAATCTCATTAAGCGTGATGAGGTGTCACACCAACCTTAGAATTTTTCTCATCCTTGAGCAAATCATAAAATTAGGATAGTATGTATGGCATGCATTGTAGTCATCTAATCATCTGTCCCCCAAAGGGAAGGGGGCCTACCGATGATACCAAAACTTGGATCCCAGATCCTATGTTTTGGGAGCAAGATCACTTGTGTCTTGCATATTGGATCATCATATATGAGTAAAATGTAAATAGTGGTGGTTCTTTCCAAGTCTGAAATGTGATAGTAAAATTCAAGGACTTGGTGACTTCATTAGTGTGGTGATCTTGAAATGAATGCCTTAGCATAACATCCTCATGATATCCTTCAAAGTAAAGATCTTAACAGTTAGTCCCCTAGATGTCAACACATGTAATGATGGAGGTTAGAGGTTTCAAGTCTAGAAAATAGTCATGTTCTTCACCTTCCTCCTCAAAGTATAATATTGGATGGATTTGTGTATATATACCCAAGTTAAATATGGGACATCCAATCATATTTTATAGGTGGGGCAATCTTAGGTGAATCAAGATGTGAATCCTTCACCCCAAGCTTGTCACTGGGCATGGTGGGGGGGGTTTGGATGTTTTCATGATTTGCAACCATGTTCTCAATATCTATCAAAACTACATCCCCCATATTGTCATCACCATTCAAGGGGGATTAACTGAAAGTATAAAGTGGATGGTCATCAAGATCAAGATCACATTCCCCAAATTTGTGGTAATCATCATCCTCATCATATAAACTATTCCATTCTAAAGTAGATAGAAAATAAAGTGGGCCGATCAACATATGGAATGTTACTATGAGTTGGGACATAAAACAAAGTGGACTACTCAAGCAAGTCATCAAACTGATCTATAGGGTGATACATGTCTTCTTGGTCATCCATAGGTATGTGAAAATCTATATCATCAACTTCCATGTAAGGATATTGTAAGTCTGCTGCCAGGGATTGCATTGTATCAAATAGGTGGATTGAAGGACTCTCCTAGATAGCAAAATCTTCATTTAAAAATATGGTTGAGTCCAATGTAGGATCCGAGTAGGAAGGTGAAATGAATTCCTTATTGGGACTAGTGTATAGGACATGATGGATGAAGTCATCATACATTCAAATTGAGTGTGGATCCACTGTATACACTAGGGTGTATTAGCAAAACTCTGTTCACCAACATATATGAGGCTTCCATTGTGGGCAATAACCTCTATCAATTCTTGGGTCATGCAGTTTTGCCTCTTGGTCTCAGTTGAATACAGATCTACATGATCTTGAAAGTAGGATGACATGGCCAACATGTGTGCATCAATATTTTCTCTTGCATCAGCAGTTCTTATCATATTTTCTTGGGTCAAAAATCCAACATGGGATGTCAGAGATATAGAGTCAAGAGTGAAAAATGAAGAGGCTAAAGAAGTTGGTGGGGGTTGGTGTAAGGATGCCAATTGAAGTGGTTGATGCAAGGACAACAACTAACGTGCACGGTTCTCTACGATATGCCAACACTCTGGAGTGTAAAAAAAGTCATGGGAAATAGTGGACAAGATGGTATGTCTTTCTATAGCCAGATCCATGGATGCAATCAAAACAAAGCAAAGAGAGATATATTTCTTTATATAAATGTTAAAATAAAATAAAAGTAAGAAAATAGAACTAAGAAATGAAACAAAATTATAAAAAAAACTAAAATAATAAACTAAGGAAAAATAGTAATACCAGAATGAAAACTCAGTAGAAAGAGTAGTACACTATTAGAATGGGTCTCGTTAGGATAAAAAAACAAAAAGCAAATACATACATACATATATATATGTATGTATGTATGTATGTTATAATATATATATATATATATATACACATATACATATATATATATACATACATATACATACATATACATATATATATATATATATATATATATATATATATATATATATATATATATAGTGTCATGCTAGAATACACTCGAGTGTATAGATCCCACTATACACTCATGTGGTGTTTACATATCTAGACCATTTTTTATAAAATCCAAACCATTGATATTCATATTTATACCAAATATAAGCTACATGCAAAATTTGAGCTCATTTGATTTTTTTTTTAAGTCACTCTTTCACGACCTATAAAATCGATCCACAAAATTAATTTGACTTGCATCATTTTTGTCTCGTTTAGATGCATGACCAATAAGTGTCCAAATGGCCTAAAATTTTATATGTAGTATGTTCATAACATATCTAAGAAGATCAATGGTTCAGATTTTTAGTATATATGTTGCATGATGGAAAACAACTTGAGTGTATTTGGTCTCCGCTGCACTCGAGTGTATTCTAGCCTGACTATATGTATATATATATATATATATATATATTGAAGAGAATAAATAACAAGTTGTAGAATAATTATAAGTAAACTTCAAGTTCTTAGTGGTTGTCTGTCACATTGTCCCCGGAACGGCACCAAAGGTTGATCGCTCTTTTTCATGCATCAAAAGCACAAACGTAATTGTCCAGTCAAAGATATCAGACTTTAAATTTATACAAGACTTCAAGAGATATATGCTACTCAATAAGGAGTCAATTTTAGTAGTGCATGGTTGAATATATGGACAAGGAGAACAACATAATATGAATGGGATATCTTATCTTAGACAAACCAAATAGGTGAAACTGGCGTTGCAATCAATGAATGAATTAATCTAATTAAATATGTAAATATGAGTTATCAAAGATCAAAGAAGAAATGAAGATAAGTGTACATCGATAAAAGGAAAAAATTACATTGGGTTTCACCAATTAAGCCAGCCTCAATCATGTAAAACCTTTTCATCCAATTTATATATATCCTTAACATGTTTTGCAAATAGTCATAAAAGATATGCACTCCTTTCTTCTCTTGATATCCAGTAGTTTTTTATCCCAAGCAATCTCTCTCTCAAGATGATAACAAAAAGATCAAACATTACCGTATGACTTCTATTATAATATCTCCTCACTCTCGTTTATCATTACTAATCTATACTATAGATCTAGCTGAAATCATTCTCTCTAATAAATTCATATCAAACGCCACAAGAAGGTAGCTCATCAACATGTGACACATTAAAGTAAGAGCATAGAAACGAAAATGTAAGAACATATATAATAAATAGAAGAAACAAAGATTACATGGTTGGTAGGGCCTAACGGATACTCCCAATCCAAGTTATGGAGTTTATCCTCTCATGCTACAAGAAGGAAATAGACTACAACTTGAACGAATCATGGTTGGAATGGAGAAGAGAAGAGGTGTTTGGTAGACAAGTATAGAGATCGATGGTCTAACTATCTCTATGACACTAGCCAGGTCGAAGGTTTCTAGACTTTGGCTTTGATATCGGCTACAACCTTTAGGCTCTTTGTCTCTAAAATACTGGATGTCTTATTTGGTGGTGGCTGCTTGGTATTTATAGGAATAAAAGGGAAGTTCTAGAATTGGTCTTAGAGTTTGAAAAGTCTGGAAATAAATGCAGATGGGACCCAACCCGTATTGACTAATGGGGTTGTGAGGTCGATACCTGTTGTGGCTTAATATTGATATGTCTTTGGAGACCGACGACTTGGAAATTGTAGGAGGTCGATATGTAGCAAACTACAGACATGTCGATGGTGGTCTATTGATGACGGAAGTATCTACTTCAATGGCTTGGATAGAGAATGGAATGTGTTGTACTGAGGCTAGTGTGAATAATGTTTTCAGTCATGATATTTATTTCAATGTGCATGGGAAGACTTTAAGGTTGATGGCTTGACTATTTGAGCTTTGGTTGATATATGCACAAAGTCGGCTATTGTGACTGTCAACCTTGGTTTTCTTGTGTATTGATCAATATCGATGTCCTTGAGATGGTGGTCGATGGATGGTTATCCAGCATGTAGTGGAGGGAAGTATGAGGTTCTCTGTTGCATAGGGTGTGGAGACATGAAAATTGATCGATGATAAACATATAAGGCATAATTTCAATTACATTATGACATTCAAACACAATCAAGCGGAAACTCCATGATTATCATCTCAATTGAAAAGATCCTGATAGGGTATAATATGAAAGTGAAGGAATCCACTTGTGTGCATTATGATTTTTTGTTGTTTAATTAAGCAATAGAGACAACAACTTCATATTTACTGCTAGCCTTGTTTTTCTATTCATGTCTATGTCGATTCAACCCAATGAAGTATTGTATTAAACAACAACTAAAAATTGATGTCATTGTTGTTTCCATTCAATAGATTTCCCCCTCCTAGTTCATTCAAGTCTCATGGCTTCTCATATTTTCTCTCTTTGGACTTTCTATTTTGGCCAAATATATCAATGAGTTTCAAAGCCTTCTGAACAATGTAAATTTATTGGCTTATTTCCTTTAATTACCACAACCAATTTTATGGACACAAATAAATTTGTTTTTTGCTGCCTACAAGCTAAAAATAGATTTATTAAGCATTTGTATTTTGAAAAAGGACAAATTAAAAAAACTAACAATTAAACAAGTAAGGTCATATCATGGCAATAAAGGTATGAAAATTCAGGTAAAACACATAGAAATATTACATGGATTTGAGTGTTATCCAGCACATATGGTAGACATGAGTGGAGAGAAAAGAACAATTAATATAAAGGATGTTCTAGTAGTGTGTGAGTTCCCATATTTCTTTCCTAATGACCAAGTTTACCTCTACAGAGATATGTTGAGTTTGAGATATAAATCTTATGAGGTAGTCATCCAATAGAATTACCAACCTATAAAAGGGCACCTATAGATTTAAAGTAATAAAAAATTCAATTGTATGAGTTAATCAATAACACTTTCATTCAACCAAGTACATCACATTAGAGATATCCAATGTTATTTATAAAATGGAAGGATGTAACTGTTCTATTGTGCACATACTATAGGCATTTGAATAAGATAACCATCAAGAACAAATACCATCTACCTAGGATTGATGATCTAATTGACCAGTTACATGAGAAACAATCTTTTTAAAGATATAAATGATTATCATCATGTAAGGATTAAGGCATCAAATATTCCAAAGTCAGCATTTACAATAAGATATTGGCATTATGAGTTTGTAATTATGTCTTGTGGACTGATAAATTCCTCAATAGTTTTTATGGGCCTGATGAAAAGAGAAATTAGACCATACTTGATCAACTTATATTAGAAATTATAGATGTTACTTTTATATACTACATAGATGCATAGCAACATGAGTAGCATATGAAAATAACCATATACTTGTTAAGATAAGTTTAATAAATGTGAGTTCTGGTTGGCTGAAGTTTCCTTTCTTGGAATGTCATACCAGGAGAAAAAGTAGGTATATACCCTAAAAAGGTGGAATATGTTCTTCAGTGGGAGTAATCGAAAAATCCTACCGGGATCAAAAATTTTCTAGGGCTAGATGGATATTACACGAGATTTGTAAGGAAGTTTCATGTTTTGATAGCACCTCATACTCATTTATCAAGGAAGTATATTCCTTTTGGCTGGTGTGAAACATGAAGGAAAAAGTTTTCAAAATCTAAATTAGAGTTTCACTACAATACCAATTTTTATTTTACCAAAGACAGACAAGGGATAATGGTATTTTGTGATGCATCTAGGTGAGGTTTAGGATGTGTTCTTATGTAGGAAGGAAAGGTGGTGGCCAATGCCTCTAGAAAGATCAAGAAGAATGAAGAAAACTATCCAACACATGATCTTGAGCTGGCACTAATAGTAAAAGCCTCAAAGACATGATGTCATTATCTCTACCATGAGTCATGTTAGGTATTTACCAGCTATAAGAGTTTAAAGTACATAATCACACAATTGGATCCTAACTTGAGACGTTGCAGCTGATTAGATCTTTTTAAGGACTAATGTATTGCCATTATTACATCCCTAGGAAGGCCAACATTGTGGTAGATGATCTGAGTAGGAAGTCAATATCATTTGTAGAAATGATTTCTACGACGTGTTTAAAGTGATATTTTCTAGTTAAAATGAGATAGATGGATTTTAGTTTGAGTGTAACACCCCAATTTATACACATACATATGAGTAGAAACATCAATTCTAGACTCATAATATAGATTGGGCATCACATGCCTTGAATATAATGCATATAAGATAACTCAAATAATAAGAAACACGTGAACACATTTCATTTTTTATTCTCAATAGCTTACATGAAAAAAATGTAATATAAATTTATGACATTGTTAAAAAATATATAGATAAACAAACTAGACTTAATGCATAAAACAATTTTAGGGGGATATGGCACCCACCAAGGAAGTTCTTTTCTTTCGTTAGGTCCTCCATGTCCTTATCTTGATGCCCCTCTACTCACCACCTATGTACATCTCCTCAATAGCCACACAAAGCAATGAAAAAGTATGTCAGTGGCACTGAGTAGTTAGAATGAAAACTAGCATATATAAACTACAAAAAACTTGAGGTAAACAATTATCATTTGTTCATATTTCTTTGTCAATATCATGAAATTAATACTTGAAATACTAAGCAAAATAAAATATATCACCAGATAACCTTACACCAAAGTTCTCATTGCTCCCAAGAGCTCATTGCACCCAAGTGCTCATTAACTATGAAGAATCACTTAATTACCATTACTTTACATCAACATTAATCTTGAATAACTTCAATAATTAACATTATCATAATAATAAAATAGAAGCTTGAAGTGGATTACCATGATTTGCACAATAGCATGAATTTTAACTTGAGTTGATATAGTCTCTTTCATGGTTGCACCCACAGTGCTCATAAGGATGATTAAGGCTAACATAATGCTCACATAGAGCTCATAAGGCCAGTTAATGCTCACACAAGGCCAGTTAAGGCTCAGATAATGCTCCCACATAGCTCATAAGGTCGTCTAAGGTTCATCTTATGTCAGTTAAGGCTCACATAATGTTATTGAGAGAACTATATCAACATAGCATTTTTTCTTTATCTTTACCATGGTTTTCATAATTTATTAATTGGTGAGCATGATCTAATACTTAATGTTCCATTTGAAACGATAATCATCATAACAATATAAAACATGATATTATAATGATCATGATTTTCTGTAAGCATATAATGAGTACTAATGTACTTTAGCTTTTATTGAGCCAATATGATTACATAAGTGAATAAAATAAACCCTAAATCCTAATTTAATACCTAGTGTTCACGACCACTCACCTGAGCCTAAGGAGGAATACCTGACAATTGCTTGATTTTTAATCCTCCCTAATTTTATGTATAGAATGTAACCATATACAAATTATACTTGATTAACATTGGTTTATGATTGTTAAATACAATAGGAAAATTCGGTTGGGTTTGGGGTCTAGTTATAGGCCAGGTAGTTCCTTATCTGATAACCTTTCCAACAATTATTTGAACCAAATTTCTTAACGTCTGAATGATTAAATATGGGGTTTTTAAGTTTTAACCAATCATAAAACAAGATAAAGCCACACATATAAACCAATCCAACTAAAGCATGTGCAGACCCACTAAGGTGGCCTAGTGGGATCCTACAACATGACCTGGGGCTCACTCAAAACTAATGCACATTTATTAATGAAGTTGCAGAAAATGACCAAATTGCCCATGAAAATCTGATAATTTAATATGCATAGTGAGGGTAAACAATACATCGATCACCTCAATTTCTACTGTAATAGAACCAAATAGAATTAGGAACCTGACTGAATCCCCTCACTTTAGTTTGATTAGGGACAAGGCCTCACAAAACTAAGGATTTGAAGTGATTCTGTGGATTGTTGCATTTAAAATGACCCCTAATTGGAAGTTTATGGTGGTCATGAGAGAGAGATCTACCTTCTTACGATGGAAAGAAATCTATTTGATGTATATAGAAGCCAATCTCAAGAAATAAATGAGAAAGGAATTCTAAAATTTACTCATGAGACGAACACATATCTAAAAAAATGATTTTCATTCCCCAAGGGCCATTAAAACCCCCACAAAATGACTTTGCGACCAAAGGAAACATAAAACTAGCTTATCAATTGGAATACTAGGGGGATTTTAAAAGCATAATGGAGCCTGGTGAAGGTCCAAATGTCATTCTTCCCATCCATACAAAAAGGACCTACATAAATCAAAGTGCTTACCCAAATTATGGGGGTTTTGTTTCAAGATCTTCTTCTCACCAAAGAGAGGCCCAATGAGTCTCCATACTTGATGAGATGAATCTTTGCATGTTACTAGAAAGGATTATGAAAGTAAACTAATAGGTTAACTATTAAGGTTGGGTGTATTTAAAGATGTGTCAGCCTAAATGAAACATTACACATAGATTTCATAAGGAAACCATTGTTGGGAGGACCCAAGTAACCATACCATAGCGGATCTAAAAGATTAGGATTGGGGGAGGTAGGTAGACTGATAAGAAGGACTCTCTTGCATAAGAAATAGAATGATAGAGGAAAGGAAGCTTACTAGAAGGGTAATTTAAGTGAGGCATCTGGGGTTGTAAAATTGGGGTCACCATCACTGGGGAGGTAGTTTGAGTCTATGGTGACTCTTCAACTGGCCTCGACTGTAATTGATGGAAGACACAAGTTGTAGAGATTTGTGAGATGCTCCATGCATCAATCATAGTCTATTTTATGCATTGTGGTGATGTGGAGGTCTTGTCGTGTCAACAAATAGTGTAGGACAAAATATGGGGTTTGGGCACTTTTTCATACATGGAAAGTAGAAGTTGAATAAGACCACGCTCATCTAGGAAGAGTCTCCTGAGACTAATCATAGTGAAAACTTGGGGAAACATGGAGGAGTGAGGGAGGTAGGAGTCAAGGAATATGTTTGGCATAGTTTTCCCCTAAACACAGAGAAAGTTGTGGTGGAAGACGAAACCTTCTTCCTTAAATCACCAACATATAGCCATTGAGGATCCTAATACAAATTGGACTAACCAGATGTGTGTGACACATCAGACTTAGGTGCCTCTGAGATAACTTAGGGTTATCAAATTTAAGTGGGTTATGTTATATAACCAACTACATTAAATAATAATGTTTTTCATACTTCCATTCGTAATATTATTTGAATTAGCTAGTGTCATTTAAACTTGATGAAATGTGGTATGTTATCTATTAAGCCATGTGGAATTTCAATATTCACATATTTTGAGGTTTGAGCTAAGTATTTATATCTTTTCCATTATTAGGTCCATCAGTTAACATTAATACTTATTTGAAATGAGTTAGACTATCAAACTTTGAGGGACCTTCAATGATTCATACAAGAAACAATAGAACATACAATCAATATATGTAAGGAAGTTTGATATTTAAACCCTAACTTGTCATCATTTCTTTATTGACCAACATAAATCACACATATGAAAAGGAGTTAATCTAGAGTAGTAAGACTTCTAAATTTATATCCCGACACTTAGGCCCCCACAACTATTCTATAAGGTCTGATGTAGTAAATTGGGGTTGATCCACAGGGACAAGGAACAGTAAGTGCTAGGAACGTACAACCTTGGCTCAGTTACACCAACCAAAGGGTGAGAACAAGTTTGGTGTTCTGCTATGAATGAGGTTACTCTGATTGACAAATAGATCAAAAGAAGTAAAACAAAGTAAGAAAACAAACAAGTAAATAAGAGGAAACAAAGAGTAACATAACAAGTATGGATGGGAAATCGGATTGGGTTTCACTATCTAAGGCCTCTCACCAACATGCAATACTCACACCTGTTGTGTACCCTTAGCAATATTAAAAGCAATCATCACACATGTCTATTCCCTCCTCTTTTGAGCTTGGGGTAGATCTAGATTATAGGGTCTCTTTCTCAAAATGCAAACTAACAATCACAAGTATAACCATATGACCATTAGCTTAAGCATTCCAAAATTCTCATGCATTCATGCAACTCCATAACACTTAGATAAGGTTAGCACTACTATTTCGAGCACTAACAATAAAACATCACAAAATGGTAGCTAATCATACAAGTGAAGCATTAAGACCAAGAGTATGAGATAATATTTTCTAAGAACATATATATTTAAATGGATGCAAGTATATACATGTTGGAATTCCCTGAGTGGCTACTCCCAACCCAAGCTGTAAGTTTAGCTGCTCATGTTGATGAGCAGCCTTGCATATTCACAACTAGGGGAAAACTTGAGTTACGATTTGAGACGAAATGAATGAAATTAGAACAAGGGAGAAAATCTAGAGAAAGGGGGAGGGGGAGATACACCAACAATGATTGAAAATGGCCAAGGTAAATGATCATGCACTCAAAGCCTAGATCTGGGGTAGTGTAGGCGGGACTCCACTCCTACTCGTCTTCCTCTTTTTGCTGAAGGAGACCTTTAGCAAGGCAAAGTGGTAGAGAATTGTCTCAGTCCGAGGGAGTCAGACTCTCATCCTTCAACTGATGGTCTAGCTCGATGGTTGATGGCTATTGTGGTCTCTAACAACACTTCAATGTCTTCCTCTGTCACCCCCGACACTGTTCCCTTTGTGTTCTATTTATAACTTCATGTCCTTGATCTTTTGCTTGTGCTGTAAGTCGAGATACATGCCTCGGGGTGCATGTTTAACAATTTGGAGGTGACCATTCAGTCGAGCCATCGATTCGTGACCTTGGGTCTATGTCCTTTGTTAGGGTCTTCCTTCCCATCAGTTGATGGGTCAGAGGTCATTGAACCAGGTGATCCATAAGCTCTACACAATCATCGATGCCATTTCAACTGAGCCATCAGATGACGAGAGTCAATTGTACTGGCTAGTAGTAGCAGTCTGATGACCAACAACTGGTAGGCTGACGAAGAGGTCGGGAGAGTGCTTACCCAGCAGGTCCATCAGATGTTGCCACTGGAAGGCCATGAGTGTCGGGTCTAGGGGAAACCATTGACTTCTAACACTCGATGGATAGTCTGGCCGTCCATAGGAATCAATCTGTTAGACAATAAAGTGTTTCCTAAGTTTGCAACCATCTATTGTGACTCAATGGCTAGTCTGGCAGCTGCTCCTTTATTCCTAAATGATTCCCATCAGTCATAATAACTAATTGACATTCTTCTCCTTATTATGCTACTCCATCACCTGAGTTACCTGCATAGGGTTAGGTAGTTACCTTCAAGATAGAGCATAAGAGGGTTTTATGTGAAAAGTAACATAAAGTCAAATTAATTATGTCTAAATTAGGGTGAGAAAGGGGTAAATTAATGCATTAAACATCCACAAATTTGGAGGTTATCACCCCCCTAAACTTAGACTCTAACTTGTCCTCAGGCTAGCAAATAGAATTTAAGCATTGAACAACTTCAAATGGATTTATTGAGTTGTTGTTTTTGTGAGTGTGAAGAATGTCATTATGTCAGTCTTAAGTTGAGACATATGTTTTATAATTAGATGTTGTCAAACCCAAGACTCTCCCTTTAACTTCTGGAGTTGTGATACTCATATGGTCTTCTACTACCTTATTTTTGAGGAAGGACTTCCTCGTCGTGATACACTGATGCTATTTCCATGCCGTACCTGTACAAGGTTCTGGATGAAATAGCTTTCACACCCAACTTTTATTTTATTGGGTATCCTAGCTATTTTATAGGAGTGGTTTAAGTCTGTAGTATGTATTTCCCTTCTTATGTATGCTCAACCATGTTTATTGCTGTACTGAGAGCATTAAATGATTGGGTATTAATGTAATGTCAGGTGGTTGTGTGAGGTTCCCCTTGAAAGGAAGGTGTGTAAAATATTGGCTTACAGTCTACACTATTGGGCACGTCATATCTACATTCTTGAATGTAGCAATACATTGACTGGGGTGAAGACTTTTGGCTTCTTACCGGGCACAACTCTTGTGATTTGATTCCAATCGGATTTTATTTTTGCTCACATGCTTGGGGATGATAGGAGTTAAAGGAAGTTTTGGGTTGCCAAGCCTCTATTGATCCCAAAGTGGAGATTTTTTCACTAGAAGGGGTAGTTACTTCCTCCTTTCTAGGGTTATGTGCTTTCCTAGCTGTACTTGAGAGCAAGGTGGTCAATCAAGAGTGTATTAGATAAAGTCATCCTTACTTTGAGGATTCATCATGGGGAACAAGAATTTTTGTGCATTCTACATTATCTTGAGGTAAGGTTTACGTTATGACATTACCAAACTCAAAATTTTATGTGGATTAAATAGCCCAAATTTGTCATGCTTGAAATAACTACACTAAGGGTTAGCCAAAAGACAAGTAAGACTTAGAATGAGAGTTATGACTATATTCAAGAAAATTGGATCCAAAATTTGCCTTTTAAAACATCTTATGCATCAAAATTTTCTTCAAAGGGACAAGAATATATACATGTGCAAAATTTTAGTCCACATTATCTATTTAGGCTATTTAAAATTTCCAAAATTTTTGGTTAAAATTTGTTGAGATTAGGTGAGAAAAGGGGGTAAGGTAAGATAAAGCAATGCAAAAAGAACTAAAATGCAATTGAAATGTTCAGTGTAAAGATATACCACATTCTCTAGTTAAGACCCCCCCAAACTTATCATCCACACTTTCCTCAGGGTGTGATAGGATGAGGTTGCTCTAGAACATGTGAGTCAAATTTGGTCTTTTAATAGTGCCCATTCTAAAGATAAGATCTTCATTGCATATTGTCCTTGAAAATGATGATAGTAGTCATCTTGGGAGTATTCAAATTTTTGTTCTGACGTGGCTAGCATATGCATCTAGAAGAGTATGTAGAACCCATAGTTATTTGAAGGAGGTTCTTATTGTAGGAACTTGTGATAGAACTATAGATTCTTGAAATTAACATCTTGTGGTAAGTCACGACCGTATGTTCGTATCAGCTCCACAATCTTTGTGGATACTTGGGCAACTTTTTGATTTCATGCTAAACATGGTTTTTGAACTATTGTAAAAGATGGTTGTTCTATTCACTGCATCAAATGTCAATGGTTGTCATCTAGAATTTGCACAAATATCCATTGTGGGACATTGTACTGTAGGGGATCAATTAATCTCTACACTTCACTAGACTCCTTTAGGATAATGTCCCCAGCTATTTCATAGAAGGCCATGTACGCATCAAGTAGCTCATCAGTTAGAAGCAACTGACATGTTGTCATGACATTTATAGTCATGTAGCCTCCAGTTGTCAAGATATCTCGAAGGCTCGATAGTAATATTTGGACATTTTCTTGTTTGAAGATAGTTATGAAGTTGTCCTCTCAAGGTCATAATTCATTCAATAGAAAGGTTAATTCTTCAACCGACAACCCATAACAAGTCTTTTCGTTAAAGTTTTTAAAAGAGTTCTTGATCATGTTTGTTGGTTATGGTCCCTCTGTCGGCTCAACATATGATTCATCTTCTTTATATTGCATGTCTCCCTCTTGGTCATATTTTGGAGGTGGAGTGTCATCTTCTACCTCTGGTGCCTTTTCATCATTGTTGACCCCTAAGTTAGTTGGGATAGGGGTTTCTTCTACTCTGATGGTTTTTGCTGCTTTTGTCTGTTATTTAGGTGAATGAATGACTATAGTAATATCAGGTTCAGGAGTGACAACAACATTCACTATGAATTCAGTATAGGGTGGTGGTGTAGGATGTGGTGGGGAATAAATATGTGGCTTTTGTGATGGGGAAGAGGTAGGGACATAACTGGGCTAGCTATGGTTTCTTTTAGCGCTGAAGTTTCTACTACTTCCTAAAGTTGCTTCAACTTCTCTCTCCAGGGGATTCTTACATGTAAGGGGATTAATGAGTACATTTTCCATATGTGCATTGTAGAAGCATTATCTATCATGTATTAATTCGATGAGGTATTTTCCCCTTAACTCATGGAAGTCCTCATTAACAATTTGCTCGAGAGGGACTCCCCTATTTATGGATGAAACCATACACAATGCTATAAATGCATTATCAGCTAAGTTTTCCTTCTCTTGTGGAATGTTGCAATCAATGGAAATCTCTTTCCAATTTGAGGGGTACCATCCACTGACTCCTTGTATTAGATTTTTCAAACGAGTCAGTATCTCTTGCATGGTTTTGTGTTCTGGATTTTCGAAGACCATTTTTCCATGCGGCAAGTCTTTTGCATAGAAGTTATATGTGATGACTCTTCTTGTTGAAAGATCTGCCACTATTAGGAGCCAGTGGTTGAAAGACACTATAAGGACCCTAAACTTTAAGGACTTTGTTCGGTGCAAAGTGTCTTGAAGCTCCCTAACTGATGTTGTATTGCTTCTTTCTATGTACAAATGGGCTACCAGGTTGGATGTTGCATTGAAATAGGCCCGTCTTTGTCTCAGGGAGGCACATCCTTGAACATTTAATCCAAATTTCCTTCATCAACTTTAGATTCCAATTTCTCTATTTCTACTTTAAACGAGATCGGGAGCCCCCCTGGGTAATAGGTTCATCTAACAACATATCATTCATAAAGCAATCATAATTAGATGGGAGTGGTGGAGATTTGTAATCAAAAAGTGGATCCAATCTGTCCATAATGTCTTTGGTAGTTTCTGGTATCTTCCCCTTATTTTAGATGATTTTTTCTTGACATCATTCTCGCCGATTACTTCTGCATCTTTGGCGAGTTTTTCTTGTTGTGATGATTGTAAGGAACCCTAATTTGTCAGTGCCCTGGGTCCCTTTTCGCAATTATTATTGGTGAAATGCCTTGGTGAGGCTGGGGGAGTGGTGAGATTGTCACTCCTAGTGGGCACCCCCTTTCTTTCTCTAGATTCCTCTTCTTTGAGTGGAAGTGTGTATTCATAATTTGCTTCTTCTTC
The DNA here is from genome assembly GCA_963693085.1 of Alisma plantago-aquatica. Lineage (NCBI taxonomy): Eukaryota > Viridiplantae > Streptophyta > Magnoliopsida > Alismatales > Alismataceae > Alisma > Alisma plantago-aquatica. Next base: position 526,550,985 of record OY856415.1, read on the forward strand.
TTCTAGTATTACACCCTACCCTATTTGCACTGTGGCTATCAGCATGTTAGCCTTGAGGTGCATGTGCACATTGACTAGCATGTCAGATAATAGTTCAATAGTGATGATATATTGTCTTTTTGTGGATATCTCACTACTGGTTGTAAAGGCCTCCTTCCTTCTCACCTATTGTGCTTGTAATAGTAAGTTTTCTTGGCATAGATCGTCCCGTTCTTTCCACAGACTGGTGAATTCATTCGTCGTTCCCACTAGTGCTTGCATAACTTGCATTTGATTCGTAGCCAACTGCTACACCTGTTGAGGTAGGTTGAGTATTGGTTGAATATCAGTGATTATCTACTATACCTGTGTGGCTAATTCAGACATATTTGCTGTTAATCTAGAGATATTTAGGATGGAGGTCAAGACAATCTCACAGAGGTCATTGATTTCTTACCATATCTCCATGAACTTGCTTGCAGTGGGTTCCCATTGTTGTTGTTTTGGTCTTCCCACAGATCTCACTTCGTGACCTCCCTTGTTTGTGGTTGCATATTCTCCATGCTCTCTCATGTCAAGATTATTATACTCCAGTTGTGGTTGTACCTTTTTTCATTTACTTCTTGTGTCTTCCTCCCTTCAGGTATGTCAAAAGGATGCATCCATTGTGTGCTCAATTGCTACCTCCTCAAGTTCCTCAGGGTGTGAAGTAGTGTTTGGCTATTTTTACTTCTCCTGGGTTAGGATTGCTACCTCTTTCATACCCTTGTCACGGATGACTGCTATAGGCTCAGGCTCTAACCTCCTGGGGGCTTATGATGTGGTGGTGATGGTTGGGGTCCTTAGAATTTCTCTTTCAATCTCTTCTAGTTCTATTATTTTAGGTGTGAGGTATTTCTTTATATGTGATTTTGTGGAAAGTCCTTCAGGAAGATGTAGTACTATTCTCTTTATCATGGTTTCCTTTGTAGAAACTTCCTTTTATTGCTTTACTCAGTGCTCAACTGGTCTACTTGTCCCCGTACTTTATAGAGATAAATTCTTATAATTTCTTCTTCTTGAATATGAGTTTGTTTCTATTATAGTCACTTAGCTCTGGGAGAGGTAGATAGTGTTTGGTTCTATATAATTTGTAATAGTACTTCTATGCCTACATCAGCCTCGCCAGGACATTGGTAGCAGCTATATATTTGGCGTCAATCAATACATCTCCCTCAGACCAGAGGAAAAATCCAAAATCTTCAGGGTGCCCCAGATGATGTGTGATGTAGGTGACAAAGCCTCCCATACAGAAATCACAGGGACCTCTGACCCCAATGCAACCGTGACCTTATTGATCAAAATCTTTCCTATGTTGACAACCTTGCCTTCCATTATGCTCCATAGTATATGGATATCCAATCTGGTTACATTGCCTGTGTCTTCTCTGAAGGTGAGGGCATTGGTAAAGATCTTATGCACTACCCTCATAAAGTCGGAATGTGTCATGGCAACTATGGTTTGCCCAGAAATGTACCCACAGTCTCTTGATAACTTCTCCCAGGTTTTATCTGTCAAAAAGCCTCATGCATCCCTGTCTCCCTGTGCTTTGTTTGCTCATTCTGCTTGCTCGTTAGAGTTTGTGAAGATTGAGTTGAGCCATCTTTCTATCAAGATATATTCTTCCTTATGATGCATACTTGTAACTTAATATCTCCCCTGCACTCTACTATTTCTTCTTTTGTCACTAGTAGCTTCATTACAGAGGACCTAAATTCTAATGCTAGCTCATCATAAGAAGTCTGCTTGTTGACACATATTTTATAGATTACCAATTGTTCCAAGTTTTTTTACCTTGTCATATATCCCTATTTTTAGTTGAGTATCCACACCACCATACCTGGTGGCCTAGAAATTCTTCTTCTAGAACATGGTACCCCAGATTTTCCTATGTTCCTCATCCCTAGCCAGGAAATGATAGTTAGGTTGTTCTTTGTAGACCATTGGTGATGTTTGTGGGGCAAAGTTGACAATCACCATATGCTGGGGTGTTGTTACTTTTGTGGTTGTTCCCTTCTCTAGTGTCTTGGCCACTTTGTGAGTCCTCTTTTGCTTAGGACTAGATTTTAACTCTTTTCATTAGGTTCTGAACCTCCTCAAAAGGTGTATACTCAGAGACCTTAGTCCCTATTTGTTCTTCATCACTTGCTGACTCATTAGGGATTGGCTCAACTAGTCTCTTGAGCCTATCTGCTTCCAAACTTGCCCTGATTCTTTCCTTAGTAGCTTCCCCATTCATGTAGGCCACTCCTTCGTCCTTTAGTTTCTCAATCGTCTCCATCTCTTCTAAGTCATTGATGTTTTAATTTTTTGGGTGTATTTAGACTCTTGGATTACTTGGTTCCTATCCTAGTTGCCTGCCATCTTTTTCTTTATAGATATTTAAGTATCTCTAGCAAGGTTAAGTAGAGAGACAAAGATGGGGTTTTAGTAAAACTATGGTCTAGAGAAGAAAACCAACACTCGATGGTTTTCGAAGGTCGTGAAACAAACTAATGAAGAAGAATCCCAACCGATGGTTTTGATCTAGGGAGTTAACAACTAATGGTTATATTCTTAAAAACTGACAACTGGAAGTCACTAGAAAGTGGCAACAGATGGTTGTCGAAGGTAAGAAACATGATCCAACAATCGATGGTTCTGGGAGTTTGGATCACAACCGATGGTTGGAACTGATGGTTGGGCATAAAATTGGCAAACGATGATGAGAAATAATGGTATTAGTGGTGAGCGATGGTCGGTGCTTACCAAGATGATGGACTGATACTGATGGTTAAGAATCGATGATTTGAGATGAAGTCCAACAAATGATGGTCTCTGCTATTGTTAGGAGAAAACTAATGGTTTGTGAGGATCAAAGGTTAGGGGCGGTGAGATGCTTCCTGATGATTTGGCAAAAAACAACAAAGGGGGTGAGGGGTTCCTACAGATCGGTTGGTTAGGATGAGAGAGAAGAAAACCCATGTGAGCTAACAAAAATAGAAATGGAAGGGTAGATGTTAGGGTTTTCTTTACCTATCACTGTTGGAGATTTACAAGCTCCCCCTTCTGATACCCTCTGTTGTTTGTGCTTGCTAGGCTTCTGTCTTCTCTGTTAGGTATGAACGATGAGTGGCAATGCATCTTGATGATCACATGCAGATCAGACCAATGGGTGGAGGTCAGGGATGATGCCTTCTGATGGTCTCTTTTAGGGTGACTACTGTTGTCTTATCTCTCGAGTTTATTGCGGCTAGGGTTTGCAAATGTCAGTTACACTGATCATCAATTCAAGTAACTTTATATAGACCCCGCAAAAATGTCAATAGGGTTATCATTGTGTGTCGTCTTTCTATGGTGAAGCCGTGGGATCTGATGGTTCATTTGTGAGTACATAGATTGTTCACATCTGATGGCTTGTTAGTGAGGCTCCTCATTCATGATATGATATTATTCCAAGGCACTCTCACCTGATGGATCTCCTAATGATAGGACTTGATGCTAAAGGGATTTGATCATTTGTTAGGATCTGATGGTTCATCTGGACATCTATCAACTTGATTGTCTCTCTTTGTGCCAGATTCAATGGCTTTACTAGCTTTTTGTCCCCTCTGATGGATTCACTGCCCCTCCTAGAAACTGATGGTTGGGTAGTGTTCACCCGAATCTAATGGGTTGTGTCATTCGATGGTCTTGTTAGGGCATTGTTTCTTTTATTTAATCGAGGGACCTATGTTTACAAATGATGTTTTTGCGGTAATGGCACAAACTAGATTTGAATTGATTTTATTCTATATACACTAGAAACTATGAGACAAAGTAAGTTACCTAAAGCTAAGATGAAAGTTGAAACAAAATTAGTAAATTCTAATGAATGGAAATCTAAGAAAACTAAAGATTAGGGGAGATATGCAGTAAATGCTTTGGTTGCGTCCCAAGAAGTGCTAATTTATACTCATCATCTTGACTTACTATTGTCGGTCACATTCAAATTTATTTTGGTGGTGCTGGTGGAGGTTCTTCTAGTTGGAGTTCTAATCTTTTGGTAAACACCCCACCCTCATAGTACCTCTTCACTCTATGGCCATTTACCTTGAATGTCCTAGTCTTTTCACTACATATTTCCATCATCCCTGATGGATATATTATGGATACCATGAAAGGACTAGACCATCTTGATCTAAGCTTGCCAAGAAACAATATGATGCTAGAATTAAATAGAAGGACCTTATCTCCCTATGAGACATCTTTGCTTTTTAGATGGGCATCATGCCACACCTTAGTCCTTTGCATGTAGATTCTATCATTTTCATAGGCATGCGGCCTAAGCTCCTCCAACTCTTATAGTTGTAGAAGTCTTTTCTTTCCCACTACAGGTTGGGTCCATGTTCAAAAAATTTATGGCCTAAAAGGCCTTGTGCTCTAGTTCTACGAGCAAGTTGCAAGACTTCCCATAAACCAACTGGTAGGGAGTAGTTCTTATACAGTTTCGTAAGTAGTGCGATAAGCCCACAACACATCATCAAGTTTCATCGACCAATCCTTTCGTGTCCTATTGATTTTTTTCTCCAAAATTTGTTTGATTTTCCTACTCGACACTTTAGCTTGTCCATATGTTTGTGGATGATAAGGTGTTTCCACTTTGTGCTTAACCCCATACTTCCTCAACAGTTCTTTGAACTATCGTTCCCAATAGTGGGATTCCCGTCATTGGTCATGGTGCATGGAACACCAAATCTTGGAAATATAATATACTCAAATAACTTGATAACTGCATTGGAGTCACAAGTGGGGGTCACCACCATTTCCACTGATTTGAAGACATAATCAACAACAACAAGGATGTACACAATTTACTTTGGACGAAGGGAAAGGACCCATTTAATCAATCCCCCAAACATCAAAGATCTCTACTTCTATCCAATCTAGCATATGCATCTCGTTTCTCCTAGAGATGTTACTCGTCCTTTGGCATTCATCACATACCTTAGCATAGACATGGGCATCTTTAAATAGAGTAGGCCGGTAGAATCTTGTTTGCAACACTTTTGTTGTTGTCCTGTCTCTGCTAAGATGTCCTCCATATAGTGAAGAATGGCATTTGTGTAGGATATTAGGGACTTCTTCCTCTAGAATGCACCTTCTGTACAGATTGTCTATGCATCTCTTAAATAGGATTTGGTCATCCTAGTAGTAGTTCTTTAAATTTTCAAACAAAATTTTCTTTTGGTTGTAGGTGATAATAGGTGGATATTGTTGACAAGCTAAATAGTTACAAATATCGACAAACCATGGCAGTTGGAGTTCGACGAACTTTTCCATCATTAGGGATTTGTTGTTGTAAATGTCATTAACCAACAATGGGTCCTTTTCAGTGATTATGATCCTTGACATGTGGTCAACAACCACATTTTCTGTTCCCTTCTTGTCTATGATCTTATGGTCAATTTCTTCCAAAAGTAGAGTCCACCTTAACAATCTGGGCTTGGTGTCCTTCATCTACATCAAGTATTTGATTGCATCATGATTGATGTATACCTTGACCTTTGTTCCAATCAAATAGGATTTGAATTTGTCAAAGGCGAATACTATTGCTAGCATCTCCTTTTCAATGGTGGTGTAGTTAATCTGGGCATCACCCAGGGTCTTTCTAGCATAGTATATTGCATGGTGTTTCTTGTCTTTTCTTTGCCTAAGACTGCACCAATAGCATAGTCACTAGCATCACACATTATCTCAAATGGTATCTCCTAATCTGGTTCTTGCAATATTGGAGCTGCTGACAAAGTATTCTTCAAAGTATTAAAGGCTTCAAGACATTTATCTATAAAGTTGAACTCAACATCCTCTACAACAATGCTGGATAGGGGCTTTCTAATATTAGAGAAATCTTTGATGAACCTTCTGTAATATTTGGCATGTCCCAAAATGCTGCATACTCCAATCACCAATTTAGGAGGTGGGAGTTTACGTACTGCCTCCATCTTACTAAGATCAACTTCTATTCCCTTTTCAAAAATCTTATGCCCAAGAACAATACTTATTTGTACCATGAAGTGGCACTTTTCCAAATTCAAAACTAAGTGCGTCTCCTCACACCATTGTACAACTTGTCTTAAGCTCTCTAGGAATTTGTCAAAATTGGTTCCATATACCGAGAAGTCATCCATAAATACTTCCATTACGTCCTCCAAGCAATCTGCAAAGATAGAAACCAAGCACCGTTGACACATTGCAGTGTGTTGCATAAACCGAATGACATACATTGAAAGGCATAATTTCCATAGATGAAGGTGAATGTAGTCTTCTCCTGATCATTAGGGTGGATAGGAATGTGCTATAATCCTCAACATCCATCTAAGAAATAGAAATACAAGTTGTGAGCCAATCTCTCAAGGACGTGATCAATGAATGGTGTGGGGAAGTGGTCTTTCCTAGTGGTAGCGTTGAACTTGTAATATATGCACATCCACCATCCAGTCACTATTTGTGTGGACACTTTGTCTCCTTTTCACCCTTCACAAGAGTCATTCCTCCCTTTTTGGGTACTTAATAGGGCTTACCCAATTGCTATCGCTAATTAGGTATATAATCCCTACATCTCACAGCTTTATCACCTCCTTCTTGACTACCTCACTCAACATATGATTTAGTTTTCTTTGAGGTTGGGCCAGAGGTTTATCCGTGTCTTTTTGGTTAATTATGTACATACAAACAACTACTATAGAATACCCTATGGCTTTCCTTCAGAGCTTTAGTTCCTTCAACAACTTCTCTTTTTATTCTTCGGTCAAAGCAGAGTTTATGATCACATGATTCCTATCTTCATCATCCAAAAACACATACTTCAATCCTTCAGGTAATTGTTTCAACTCTGGTTTTGACTTTGGTGCGTCCTTCTCTTCATGTGTTTGTTCTAGTGAAGCATACCTTTCAGTTTTAGTGGTTTCTTCTTCATCTCTATTGTACTCTTCCTCTGATTAATTTAAGTAATCTAGAATATCTACAAGTTTAGGGTACTTGATACTTAGGTCAGGGTTGTTGAGTGATCGCATGAGAGGTTCAACCATATCATTCACCTCTTGAACTTATTAATAGAACTAATAGTACATGTCCGTAAAATAAGCTGACTCGAAAAGAGATGGACCTCTCATGTAGTCTTAGACATGGAAGTCTATGTGATCATTTCCTATTGGGATAGTAATAATCCCAGACTTGACATCAATTACTTCTCTTCCAATTGATAGGAATGGTCTCCCAAAGATCATTAGGCGCATTGGGTCTTCCACTATATCGATTACCACAATGTCACATGGAATAAAGAATCATCCCACACGTATAGGGACATCCTCCATGATTCCCACTAGCTTTGTGAAAGTATGGTCATCCAATTGAATCCTCATCCTGTTCTTTACCATGTCTATGAGTCCTAGCCTTTGGGCAAGAGTCAGGGTATGAGACTGATACTTGCTCCTAGGTCTTTGAGTCCCTATCTTACCTCATTGTCTCTGACATTGAACAAAAATGTGAATGTTCCTGGGTCTTACTTCTTCATTGGAATCTTGGCTTGAACAAAGGCACTGGACATCTTGGCTAGCCTCATTATTTCTATGTAGTATCCCCACCATCTTTTCATAATCAGATCCTTGAAAAACTTGGTGTAGGTCGACATCTCCTCAATAGCGTCAAAGAATGGCACATCAAGATGCAATTTCTTCACAACTTACATAAATTTCTCATTTATCTTCTTCAAATGGGCCTTGATCAGCTTATAAGGGAAAGGTACCCTTAAAGAGTATGGGCCCCTATTTGCAAAGGTCTCCTAAGGGGGTCAGACTTCTTTTCCCTTGTAATATTCTTCCCCTTAACTTTCTTTTTGGCTTTATCTTTCTCGATGAAAAATTCCTCTTCACCTACTTCCTCGACCATTTCTGGCTCAGGATGAAATTCATCATTGGAGTTGCCTTCCCTATTAGTCTTTTTGTTTGGATCCTCTAAAACATTCCTAGAATGTAGGGTGGTCATTTCTGCACTTTCAGTGTTGGATGGAATCTTTCCTTATGGGTTTTTGATGAGTTCTAACAATTGTGCTAGTTGTTGATCATGTTAGTTCTGGTGTGTATGCATGTCAGCCATTTGAGTTTACATCAATCTTAAAACACCCATACTAGTAATAGCACTTTGTGTCAATTGTTCATTTATTGTGGCTTATCTTTTGTGAATTCAAAGAGCTCAGACTCCAGTTAGGTTGGTTATTTCTTTTACTATGATTTTGATCTTGTCCTTGCCAATTTGAATTTCTATTCATATTTTGGCTTTGTCCTTAGCCTTGATAATTGCTTCTATTTTGCTGGTAGTTAGTAGTATGGGTAAACACAGTTTCTCTTCCACCTCTTCAAAATCCACATGATCCTTTAGGTAGATTTTTGAGATGATTGGAATTATCAACAACATCTTTGTTTCCATAGTTGAAACCAGGATTGGTCTCTTCAAGTTAACATAAGAGACATTTTCAATGTCTTCTTCATCACTATCCTCTTATGGTTGAGTATAGATATTGTTGCCAATTCTGTACCATCCTTCTCCACAGGTCACACACTTCATGAAATTTTCAACCTTTCCTTTTCCCTTGTTTCCCGTGTCCTTCAATTGCTTAACGTCTAAAGAAATTTTCTAGATCTGAGCCTTTATAGCTTCTAGGGATTTAGATTCTATAGTAGAAGGCCTTCAGGTGTTGCTTTCTTGGATGAACCCCAATCACCTCTTTCATGTAGGGAAATATGGTGGCAAAGCAAGAAGCAAAAACAAAAAAAATTAACTGTAGTATTCCCCTTATAAAGTAGATCACATCGAAAACTATATAATGGAAAGGATGGTTTTGAGGATATACATGGTCCTGGAGAAAATTCAGAAACAATCTCCTCATCATCTTTCGTGCCTTTCTTCAAATCATACTCGAACAACATCTTCATTAGCTCTTATTTGATCACCACAAACAACAACTTGACATTGTCCTCCTAGCGGGAAAAGCTCCTCGCCTCTAGAGTAGTCCACACATACTACTCAGAACTCATGTCACTCTAAAAGAATAGACAGGAAGGAGTTGTCCCTCCAAATTGGTGTACTAGCACCAACTTTCTCTCCCACAATTGTTCTCCCTTTCTATCCCTCCCTTTATCAGGTAGGACTTTCTCAGGTTCTCTCGGTTACCACAACCATAGAAGACAATAGTTGTCAAAGGCAATTGAGTTGTGTCTCTAGGAAGCCACCAATACCCCTCTATTTATAGGAGGGTTAGGGTCAGGGTTCCCAGTCTGTGCAAGAGTGGAAGGGACTAGAATTTCATGAATTTTTACTACTTGCAAGTGGAAAAACTATTGGTTCATAGGTGAATTGATCGGTTGGCATGCAAGTTGATCAGTTCAACCCTTGAACAGGTCGTTTCATCATATTTCCCAATTGCAATTGTATTGGCAATGCTAATCCAATTTGTGCACAACATGACATCAACACTAATCCATGATGTGAATTGATACATGAATAGGGAGTCTCATCACATGAATCAGACGTTTGATGTTGTTGAGGCAATTGATTCACTAAGTGAATTGGTTAGTTCATTCCCTAGTTCATCCAGAATTAAGCCAATGCAATTTCCAATTAACCTAACACTCCAACTGATTAGTTCATCACTTGAACTAGTCAGTTCAGAGTCTAGTCATTCAATTGTTGTTTAAATTGAATACTTAAACACTTTTAGTAATCAAATTAAACATAATTCATGAAAAAACTCCTATTCTACATGTCTACTATGTGTGTGACCCTATAGGTTCCAATTTATGTTGACAGTGAATGTCCATAACTAGTTTGTGACATCACAAAAAAAAGTGGCATATAGAAACACATAATTGTTACCCAAGTAAGTAGAAAGTTGGAGAACAACTTCAACCTACAATTTGTGATTGGTGTTATAGTGTTTGTATAATTCCTTTATCACAAATATCCCGATTGAACTTGAGGCATGGAATAGTCATCCTCTTCACTATTCAATCTATGTTCCTTGAACCAGTGAGACTGTATGAGATATATGTTAGCTTAATATCACATTTGACTCACATGTGCATGGCCATGCGTTTCTCAATCTCCATAATCAAGTATCCATGATATCATACTCATGTAGGAGGGAAAGATCCAATCCACATCACGTATAATCATCCCCATGTGTCACAGTGCATCAAATCATCACCTTTATGGAAACCCTTATTTAAGGTCACGGTGGATGGTATCAAAGTACACTAAACAACATCAGTGTAGTGACTTTAGGTCTAAGAACCACACTCACAACTAACACTGTAAGAGATTATCCTGACTACCAATTATGATTTCTGTGTATCACTCTTATGGTGGGTCTGTCTGATACATTGTTCTCTAACATGTATCTCTATGTTTGGTTTGATATCACATATCATGACTGATGAGACTCTATCATCAACCAACACACACTCTAGTCTTATGTGTTATTCACTACTATAGAACTGACCTTAGGTGTCAGTTATTTAAGACCTTTGGCGACGGTTAAAAAGAGACACATATGTGGGTGACACTAAAAAGTGAACCCTTAGGCGTCAGTTTGAAAACCGATGCCAGAACCCTTCGTGCCAGTAGGGGCACTATAGGCGTCAGTTATTAGTGGGGAAACCGATGCCAGAACCCTTCACACCACAAAAAGGGTGCCAGCAGGGGCCCTTTAGGCGTCGATTATTAGTAGGGAAACCGACGCCCAAACCCTTCACGCCACAAAAGGGCGCCATCTAGGACACCATCAACGTCGATTTCTTAGTAATAACTGACACCATATCACCTGCCGCCACGGCCGTGCTTGCCAGCAAAACCGTGTTGTCTGGCCACATTAGACGGTGGTTTTTTTGCAATTAATTGACGTTGTAAGATTTTTTGTCAGTTTTTGACTAATAACCGACGCCTATGTTTTGATTTTTTTTCTTATCAATTTGCAGGCCTGCTGTGGCTGGTCGCAGGATGCAGAAACCTACAGTTCAATGGAACTGAACTACAGGTTTACGACATCCATTGATATCATCCAACAACAGGCCACAAACCTACAAAATTAACAAGATTCATTTTCACACATTTAGCAACTTGCAGTTCCATTCAATTTTCACACATGTAGAAACATTCAGATACATGTAGAAACATTCATGTAGCAACCTACATTTCCTTTCATATTTCACATTCACTCATGTAGAAACATTCAGACACATGTACAAAATTCATGTAGCAACCTGCATTTCCTTTCATTTTCACATTCACACATGTAGAAACATTTAGACACATGTAGAAACATTAATGTAGAAACCTGCAGTTCCATTCATTTTCACATTCACACATGTATAAACATTCAGACACATGTAGAAACATTCACACATATGACAATTCAGAAAAATTCATTTACAAAATATCATTCTTTAGTCATTATCGCTTTTTCCCATTCTTCTCTTACATCATTTAATTCTTTCATCATATAGGAAGCATGTACATTTAATAAGGCCTTACCTGTAGTGGGGTCAGTTTTAAACACATGCATAGAGAATGATGTATAAGATAATGATGTATATATATAATTAATAATATATAAATAAGATTGATATATTTCATATTATCTAATGAGACTATATATAATACCTCATGTATGGTATCGATGTCCACTATGGCATATTTGATAATCATGTGCATAAATCACAATACATAGTATGTACATGCCCAGCCGTTGTCTTGTGTAGCACACTATAAATTAAAACATACAAAATATTAAAAAATACAACTAAGCACAGTTCACATAAATAATATATACATTGGAGTCGGGAACTTACTTCCATGTTCTCCTAAATTATTGGCTGGTTCTTTTTCCTGGGGACCTTTCCTCCAGCCTTTTTGAACTCATGTAAACCCCTACATGTCAATGTAACATAGTAAATTGCATAATTAAATAGTAATGTAATAACAGATGTTAACAGATATAAAAATGAAATATTTCTCACCAGAATAATGCCATTTTCATTGCATGTCCATATTTTGGATTCAATTTAGTCCCCTTAGGATCTAGATAATAGACAGTGAACGTCCCGGGGACAATAACTAGTAACTCCCAATGCGTACTCCTAGAGGTAAAAAAGTTAAAAATTAATAACTCAAAATCTACAATAAAAATGTGATTTTCTTAAGTCCAAATTATAAGCAAAGTAAACTTACTCCACATTGAATGGAGTTATTATTACCATCTTCTTATTTTGACCAAAATTTGTAAAAGCATCACAACAATATTGTTGAACTGACGAAGGGTCTTTAGCTACTAGACTAATCAAAGATGGAATAAAAAATCCTACATGTTCAAATGAAAAATCTGCACGTATCTTGTCTAAGTAGCTGCAAAACATGTATTGCGTATGCATTAATATATAAGAAACTAGATCACCGGATCCTACACAAGGTATATAGATGTATAAACAAGATCTCACCTTATCCATATCTCTATCACAGATGTATTCAGCCAATCATAGTGAAACAACTCTAAAATATCTTGTATAAATAGTTTGTTTTCGTATGATTGACCTGCAACATCCGCATCTATAGAAACATTTATAGGGCAATTTATATCATGTTCGCCTAACCATACTGCCATACCCCTACAATTAGGACCTAGCGGGGTAGGTAGGTCCTGTGGAACCCAACTTGGTAATGTAGGAGGTGGAGGTGAAGGCCTAGATGCTCTGGGTGTCTTCATTTTAACATGTATATATAATTTCAGATCAATTGACTTCATATATACACACTAACAATTTAACGTAATGTAAATTTACCATACAATTTCAGTATAGATGACATCCGCTTTGGGCCACAATATAACTCCGCCTTTTGCCTCACCAAGCATTTTACAATCTGGGTGGGTATATGTCAATGGAAGATCCATCCAACTGGGGAATATACGTAGCGAGCTCACACGAACCCAACAATCAGGTAATGGAGACCCATGAAACATTTCCCCTAGAAGGGATGGGTAAACTGATGCCTTTGCAATGACGTATTCATTACTTTTTAGACGACATGGCTTCAACCCCTACAAATTTACGTAAAGAATGTTATATACATATATACATATCATCTTGAAAAGACTAGCTACTATGTCATAAAAATACTTACATCGGATGTGCTAGGTGGTGGGTCTACAAGATTACTCCCAACCTCTGTAGTAGGAGTAGAGCGGGACGCCATAGGTACTGTCTAAGTGACAGTCAGAGATGTCTTCCACTTGCTCATTGCTTCATGGAGTGTCTTATCAACTTGTTCCTTGGCTCTCTTATCAACTACTTCATCGACTCTCCTATCAACTATCTTATCTACCTGTACATGGATAAATAAACGTTAGCTTCTGATTATTGAATTCCCTTTTACAGTAACATTCTAAAAAAATAATAGGTTATCTCTTCTTGTGAAATTCCCACTTTTGGGACATGTTTGCGCTGGAATGGCCCAAAGAATGCTTTGATGCCCACACCAGCGCCTGCACCCCTAACACATCCAGGATGCTCTGGGTTACCCAGAGCAACTGTCAATTCATCCCTTGTGACCTCAAGGATGAACTTGCCTTGTTTCCTCAGCTTATGTAGCTCCTTCTAATCACCATCAATAGAAATTGGTAAGTATGTAAACACCACAAATAATCAATATTCCAACGATTTCTCTAAGAGTTGTATTTTACCATTTTTGCAGTTGCCTCAGCAGTTATAGGCTTCTTTATTTCTCCTTTCTTGTTTTGCCTCCCAGCTATCTAGACATCATATCAAGGCAGATGTGCGGTACCTATAGTAGAGGACTCCTAAGTAGAAGTAGACTGAGCAGTACACTCAGCCTGTAGTCTTTGGCGAACGCCTGCATAGACCTTTGGACCCATTGTGTGGTCATGCACATTCAGTGTACGCCTTGTTCTTTATGCCTCATTGATAGGCTAGTTAATATGCACATTGATTTGGTTAGTAACACTAAAGATTAATCTTGAATAGGTGAATACAACATATATTAATTAAATAGGGAGTAACACCTAATACCTTGAATTCATTAGTGTTTCTTGAAGCAACAAACGCGTCCCATTCTTCTGGGTCCAGGACGTTCCATTGTTCAATGGCTGACTTCTTCCTCTTCTCACCATCTTTTATGTATTCTCGGGTGAGATTTGTCTTATATTTCCTTAGGATCCTCCCACTGTGTTGCATCATGTATTTATGATGCAACTTTTCATCCAACACAAATATACTCTGCAAAATAGAATTGCTATTAACTAGTATCCAAAAAATTAGTAATCTACAAAATAGAATTGCAAATAATAATAACTCACACACAAATGCCTCCATATTAAGTTTTTCTCCCCTAAGGAACTTTATGCCAAGGAACTTTAGTTCACAATGGCAACGAGTAACATACCCAAGATATGAAACAAATGAATTGCAGTTCACTCCAATTGTATTTCTCGCATTATCAAAATCCACAACCAGTTTGGGTCCATTGCCCCTTAGTACTGTTAACTTCTTCATCATAATGATACCCCTTCTCTTGTCAAGTTTTTGGTACTTCTCATCAAGTGCCTCAAGTGCTTTAGAGGGTACATGTGCATCATCAACCTAAAATTTGACAAAATAAACAAACTTACAAGATATAACTATAAATTAACATATAGATAGAAATATATGATATATTTTTAAAACTTACATTGTGAGGCGGTGCATTGGAATCCTCACCATGCTCATCATGGACATCATGGTCATCATGCCCATGCTCAACCATCTGAAAATTTCATTAAAAAATCAAACATTTAGCATTTGACATAACTAGAAGATAACTAAACATTGAAAAATGAAACATTGTATAGTTCACATATACAAATGAAACATTGAAAAATGAAACATATAAAAAAATATAAACATGCATGCCTTTAATATTGCGATCATTTATCAATTAACAATCCTTCATTGTGATCCCGCACACATACAAGTCATCATTAGCTTCAATATTTTGTGGTGTTGGTAACCCAACTGAGAATGGACTGGAGTCATTATACTTATCATAGTACTCTTCTTCATCTATATGATCTTCAATGAACTGTCTTTTACCATGAAGAACAACCGACCATTTATCATTTGTGGGATCATCATATTAAAATACTTGTTTCACATGTGATGCAATATGAATGGTTCACCCTTCTCACCAATCTTTTCAAAGTTCACTAAAGTGAAACCCAATTCATCCACTATAACTCTTTTGGTGTTATCAACCCAATTACATTTGAAGAGAGGAATTCTAAAATCTATGTAGTCAAACTCCCATATATCTTCAATGACACTGTAATATGACAGTTTATCTTCACGTGGACTCTTATCCTTTACACTTGCAAAAAACATAGTCGACCCTTGAAGGGTGACCCCACTGTTTTGGACGACACTCTTATCATCTTGGTTCTTTGTGTAATATGTGAATCCATTAATGTCATACCCTTCATAAGACATAACATTCAATTTTGGTTTAAAGGCAAGGCATTTGATAGTTTCAGTAATATCATCTGGTGTTTGAGATAGTTGATGTAAGACTTTATCTTCAAACCACTTAATAAATGTCTTGTTATGCAATCTAGCAAGCCAAATTGAGTTGGCTCTAGGATATTGTCTCTTGATGAAATTGGTATGTTCCTCGATATAAACACTCACTTCGTCCATGTTGTGTAAAATATACAAGTGACCTTGTTCCAACTGTTCACGGCTGATTACTTTCACCTGTGATCCCAAAATTCCTTTGCCAAATTGCTCCTCAATATTCTTGTCATTACCAGGAGTGTCAATACCACTCAGAAAGTCATTGCAAAAATCCATAACCTCTCTCTCCACATAACCCTCAATAAACAGTCACTGTTTCGAACATCACTTTTAAAAATTCTCATGTATCGTTCAAAGGGATACATCCAATGCAAGAAAACTAGTCCCAACATTTTCACTTCCCTAGTCAAGTGGACAACAAGATGTACCATGATATCAAAGAACGAAGGAGGGAAATACATCTCAAGCTGACATAGGGTAACAACCACTTCTCTTTGCAAAGTATCGAGAGTATCAGGGTCAATAACTTTTCTGCACAGACTGTTGAAAAAGAAACAAAGTCTAATGATTGCAAACCTTACATGCTTCGGCAATATAGATCAAATTGCCACGGGAAATATTTGTTGCATTAGAGTGTGACAATCATGAGATTTAAGACCTATCAACTTCAGATCTTTCATTGATACCAATCTACAGATGTTGGATGAGTAACCCTGTGGAACCTTAACATTTACCAAGCATTCACAAAAAGCTTTGTTGTCCTTTCCAGACAACGTGTAACAAGTGGGAGGTAAGTATGTTCTCCGATTTCCCATTTCATGTAATTCTATTAATTCTGACCTTATTCCCATTTCACGAAGGTCCAGTCTAGATTTTATCCCATCTTTAGTCTTACCTGGTATATTCAATAGAGTACGAATGACGCTATCACTAACATTTTTCTCAACGTGCATGACATCGATACAATGCCTGACTGTCAAAGAACTCCAATAAGGAAGATCCCAAAATATTGACTTCTTCTTGAATAAAGATTTGTCACTCCGTGTGGCCATAGTACATTGTGATCTCTTACCAAATTCATTGACAAAGTCTTTTACTCTTTCATAAACAACCTCCCCCGATATAGGTTTAGGTGCACTCCGTTCCTCATTCCATCCATTGAATGCTTTGCGCTTCCTACGATACAGATGGAATTTTGGAAGAAACCTTCGATGACCAAGATATACAGTCTTGCTGCCATGTTTTAGTCTTGTTGAATTAGTGTTCTCTTCACATATAGGACACACTTTAGCTCCTTTGACACTATATCCAGACAAATTCCCATATGCTGGAAAGTCATTAATAGTGCAAAACAACATAGCATGCAAATGAAATGTCTCTCTTCGTGAAGCATCATAGGTCATCACACCTTCACCCCAGAGTTTCTTTAAGTCATCAATCAGAGGTTCAAGATAAATATCGATATCATTTCTAGGTTGTTTAGGGCCCAATATCAACAACTACAACATAACGTACTTATTTTTCATACACAGCCAGGGAGGAAGATTGTCTATAACAAGCTTGACTGGCCAAGTGCTATGTTGGCTGCTCAATGTCTCGTACAGATTCATCCCATCTGTACAAAGCCCAAGTCTTAGATTCCTGACTTCTTCACCAAATTTAGGGTACAATAGATCAGTCTTCTTCCACTATGGGGAATCAAACACATGTCGTAGGATCCCATCATTATTTTTCTTAACATCTGCATGTCACCTCAAATTCTTCGCATCTATCAGATTGGCAAATAAGCGTTGAAACCGTGATATTATAGGTAGATACCACATCACCTTAGCAGGAGAACCCGTTTTGGACTCCCCCGAAGTCGTCAATTCATACCGTGACGCACCACAATTTGGACAATCTTTCAAATCCACATAGTCCTTTTGAAATAATACACAATCATTTGGACATGCGTGTATCTTCTTGGCCTCCATTCCCATTGGTCACAACAATTACTTTACCTGGTATGTTGGGATTGGCAACTCATTTCCTTCAGGGAGCATTTCTTTCAACAAAGACAATAATGATGTGAAGCTTTTGTCGCTCCATCTATGGTTAGCTTTCATCTTATACAATCTCAACACAGCACTAAGCTTCGTAAACTTAGTACAACCTATGTATAACGATATCTCAACATCATGCAAAATGTTTCTAAACATGGGAGGTGGATCAGTTTCAGTGTTCTCTACCCCACAACTATCCAGCATCGCATCAACGATGTCTATTGGAACTGGTTTGTTCACATCCACGTCATCGAAGGCAATAATTTCTTCCATACAAGCACTGTTATCGACATCCACTGGTTTTGGGTTTGAAATCTCTCCATGCTAGTGCCATTCTGTATAGCCTTGTACAATCCCGTTGGACATGACATGACTTTTGATTTCATCACCAGTGGTGACTTTCAAGTTGTTACCACAATGCCTACATGGACAGTAGAACCTATCTCCAGGTTGTTTCCTATGTTCCTCATCAAATCTAATAAACTGATCAAGACCAGAAATAAACTCTGGGGGTGTAGCGATTGCGAATGGACATCCATGATCTATCCATTCTATGATCAAAGAGAAAACAAGTATATATTACATCAAGATTAGGGTTTAGGGTTAACAGATTAGTGTTTAAGCATGGTTAAAACTTTAGGGTTTAAGGTCTTATATATAATTAATGGTTAAAACATCCTAAGTGAGATTAGGTGTTCAAGAACAGTCCCAAACTGGGGACTATCCAAGATTTACTCCTATTGAGTAAATCTTGGATGGGTTTCTAGGCCAACAAATACATGTGTTGTCATTCTTATATATAATAAATGTGTACCACCTATCCCATTCTTAAACACCTAGTCTCACTAGTTAGTGTATAATGTGTATTGGGTTTTTAAGAAAATTTCAACAACATTTCCCCACCGTTCTCCAAGTACATATGTACTTAGAGAACAAACGGGGAAATGCTACCGAAAGTTTCTTGAAAACCCAATACACATTATACACTTACATCCTAAGTGAGATTAGGTGTTCAAGAACAGTCTCAAACCGGGGACTATCCAAGATTTACTCCTAATGAGTAAATCTTGGATGGTTTTCTAGGGCAACAAATACATTTGTCGTCATTCTTATACCTACAATCCTAGTTTCATCATCCATATCCTAGTTCTTCAAGTTAGGGTGACTATTGATGTCTTTAGAAGCATGATTGGCAATCTATCTAGGGCAAAGTTTCATCATTTACATTCCAAGCATGTCACTTGAGTGCATTAGAGTTCATCATTAAGCAAGAAGGGTGATTAGGATTCTCAATACACTCAACAAGGAAACAAGTTAAATACCAATTTCATAGTTAGGACGGTACAAATACCCTAAGATCTAGATCTAATGGTTCATAATGAGCCTGTAATAAAGTTACATCACTAGATGATTATATAATTTCAAAAGAAGTACACAAATAAATTCAAATGAGTAGATAACTAAATAAAACATAGTAGACAAAAAATACAAATAAGTAGATGAATAAATACAAATCTATTGATAAATTAATATAAATCAATAGATGATCAATTAATTCATGAATCTGTACATAAATAAATACAAACATTAGATGAATAAATACATATCAATTGATAAATAAAATTAAATAAGTAGATGATTAAATAATAACAAAATCAGTACATAAATAAACACAAATCAGTAAATAACTTAATTTAAAAAAACACCCAGCAGTAGCCTAAGCGTGCCTTGGTGCTGCCCAAGCGTCCGCCCAGGCCACCCAGAGGCCTAACTAGGCTGAGCGCCTGGGTTTGGGACCCTAGGTGAATGCCTGGGCTGCCTAGGCGCCGCCTGGGCGTGGTCGAGCAGGTCAACGGTGGAGGAGGGTTAAGCTCAGAAAAGGAGGGTATACCTTGCTTAGGTCGGAGCAGTAGGTGTGGCAGAGCAGTAGCTAGCGGCGGCAGTAGGCGTGGCGGAGCAGTAGCTAGCGGCGGCGGTGGCCAAAGCAGTAGCTAGCGGTCGGAGCAGGAAGTCGAAGCAGTAGCTAGCGGCGGCGATGGAAGGCATGGCAGCGGTGGCAGGCGTGGCGGTGACGAGCAACGGCAGTAGGCATGCAGACAGTGAGCAGCCGTGGTAGGCGTGGAGGCGGTGAGCAACTATCGAGAATCGCCAGACCTAAATAGTCGGGAATGAAATAGAGAAAGGAGAAGAGTCTGCTTCGCGGGGGTGCTATTAAGTTATCAATCAGAATCGATTATTAAAAAATTGATGCTTATAACAATAGGCGTCAGTTACCACAAAAAAACCGACACCTATTTTCAATGATAGTCGTCAGTTTCTACTAGAAAACCCGACGTCTATCTACATATGCTGACAAAAACAAAATGTTCTCAAATTCTGACCATAGTCATCGGTTGTCGTAGAGAACCGACGCCAAAGGGGGTGAAAATTTTCACGGGGACAATGTGCAAAAACACATCGACGTCGGTTATTTCAAACAAACTGACGATAAAAATGGGCCCAATTTTTGTCTCATGAAAAACCTTAAGTCATCGGTTGTTTTGTTAACAACCGACGTCGTATGTTAAATTTTGGAGGTAATTTTTTTCATTGGAAATAATTGGATTTGGCAGGCGAATTTAGACGTCCGTTTCTTATTGAGGAACCGACACTACATAAAAAGTGATACCCGTGTCTGGCCACTCCTAACAGATATATGTCGGTTTGTGTATGCAACCGACGTTATAGGGTTTAGGCGTCGGTTTATTGTATACAACCGACACCTCTAAATGTGACGTTATAAGCCATTTCTGTAGTAGTGATTGTTGTCTATCAACCTTACACAATAACATTTGACTAGTGACATATTAAGAATGTAAGTACTCTTGGAATCCATATGATCTCATTGTTCAGGTCATCAACCCTAATACATACATATTGAGTAATATCATTCTTTAGACATTTATTATGTTACATCATTATTACATAACTGAATAACATAGAATAAATTGAAATATTTCCTTTATTATTAATCAAATAATTTAGAAGTTATGCCATTAAAATCATCATATGATTGGCTCATTGGGCATACATACCAACAAAATCCCACTTGCACTTAGAGACAATCACCCATGAATGTTATCACTAATGATCTGACATGACCATCATGCTTCTACTATGAAAGTACTTTTGTGAAGGGGTCAACAACATTGTTCTCAGTTGGTACTGAACAAATCTTCATATCTCCTCGCTGTATGATCTCTTGTATGAGATGAAACTACCTTTGTATATTCTTGGAATGCGATGTGATCTGTGTCCCTTATCTTGTGAAATATCTCCATTGTTGTCACAATAAAGCTCAATTGTATCACTGATGCATGTAACAACCCCAAGTTCTGAGAGAACTTCTACATCTAGACAACCTCCTTTGTTGCATTCAATGAAGCAGTATACTTAGCCTCTATTGTAGAATCTGCAACTGTCGCTTCCCAGGAACTCTTCCAGCTCATAACTTCGTTGTTCAGATGAAACACAAATCTTGATTGTGATCGATAATCATCTTTTTCAATTTGGAAGCTTGCATAAGCTTAACCCTTTACCACCAACTTTTCCTCTCCGCTGTAGACAAGGAACTGATCCTTAGTTCTTCACAAGTACTTAAGGATGTTCTTCACAGTTGTACAGTGAGCATTACCTAGATATGAGTGATATATGCTTATCATGCTCAAGGCATATAAGACAACGGGATGTGTACATAACATTGCATACATGATGGATCCAATTGCCGATGCATATGGAGTCCTACTCATGTGTATCCTTTCTTCATAGGTACTGGGGCAGTGAGCTCTGGAGATGGAAACTCCATGAGACATGAGCAGTTTTCCTCTCTTTGAGACTTCCATGTTGAACCTCTTCAACACTTTGTCAATGTATGTTCTCTGACTTAGTCTAAGAAGCCTTCTAGATCTCTCTCTATAGATCTTGATTCCTAGGATGTTAGATGCTTCACCTAAGTCCTTCATTGAGAATGTATTTTCAGGCCAGGTCTTTACTTTTTGTAAAGTTGGGATGTCATTCTCCATAAAAAATATGGCATCTACACACAATATGAGGAATACAATCATGCTCCCACTAACCTTCTTGTACACACAAGGTTCATCTTAATTTTGACTAAAGCCAAACTCTTTGATTGTTTTATCAAATTGAAGATTGTAGCTCTAAGATGCTTCCTTCAATCCATCGATTGAAATTTATAGCTTACAAACTTTATTTACATCCTTTGGATTTATAAAACCCTCAGGTGGTGTCATGTACACATCCTCAAGGATATTCCCATTAAGGAATGCAATTTTAACACCCTTCTGCCAAATCTCATAGTCGTGATAAGCTATAATGGCGAGCATGATCCTGAGGGAGTTAACCATGGCAATTGGAGAAAAGGTTTCATCATAGTCAACACCTTGAACTTGTTTGAAAACCTTTGCAACCAATCTGCCCTTATAGGTTTGTACCTTATCATCCTTGTCAGTCTTCTTCATAAAGACCCATTCGCACCCCATGGGTTTTACCCCTTCATGTGGATCCACCAAGGTCCATACCTTGTTGGTGTACATGGATTCCATCTTAGATCTCATATCCTCAAGCCATTTTTCAGACTGTGGTCCCTTAGTAGCTTCTATATAGGTTGTTGACTCATCGTCTATGACCAACTCACTGCTTTCTTTAGTCACACGATAACCAAATATTTTAGGCTTAAGGCATGTCCTACTAGATCTACGATGTTCCTTTGTTACTTAGGGAATTTGAGATTCTACAACAACTTGTTATTCCCCTGGATCCTCTTGTACTTCTATTGGTTCAATGTTTTCTTGTTGGTCTCCAACCTCTTCATGTTCAACTTTCCTCCCACTGATTTCTTTAGAAATAAATTCCTTTTCTAGGAAGGCATCATCACAAGAAACAAACTCTTTGTTGTCAAATAGAGAATAAAAGCAATATCCTTTGGTTTCCTTAGTATATCCAAAAAATAACATTTATTTGATTTGGGTCCAAGCTTCTCGGGAAACTACTTTCTCATATAAGCTTCACAACCCCAAATCTTCATATAAGACACATTGGGACGCTTCCCATACCATATCTCATATGGTGTCTTTTGAACTTATTTAGATGGTACTCGGTTTAATGTAAACACGGCGGTTTCAAGAGAAAACCCCCAAAAGGTAGTTGGAATTTCAACTAAACTCATCATTGATCGCACCATATATAGCAATGCGCAGTTCCTTCTTTCTAATACAACATTGTGTTGTGGTGTTCTAGGTGGAGTCTATTATGATACAATACCACGGGCTCGTAGAAGGTCCTAAAACTCTTGTCTTAAGTATTCCCCACCTCGATCATAGTGAAGTGCCTTAGTAATTTTTCCAAGTTGCTTTGATACTTCATTCATGAACTCCTTGAACTCTTCAAGAGTTTCTAACTTATGTTTCATTAGGTAAACATAGCCATACCTACTGAGGTCACCAATGAAGGTGATGAAGTATTGATACTCACCTCTAATAGTTGTTCTAAAAGGGTGCATACATCAGTATGTATGAGTCCTAATAGATCACTATCACTCTCATTGTTATGAGCAAAAAGAGTCTTGGTCATCTTACCCAACAAACAAGATTCACATGTCTCTATTGATTCAAAATCAAAAGAGTTCAGATAACCATCTTTATGGAGTCTAGATATGTGATTCTCATTTATGTCCCCTAGACGACAATGCTAAAGATATGATTTGTTTAAGTTGTTGAGTTTTAATCTTTTGGTCTTTACACTATAAATACCTATCTTACGACCTATCAAATAAAGACCATAAGACATTGGGGCGCTACCATAAAAGATCCCATCTTTAGAAATAGAACATCGACCATCATTAATATGAAATTCATATTCATCCTTGTCCATAGAAGATACAAAAATGATGTTTTTGTTTATGGCGGGAACATAATAGCAGTTCATAAACTCTATTACAAGCCCAGTCGGAAGTGATGAATTATGGGTTTGAACTGTAGTGGAAACAACTCTTTCTCCATTTGCAACTCACAGTTTGACCTCACACTTTCTTAAAGGCCTACTTCTTTTCAAATCGTACATATTTAAGCATATGTGAGATCCACATCAGATGTTTATCTCAATAATGTATATATATGAAGTTGAAATCTTTATCCCCATCTTCTTCATCCTGAATTCCTTCAAGAACAAAGGACAAATTCCTCTTGTACTTTTCTCCTTATCTTGTGTGTTGAAGATCTAGATTTTTCTTCTTCAATCTTGCTTTGGAATTTATCAACATGACAAGTAAATCTAATAGCGGTCTGGCCATTTTATTCAAGTGATAACACTCAATAAAATGGCTATGTGATTCTAGAAATGATTGCAAAATCATATTTGTGGCCAACTCTTGGATCAAATAGAATCCCTATTCTTCTAGATGATCCACATGTCCAATCATATTGAGCACATGGGTCTCCATTGAGTCTCCTTTTGTCATCTTACACTCAAAGAGTGCCTTTGAGACATTGTACCTTTCTCTCTTCATGAGATAATGGTTAAGGTTCCTAAGATGCATTACCATCTCAAGGATCCCCATGTCTTCACATTGCTCAAGCAACTCATAGTTCATGTAGCTTGGCATAAGGTGCTTTATGTCCAAAGCATCATTGGCATGCATCTAGTAGGAATCCACCTTAGCCCTCAGTGCATTAGGAGTAGTTATTTCTGGAACTGGTTTATCTAGGACATAGATCTTATGCTCATCATTGAGAACCCTTCTCCAAGTCCAAACTCAATTGTGAAAATTTGTCCCATCAAGTTTGTTCTTCCTAAGGACTGATCACAATAATGATTTGATTGTCATTTGATTCTACATGAGAAAATTGCATTTGGTCAAAAAACTTTTGATTTGATTTTCAGATGATATATAATTAGGCCTTTAATTAATTATTACTCCCATGATTTTATTAAAATTGGTATCCCTCACATATCAATTTAGAAGATTGTAGCTTACAACCTTCTAGTGGACCAAGATCCAAAATAATTCAATTATTACCTATACAATGCCAACATAATCAATCATTAATGTAGGCAACATTTGCCAATTTTATCTTATGAAACTCTTATATAGATGATATGAACAACTCCTTGCCATAAATATCTGCATGATTCTAGGTCCTTAATCTCATTAAGGACACCTAGTTAAGCCTGACCCAAAATCCAACATGATAACAATGCACCCCGCTTGGCAGGCCCACATTACTACCATCCCACTTCCATGAGATGGACAATGCACAACACTTGGCGTGCCCATGCATAGTCGATCAATATTTTAATGCGTTTTGCTAATGGAAAGCATCATAGACTTAATATTTTATTTGAGGGAGTTTGTACTTATAAATATATATACATATCCAATCACCACATACTTATAGTACATATCATATACATGCTATATCACACAAATAAAATCATGCAATAAAAAAAAAGTGATAGTTATGGCCATTCTAATGTAATTCCTCGGAGCCACAATGAAATACCACCACCTAGGGTCTACATCACATGTAGAAACCTTTTGTTGATGAAGATTTGTGCTTACCAATCTAGGTTGATCGGTTCAACCCTTGAACCGATCAGCTCGCCTCCTAGCTGGTCGATTGGTCACCTCCTTGGTCATCTGGTGTGACAAAGTGGTTTTTGCTTAAATTCTGAGGACGAAATTTTCTTTTAAGGTGTGTAGGATGTGATGGAGTGGACTTTTGGAATCTTAAAATGTCTAATGACACAAGTGAAGTCATGCATGTTGAGTTGTTTTGTGAATTTCAAGTGTTTTATTAAAGTTGGAGTGTTGATTGAGGTTTGTATAATTATTTGGATCCATAAGTTATGCCTATTTGAGGAATTTAATTGAATGGTCTAACAATTGAGTTTTAACAAAAAATTTCTGTACAAGGTATCTTGAGTTGTGAGGAAGCTATGGTTAAAATTTGGTGGCAATTGGAAGATCTTAGAGGAAGTTATGCAGGTTTGAAATTGGTGCAATTTTATGCATTATTGGTGATTTATGGAGCAAAGTTTAGATCTTTTACCTAATGTCACGCACCCTTGGTTTAGGTCTGGGATGCATGGCAAGATCCAAGACCTACATATCTAATCTAGTGGAAGTGCTCTTGGATTTGAGTGAGCCACAGATGGACTCAAGTGGAGGACTAACTCAGACCATAGGATTGGCAATCAAGGGTAGTTGTGTTGTTTTATACCTTGCGGTTATGTCTTTGACCCCGGGTAGCAACCATGATGTCGAGGTACTCGCTGATCATGGGTATGAATGGGGGAGTCCAACCAGGCAGTTGGCTTCAACATGAGGAGAGGAGTCGGGTGACCCCTTATTTGGGCTTGACAGAACTCAGTCGAGGGAGTTCCACCTTCCCCGTCTCTATTGTCTCTCCATTAGAACCTACAGGTAGGAAGTAAAGGTAGGAGAGCAGGTTGTCAGAGAAGGAAGAAGTGGATCTAGAGGGGTGTCCAAAAGAGGATAAGAAGGGGGAAATGAAGGTCGAGGTCATGAGAGTCCAACCCTACTGCTCCCATAGACCCTCGTGGCAGTTTTGAAGGTAGACGAAGAGCACTTCACTGTCGGGTGAAGATGTAGCTCGGAGGAGGGTTGTAGGTCTTCTGTACCATTAATGGAGGACATGGATGAGTTCTTGGAGGTGGTGCAAAGCTTTTAGAAACTTCATTTTGGTGCGAGGATGACCAGAGGTAGATCGCCTCTTTTTCTCTGCTGTGTCAGAGCCTTACGACGGCGAGCTCCAGGGCACCAGGGTTTGGAGCTGTGGATGAGAAGCCACGAAGCCGTGGAGGTCGTGGAGGGGACCTCGAAGCTGTGGGCGCCATGGGGAGCTCATGAAGAAGACCTGGAGCTGGAAGATCGCTCACCAGAGCTGAGCGTCGCGGCGGCGCACACAGAGAACAGGGGAAGCCCGATCGCATGAGAAAGAGGGAAAGAAAGGAGGATCGGGTCAGGCCAAGAACCAGCCGGTACAGGGCAGCAAACCGAGTTCATAGGACGTGAACTAGTAGCAGCAAGTAAAGGATGCACGCCAGCCCAAATGGCCATGTGTCAGCGGCCGATTGGCCTAAAATGGTAATTTCTTAAAAAATGTTCAGATCTTACAAAATTCATAATAAATAGCTCGATTATCAGAATAATATATATAATATGTCAAAATTCTCAGAAAAATGAGTAGAACACAATAAAGGAATAGTATAAGGCTTTTTTGTCACTAATCTCTATGATATCATGTAAGATGCTTTATACTTGTTTCATGAGTAATAAATATCGAATGATGATATAAAATTATGGAAAAATGTCAGTAGATTAATAATTATGTTCATAATGCATATGATGCCAGTTATGGTCATGTTGATGTACGAAATCATGTTATTTTCTACATATGGTTATTTAGGGTTATTAACCCTAAATAAAATGTAATAAATACTATGATGATCAGTAAATGATGAAAGTTACATAGTAGGTTTATATCAGTAATGTGATGCTAATATGTAACTCAGATATCAGTTAGATTCATGGAATTAATGTTATATATGAAGATGACCTATAATACATGTGATGAAACCCTAATTTAGGTTAATGATATTGTAACCCTAATTTGAATAGTGTATATAAACTAGGGTTAATATGTGTACAAAAAGGATTTGGAACTTAATGTTCAGATAATGAGATGTAATCTGGAAAATGACATCAGTGAGATAATCATAAGATAAGAATACAAGTAATGATACACATATCCTAATAACTAAGAGAAACTCTAATGGATATAATTAGGGTTAAGATGATGAGAACCTGATGGTGGTATGTGATCTTGTCTTAATCAGGGTTGACAAGGATATATGATATTAGGAATGTGATTAGAATGGTCTATCTCTTTGGAAGGTATGCCATTACCTCTTGATTGGCTTATTATACATTTTGCTTGTGTTATATGGTAGTAAAGACTTGGCATATGGTATTGATTGAAATGATTGTCTTGTATGATATGTTGCTTGAATTTCCATACTTATGGCTTTGAACACCTGCAAACATAATATAGATGTTCCATCATAAGATAGCTCATAAACCACTTGGTGGTAGAGCGCATGCATAATGATCACAAACCACTTGGTGGTAGATCATATGATGTTTGTATAACGATCAAAAACCACGTGGTGGTAGATCATAAGGCCTAAAGACGTCAAAGCCACTTGGTGGCAGATGCATGAGATGTATGATGGAAATGTGCTTAAAATATGTGTTCTCTTTTGATAATGAACATCTTTGTGCAAGTATATGATTTTATTATATTTCTTTATAACTGCCAAGTATTAGTTTTATCTTATTGCCAAGATATGATGAGAGGTATATAAAAGACACGTAGGCGTACTCAGTACAATATTCTTAAATATTGTGCTGACGTGTATCGCATGTAATCTTTTGTTTAGGTTGTGATTATGCTCTTGAAGATCCAGGATAGTGAGAGTTGTGTGGCGAGCTGATGTACAGGTAAACCTGTTGTCTTAAGATCCTATAGATTAGTAGTAGTACATGTATATGTATAGTTTGTTATTCAATGTGTAATATCAAATGTTGTAACAATTCATTATGTAATTATATGTTGAATGATGAACATATGTTGTGTGGTTTGTTTATTGTTCATGTGCATGTGCTACTGTTGTTTCCTATTGACTCACTTGATTTTCTTCTTCTTAGCCTAGTGTGTGATTTTTAAATTGGGATTCTCGCTGAGGTGAGGGTTTCAATTTGGACGTCACGCATCAGATTAAGTTTTAGAAAATCCGGGGACGTCACAGGTGGTATCAGAGCATGAACACTAGCAAAGTCTGACATTTGCTCATTATGCAAGGTGAAACTAAAGAACCTTGAACTCAATAATCTTTAGGGTTAGATTAGTAATCTTTTAGAGACTAGATCTGAACTAACCTCTAGGTTAGAACCTAGATGTCCAAGAACTAGGTCTAGACTGGTACTTGTCGAGTAGCAAGTCCTTAGATGTCGTTCTTTCCTTGTAGTGCAGCGGTATGGGACGTTCCACTATCTGGAAATGACGTGCATCAAGGGAAGAGAAACCCTAGACATATGGCACTCGTTGTCTAGAGTAGCTTTGTTAGTCTACACCATGTTCTCACCCTTTTCATTAGTTTTCATGAAACTGGACTCTCTACTATGTGTGGGACACTCATTTTCTGGATTTGGTTTTTGATTCCAATCAGATCGAACCTTGGTAGTTTTCTATGATGCTTGTTTTATCGGAGAAAAACTATATAATATTTTATTATATATATGTATTACAAAAATGTATCCCCACACAAGTACGAGTAGGAGGTGGTCATGTAACCTAAGTGAAAGTGAATGACATCAGTCTAGAAGAGAGATTAGTTCTAGATTAGATGTCTAGAGCCTTGTTGGAATATATGATAGATGGAATAGATGAAATAAGCTTTGATGTAAGTCTTATATAGATGACATAAGATGGTTATGATGATCTATGTTTGTCTTCGAGGACTTAAGTTCAGTTTTGAGGATTTGAGATAAGCTTTGATGATGCAAGTAACTAGGCTTTTATGAGATACGATGTCTTAAGTTAAGACTAGGTTGTGAGTCAGCACGAGCCTCAATCTCTTTTACAAAGGAGGACCTCTAGTGTTAGGACCAGTTTTGGGGTTAACTCCAAAGAGAGTGAGACCCCAGAGGGAGAAGGTCAGAGTGCCTAAACTCCAAGATATGAGAATTTTGAGAATATTTGTTATGATATGTCATAAACTAAAATACTCCTGAGTGATTGAGTTGATTCTCTTTATGCATGATTCCTATAGTCTTGTTGAACCCTAGATGTCCTTGGGAGGACCAAACCCTAGAGTCAGAGAGAGCTGGTTATATATGCATATGTGAATATGAATATGAGAACCTACCATCTGGGTGAGGGAGTGAGAGTCCCAAGACCCTGGAGGAGGTAAATGATGTTAGTATGTTGAGAAGCCTCATACTCGGGTTGGTGGTTTCCCAAATAGGAATCTAGTGGAGGTGTATATAAGAGAGTTTTGGGTAAGAATGTCTTATGTGTAGAGAACCTATGAAGAGAATGTCATAGCATGTTTTGGTTTGTGCTTATGTGGCTTGATCTCGTAAAGCAATCAACTAGTACCAATGAGGTAGGCCTGTTAACCCTAGACTGGAGAGGGAAGATAAAGTGGTGTTATGAGATACCCATAGAGTTGAGTGAGGTCAGAGAGAGTGAGCATGGCACTACCCTCATGATATGGGTTAGGAGAACCTCAGTTGGACTAGATAAAGTTTTGATATATGTTTAAAGAAGCCACTTGTATAATTTTTTTAGCACAACCATGATGTAATATATGTAAGAATGTGATCTAATCTTGAGATATGATATATATACATGATATGATGGAAACCTAGAGATGGTTAAATAGATATCAATGGATAAATGGTTAACCATATACATGAATAATGATGATAATGTGATATTGTTGGTTAATCTTGTAATGAATTCACTAGTAAATGTTGAAATTTAGTATGAACAATGAAATAAGATCATATGAATGAAACATGTTACACGAGGTGTTAATCTTAGTGCTTAACAAAGATGGAAAATATAGTTTGACAACTAGCACAACATAATGATTATAACACCTTGATATGAACTAGATGGATAATGTGGGTTAATTATAGTTAACTCCGTCCTAAAAGGCATATGTTAATGTTGAACATGTTCTAATAACTAGCTCAATAAAATGTTGATGACACCTTGATATAATCGGTTCTTTTTAGTTAACTTCTTTGGAACTTGGTAATATGATGACTGAACCCTAATGCACGGGTAAAGGCAAGGATGCAATCCTAATATATGAGATATGTAATGACATAACCTAAGTTTCTAAACCCTGAGTTTAACCTTAAATGGAGTGTTTGTCCACCAAGATGGTTGTAAAACCCCCTGAAAGTGATTTGGATACATGGTTCTCGGTAACCTTTGCGGATATGTTACACATAGAATAGTGCCTACATGTGGATGAAGACCTTTTGGTTTTTCCTTGGAGTACGTGAATGGCTTAATTTCGAGGACGAAATTTCTTTTAAGATGTATATGATGTTATAAATTGGTTATTGCTTAAATTCCAATGATGGAATTTTATTTTAAGGTGTGTAGGATGTGATGGAGTGGACTTTTGGAATCTTAAAATGTCTAATGACACAAGTGAAGTCATGCATGTTGAGTTGTTTTGGGAATCCCAAGTGTTTTAGTAAAGTTGGAGTGTTGATTGAGGTTTGTATAATTATTTGGATCCATAAGTTATGCCTATTTGAGGAATTTAATTGAGTGGTATAACAATTGAGTTTTGATACAAAATTCGTGTACAAGGTAGCTTGAGTTGTGAGGAAGCTATGGTTAAAATTTGGTGGCAATTGGAAGATCTTACAGGAAGTTATGCAGGTTTGAAATTGGTGCAATTTTATGCATTATTGGTGATTTATGGAGCAAAGTTCTGATCTTTTACCTAATGTCACGCGCCCTTGGTTTAGGTCTGGGATGCATGGAAAGATCCAAGCCCTACATATATAATCTAGTGGAAGTGCTCTTGGATTTGAGTGAGCCACGAATGTACTCAAGTAGAGGACTAACTCAGACCATAGGATTGGCAATCAAGGGCAGTTGTGTTGTCTTGTACCTTGTGGTTATGTCTTTGACCCCAGGTAGCAACCACGATGTCGAGGTACTCACTGATCGTGGGTATGAATGGGGGAGTCCAACTAGGCAGTTGGCTTCAACATGAGGAGAGGAGTCGGGCGACCCCTTATTTGGGCTTGACAGAACTCAGACGAGGGAGTTCCACCTTCCCCGTCTCTATTGTCTCTCCATCGCAACCTACAGGTAGGAAGTAAAGGTAGGAGAGCAGGTTGTCGGAGAAGAAAGAAGTGAAGCTAGAGGGGTGTCCAAAAGAGGATAAGAAGGGGGAAATGAAGGTCGAGGTCATGGGAGTCCAACCCTATTGCTCCCATAGACCCTCATGGCGGTTTTGAAGGTGGATGAAGATCACTTCACTGTCGGGTGAAGATGTAGCTCAGAGGAGGGTTGTAGGACTTTTGCACCATTAATGGAATACATGGATGAGTTCCTGGATGTGGTGTGAAGCTTTTGGAAGCTTCATCTTGGCACGAGGATGACTAGAGGAAAATCGCCTCTTTTGCTCCACTATGTCAGAGCCTTACGGCGGCAAGCTCCAGGGCACCAGGGTTTGGAGCCGCGGATGAGAAGCCACGAAGCCGTGGAGGTCGTGGAGGGGACATTGAAGCTATGGGCACTGTGGGGAGCTCGTGAAGAAGACCTGGAGCTGGAAGATCGCTCGCCAGAGTTGAGCGTCGCAGCGGCGCACACAGAGAACAGGGGATGCCCGATCGCGTGAGAAAGAGGGAAAGAAAGGAGGACTGGGTCAGGCCAAGAACCAGCCGGTCCAGGGCAGCAAACTGGGTTCATAGGACGTGAACCAACAGCAACAAGCAAAGGATGCACGCCATCCCAAATGGCCATGTGTCAGCGGCCGATTGGCCTAAAAAGGTAATTTCTTCAAAAATGTTCAGATCTTACAAAATTCATAATAAATAGCTCGATTATCAGAAAAATATATATAATATGCCAAAATTCTCAGAAAAATGAGTAGAACACAATAAAGGAGTAATATCAGGATGTTGTGTCATTAATCTCTATGATATCATGTAAGATGATTTATACTTGTTTCATGAATAATAAATATCAAATGATGATATAACATTACGGAAAAATGTCAGTAGATTCATAATTATGTTTATAATGCATTAGATGTCAGTTATGGTCATGTTGATGTATGAAATCATGTAATTTTCTACATATGGATATTTTGGGTTATTAACCCTAAATAAAATGTAATAAATACTTTGATGATCAGTAAATGATGAAAGTTATAGAGAAGGTTTATATCAATAATGTGAGGCTAATATGTAACTCGGATATCAGTTAGATTCATGGAATTAATGTTATATGAAGATGACCCATAATACATGTGATGAAACCCTAATTTAGGTTAATGATATTGTAACCCTAATTTGAATAATGTATATAAACTAGGGTTAATATGTGTACAAAAAGGATTTGGAACCTAATGTTCAGATAATGAGATGTAATATGAAAAATGACATCAGTGAGATAAGCATAAGATAAGAATACAAGTAATGATACACATATCCTAATGAACTAAGAGAAACTCTAATGGATATAATTAGGGTTAAGATGATGAGAACCTGATGGTGGTATGTGATCTTGTCTTAATCAGGGTTGACAAGGATATATGACATCAGGAATGTGATTAGAATGATCTATCTCTTTGGAAGGTATGCCATTACCTCTTGCTTGGCTTATTATACATTATGCTTGTGTTATATGGTAGTAAAGACTTGGCATATGGTATTGATTGAAATGATTGTCTTGTATGATATGGTGCTTGAATTTCCATACTTATGGCTTTGAACACCTACAAACATAATATAGATGTTCCATCATAAGATAGCTCATAAACCACTTGGTGGTAGAGCACATGCATAATGATCACAAACCACTTGGTGGTAGATCATATGATGTTTGTATAATGATCACAAACCACTTGGTGGTAGATCATAAGGCCTAAAGACGCTAAAGCCACTTGGTGGCAGACGCACGAGATGTATGATGGAAATGTACTTAAAATATGTGTTCTCTTTTGGTAATGAACATCTTTGTGCAAGTATATGATTTTCTTATATTTCTTTATAACTGCCAAGTATTAGTTTTATCTTATTGCCAAGATATGATGAGAGGTATATAAAAGACACGTAGGCATACTCAGTACAATATTCTTGAATATTGTGCTGATGTGTACCACATGTAATCTTTTGTTTAGGTTGTGGTTATGCTCTTCAAGATCCAAGATAGTGAGAGTTGTGTGGCGAGCTGATGTACAGGTGGACCTGTTTTCTTAAGATCATGTAGATTAGTAGTAGTACATGTATATGTATAGTTTGTTATTCAATGTGTAATATCAAATGTTGTAACAATTCTTTATGTAATTATATGTTGAATGGTGAACATATGTTGTGTGGTTTGTTTATTGTTCATGTGCATGTGCTACTGATTGTTTCTTTTAGACCC
Source organism: Alisma plantago-aquatica (assembly GCA_963693085.1). NCBI lineage: Eukaryota > Viridiplantae > Streptophyta > Magnoliopsida > Alismatales > Alismataceae > Alisma > Alisma plantago-aquatica. The sequence goes on from OY856415.1 coordinate 526,584,948, forward strand.
CCTTGATTTTCTTCTTCTTAGCTTAGTGTGTGGTGTTTAATTTGGGATTCTTGCTGAGGTGAGGGTTCAATTTGGACGTCCCACATCAGATTAAGTTTTATAAAATCCGGGGACGTCATAACTGGTATCCAGTCCACCATCTTCTGGATCCTCCAATCGATCAGTCAATACTCCATCTGATCAGTTAGTATCCTTTGTCTATCCTCCAACCGATTAGTTCATCTTGTGAAATGGGTGGCTTGTTGTCTTCAACATAACAAGATACTAAACTATCCTAGTACTATTACATAATAATAGAGAAACCTCAAGTTACATTTGAGGGGAACAAAGGTAGGAGACAATAATACTTTTACAATTGGAAGCTAAGGTAGAGGCTTGATATGCAAACCGATATGAAATAGGAATAAACATTGCATATATATATATCATATATATATTTATTTAGAATTGTATTTGGTATTCAATTAGAAATGCCAATTAATCAGTTTAAGTATTCAAACATATGTAATAAATAAATGAAAAATCCCAAAATCTGATCGTATTGATTATCCTAAAATATAGTAAGTTGACATGGATCTGATACCACTATAGGGAAATATGGTGGCAGAGTAAGCAACGAAAACAAAAAATTTAACTTCCATATTCCCCTTATAATAGTGGATCGCGTCAACAACTACATAATGGAAAGGATGATTTTGAACAAGTTCAGCAACGAACTCCTTGTCATCATGTGTGCCTTTCTTCAAATTGTACTTGAGTAACGTCTTCAGCAGCTCCTACTCGATCACCACTGACAACAGCTTGACGTTGTCCTCATAAAAGGAAAATCTCCTCACCTCTAGAGTAGTCCACACAGACCACCATGAACTCTTATCATTCTAAAAGAATAGGCAAGAAGTTGTCCCTCTACATTGGTGTACTAGAACCAACTTGCTCTCCCACAACTGTTCTCCCATGATATCCCTCCATTTATTGAGTAGGACTTACTCAGGTTCTCTCGGTTAGCACAACTAGAGAAGACAATAATTATTAGTTGTGATTGAGTTGTGTCTCTAGGAAGCTCCCAATACCCCTCTATTTATTAGAGGGTTAGGGTCAGGGTTCCCAGTCTGTGTGGGAGTGGAAGGGACTGGAATTTCATGAATTTTTGCAACCTGTGAGCGAAAAAATGGCCGTTTCATAGGTGAACCGATCAGTTGGTATGCGAGACAGTCGGTTCAACCCTTAAACTGGTCGTTTCCTCATGTTTCCCAATCACAATTGTATTGGAATTTCTAATCCAATTAATGTGCAACATGATGTCAGCACTAATCCTTGATGCATGAACCTAGTGTCTCATCACATGAATCGGTCGTTTGGCATCCTTGAGCCGATCAGTTCACTAAGTAAATTGGTCTATTCACTAAGTGAACCAGTCGGTTCATGGTTTAGTTCATCTATAATTTAGCCAATGTAATTTCCATTTAACCTAACATTCCAACTGATTGGTTCAACACTTGAATAGTTGGTTGAGAGTTTAATCAGTCAATTGTTGTTTAAAGTGAGTACCTAAACACTTTTAGTAATCAAATTAAACATCATTCATGAATAAGCTCTTATTCCAAGTGTATCCTATGTGTGTGAACCTATAGGTTCCAATTTACGTTTGTCGTAAATGTTTGTAACTAGTTTATGACATCACAAGCAAAGAGCGATATCTAGAAACACATCATTGCTACCCAAGTAAATGGAAAGTTGCAGAACAACTTCAACCTACAAACTATGATTGGTCTTATAGTGTTTTTATAGTTCCTTTATTTCTGACTTGGAATAGTCATACTCTTTAACATTCAATCTATGTTCCTTGAACCAGAGCAGATTGTTTGAGATATATGTAAGCTCAATATCACATATTGACTCACATGAGCATGGTCATGCATTTCTCAGTTTCACCAATCAAGTGGCCAGGATATTATACTCTTGTAGGAGGGAAAAATCTCATCAACATCACTCAAAGTCATCCCCATGTGTCATAGTGCATCCAATAATCACCTTTATGGAAACCCTTATTCAAGGTCATAGTACATGATGTCAAATTACATTGAATGACATGTGATGAGTGTAGTGACTTCAGGTCTAAGAACCACAATTACCACCAACACTATAAGAGATGATCCCAACTACCAATTATGTTTTTGCATGTATCACTCTTATGATACATCGTTCTGATACACTTCTCTCTAACAAGTATCTATGTGTTTGGCTTGATATCGTATATCATGACGAATGAGGTTTTGTCATCAACCAACACACACTCTAGTCTTATGTGTTATTACTGTCTATCATCCTTTCATAATAACATCTGAATAGGGACATATCAAGAATGTATATACTCTTAGCATTCGTATGATCTCATTGTTCATGTCATCAACCCAAAGATATACATAATTGAGTAATATCATTCCTTAGACATTTATCATGTTACATAATTATCTTATAACTAAATAAAATGCAATAAATTGGAAGATTGCCTTTATTATTAATCAAATAATTTACATGTTATGCCATCACAATCATCATATGATTGTCTCTATGGGCATACATACCAAAATTTCATAGTCTAGACATGCTTGCAAGGCTGCCATGTTAATGATTTTTGTGGTCTTCTATGGATTTTGGCAAAGGAAGTCACTTCCTGCTACAGCATTCAACGAGATCCTTTCCGCAGATGTCAGACCATTGTATAATGTAGTCACCAAGAATCATATGTAGTATTTGTGGTGAGGACGATCCTTCTGATTTTCTTCAAATCTTTTCTAGGCTTCGTAGAGGTTCTCTCTAGGATTATGCATAAATCTTGTAGTTTTGTGCTTGTTCCTTAGAGTCTTTTTAGGTGGGTAGAACTTTGTGATAAAAGCATCAACAAGTGGATCCCATACATTGGTGGTCTTATCTGGTAGATCAAGGTACCATGACAATGTTGGGAAATACAGGCACAAAGTATAGTAGTAGAAACAAATTTTTATCTATATGTATTATCATAACATCAAAATTGCATCAACTACTATGAAATAGGAAGGATGGTTTTAGAAGATTATACCTAGTCCTGGAGCAAGTCCAGCAACAAAACTCACTTCTTTGTAACTATTGACAAGTTGCACTTGGACGGTGGTTGTGCAACTCCTGGTCTTCACCATGAACAACTGTCTGTGCAACCTCTACAGTGACTCTGGTTGTCTCACCACAGACTATAGGTTGAATTTGCTCTCTGAGCGAAGCCAAAGGACTCCTACCTCTAGAGTAATCTATATGGACCAACTAGAACTCCTACCATTCACCAAGAACGTACAGGAAGGAGTTGTCCCTCCTATTGGTGTACTAGTCACCAACCTTCTCTCCCACAACAACAACAATTTCTTAGTTGTTCTCTCCTGTTGGCTATCCCTCCCTGCCAAGTAGAACTTGTCTAGGCTCTCTTGGTTACCACAACCAGAGAGGACAATAGTTTTTAGATGAACTAATTCTCAGTTTTCTATGTTGTAGTTCTATTTTGGGAAGCCCTCAGTACCCCTCTATTTATAGGTGGGTTAGCGTCAGGGTTCCTAGTTTATACAGGATTGTGTGGGAGTGGAAGGGACTGGAAGAACTTGAATTTTTGCAACTTGTGAGATGCCAAATGGTCATCTGACACACCCATATATTTCTCTAGTGTTTGAGACAGTTGTCTCGCATTTCCAAACAACCGTTTGGCAATTTCCCAATCGTATATAAATTTAGAAATTTTAATTCCAAATTAATATCACATATTAATTTACTTACACTCCAAGTTTTTGCAATCAAAACTATTCGAGAAACATCCTGAACCTTCATTCAGCCCAACTGACCTGTCACACCTAGAGGATACGCCCATCTCACTCACCAAAATTCCCTTCTGGTGAGTCGAGATGAGCAGGTCAGTTCAATCGCATTGAACCGGTCCGTTCAAGAGTAGAACTTAGCCAATTTAAACTCTGATCACCCTAACAACCCAAATGGCCATCTCAACACTTGATATGTCTGTCTGGCTTCCTAAACAGCCATCTCACTTAGTGAGATGGTCATTCAGCAGACCAGTCAACTAAACAGTTGATCTTTTGTGTGAATTGAATACCTAAACCCTTTGGTAATCAATTCAATTTTCATTCAAGATCAAATTCCTCTTTAGATGAGTTCCTATGTGCATGACCTTATAGGTCCCATAAATTCAACATACAATTCATTTAAGGTGTTGCAATGATTGTGTAATTCCTTTGTATTTGATATATAGGATGAACTTGAGGCATGGAAGGTCATCCTCTCAATGTTCAATCCATGTTCCTTGAACCAAGAGTAGATTGTATGAGATAATGTAACCTCAATATCATATATTGATTCACATGTGCATGCACATACGTTTCTCAGTCTCATTTATCAAGTGCCTAGGATATCATACTCCAATAGGAGGGACAAATCCCATATCTATCACTCACAATCTATCCCCATGTGTCAAAGTCAGTCAATCATTACTGTTATACCAACTTATGTTTCAGGACTGCATTTGATGATGTCAAAGCATACCCGACGACATGTGACGAGTGTAGTGATTTTAGGTCTAATAATAACAATCACCACCTTCACTATGAGAGATAATTGTGACCACCACAACAATGTGTCACTCTCAAGGTGGGTCTGTCTGATACATTGTTCCCTAACATGTATCTATGTGCTTGGTTTGATATAGACATATCATGACTAATGAGATTTAGTCATCAACTAACTCACACTCTGATCATATGTGTCATTAATGTCTATCATCCTTCCACAATAACAACCGATCAGGGACATAATGAGAATATGTATATGTACTCTTAACATACATATGATCTCATCCACAAGGATAGTAACTTGAATACATACGTCATTGAGTAATATTATTTTCTAGACATTCATAGTGTTTTCTCATTATCTCATAACTGAATAAAATATAATGAATTGGAAGTTTTCCTTTATAAGTATTAATCAAATCCTTTAAGGTATATGCCATGTAAATCATCACATGATTGGCTCTATGGACATACCTTCCCAACAAACTCCCACTTGCACTTAGAGCCAATCACCAATGGATCTCATCCTTAGTGACCTAAACATGCTTCTGCTGTGCTAGTACACATTTAGTAGGTTAGCAAAACTTTTCTTATAGTCGATAATATTGTGTGTTTATTATCTCTTTTCTTCTGAGATGAAACCACTGTAATATGGTATCTAATATTCCTTGCCTAATACTTAGCTCCATTATTGTCAAAGTATTTCTACCGAGTCACCAATGGTTGGAACATCCATAAGTTCATCACATGAACCTTTAAATCCATATTGTATCACATTGTGTTCACAACACAAGTATACTTGGCTTCTAATGTAGAATGACTATTAGTTTGGAACCCTTCCAACTAACAATATTTCTCAAACATATTTTGATTTGCGATCAACTTTGTCATTTATGGAAGCTTACATCGATGTAACTCTTTACATCCAACTCTTACTTTTATTTCTATCCTTATTGACTAGCTATATTTAGACACTTATCAAGATTAATGGATATTCTTAATGACATTTAATAACCATTATTGGAATTTATCATCATCTTGTCATGTCCAATACATATAAGATTATTTGGGATAAGCATGTTAATAGCGTACGTGATAGATCCATCATTTCACTAGCCTATGGAATCTTAATCATGTTGTTAATGCGTCTCTTAGCACTTACAATCACTAGATGGTTAATCCTAGAGTTTAAACCTTTTTTACTTCCGATTTTAAGGGTAATATAAAAGGGTCAATCCCACAGGACAACTTTTTAAGATTGTTTCTTTTTATCCCAATTGTTTTGAAGAACTATTTTATTTTTTTTTGTATTTCTTTTAGATTTGGAACGGAAAGTAAAAGTCGAGTTTTGGGGTTGGTGATTAACACTAAGGAATGAAATGAAAATGCACTTACAAGAATAAAAATGTACAAGGAAATTTTAAGATTATTGTTAGCACAAGAAAAACTATACGAATGAAAAGACTAGGAATTAAAAAAAGACAAAGTATGCGATAATTAAATCAAGAGATGGAGATCGAGGCATTAGGGGTTTTCACAACATTAGTCAAGGCAAAATAAATTAGTCCTTAAAAACAACGGATTCGATGAAGGTAAGTGAATTAATAAAAATCCACTAAAGATAGACTCCACATGAGCCCATTGGTCCTGGTGCTCATGCTTCTTAGTTCATCATCCTAAAAGAAGAAGATCCACTATCATTTCAAAACTCCTATGCGATTGAGTTTGTTGTTCTAAATCTGAACTTCCACGGTCATATCCATCCTGATTAACTTTTGATCAAATCAATTAATTACTTTGATAGATCAATTAGTTATCAAACCCAAAAGCCATCTAGAATCATTTTTTTTAGGAAAAGTCGATAAAACCATGGCTAAGGGGTTATTCCCCTTGCCTCGATAGAAAACTACTCACTCATGGAGAAGGGGGAGATGGAGGAAGAAAGTACTGAAGATATAGTCTAGCCCAAAATCAGGAGGTTAATCTTTATGCTAGAGACAATAAAATAGCTTAGTTCTTAGTTCCTTGCTCTAGAATTAAAGAAAGGAGAAAAGAAGATTAAGATTAAAGCGGAATGAAGAGACAAGAACTAAGTATGAAAGAACAATGCTTGAAATAAAATCTACTTTATAGCAGAATAAAAAGATGATTACAACAATAAATGCTTCAGAATTCCAATATAAAGAGAAATTCAAGATGCCCAAAGAGGAGGAAGTACCCCTCCTTTTATAGGAGAAGGAGGGGGTATACATTAGGTTTAGGGCAAAAAAATGGCCGCCGGTGGCTGCTAACTTTCTAGATCTAATCAATAGAGGAAACAATTGATTATTTTGCATTCATTTTGCATTAATTTCCCGCAACAGAGGTTTCGAGCGTATTTTTGGGCTAGTCAAAAATTATAAAGCAGCCCGAAAATATATTTTTACTGTAGATAATTGAATTATCTTTCCAACGCATACTTGCAAAATAAATTATGCCTTAGGATGTGGGAGCTATACCAATTTTGGTGAAAGGTATATACTAAAATCAGACTCTGCGGGAAAACATAATGCTACGTTCACTGGTTAATTGCACAGCGATATAAATACCAAAATTGTCGCAAAATATGTCTTTTTTATAGCCAATAAAATTTTCTTTTCATTCCATACTTTATCTTAAAATTCTGCCTTTATACGCAAAAGATATGGCTATTTTGGTGACGAGTATCTCAGGCACTGCGGGAATATTTGAAAAGCCTCATATCTTCATCTTTTATTTTCTCAATTTAATTACTTAGATAATTCCTGAAAATTAAGAAAAATATCATAAGAATTCAGGAAAAGTATATCAAGAATATGAAAGTGCTATTTATTTTTGAATTATCTAAAATTAACAAAAAAGTCCTAATTAATTATTCTAAATGAAGCAAAAATGAGAGATGAATATCCATTCATCAAAATACCCCAAACTTAAACTTTGTTCGTCTCGAGCAACATTAAAATCAAGAAATACTTTCAAGACATACTCTCAACCTATCATCCTCACTCTCCTAACAATCACTTGATTCCTTCCACCAAAATATGGCCAAGCGACCCTGACTTCCTGAATTCACAAAAAGTGACTTTTATATTTCCTACTTCACAAACTTGTATTTATTCAAGACCTGCAATAAAATAAATTTTCATTTCACCTTTGCATTTGATACTCCAAATTTTTTTTCTAAGTTTTACACAAGAACAAGGCTGATTTGGATAGTTGGGGTTTTTGTAGTTTTCCCCTGGGTAGAAAATTGGAGTGAAGGAGGTATGGAAGAAGGACAGTCTCTCCTCTATTCGACTCAAGACCTTTTTATTTAGTGGACATGCAGTTACATTGACCGCATTTTTTTCTTTGATTTTTGGTGATACACCTAATTGCGTGGGTATGGAAGAAGTGGAAGAGGGGGAAGGGGTGCCACCCCAAACTTAGCCTTTTAGGCATTATTGGCTTTTTTTCTTTTTGACGAATGGAAAGATTTGGAAGTGGTGGAAGAAGAGTAGAAGAGGTTGTTCTTGTGCAACTTTTTTTTCCATCTTTTTTTAGAGTACCATGCACTGGTTCAACTATTACCAAATCATACGAAAAATCAAGAAAATTTATACAAGTTGTACATGATAAGAAAGTATCACTCTTGAATTCTATCAATCCTCTATGGCTTGCCATCTTTTCCAAGGAGTGATTATTATTTGAGGTCCTAAGTGACAGGAGGATTTTTAGTCATGAAAGTTTTAAAATTTTAGTTGCAAGGCAGTTACATCATTAAGGGGAGTATTTTGACAAATGATCATATCAAGGCCGACTAGATATGGGCCAATTGTACTATGAAAAGAAAGAAAGAAAAAAAACTACATGCGATATGTAAAACAAAGAAAAGATACTAAAAGGGAAAGAAAAAGGGGTGGAAATGTACCACCCATCCCCAACCCAAACTTAAGACTTTTCTCGTCCCAAGCAAAATCAAAATCCGAGATGGGGGCAAAGAATCATTGTGGTGGAAGATGAAGGATGTTGACAACAACTCCTCAAAAGAGAAGAACACAAAACAAAACAAAAAAAATGACAATGGTGATGATATTAGAAAAGAAGGGAAAAAATGCAAAAATTATTTGGGTGCCTCCCAAAAAGTGCCAAGTTTTACGTCATGGCCTGACAAGAAATGGATCAGTCTGTTGGGATTCTGGGGAATTTGTGGGGTCAGATAAGTTTAGGTCTTTCAAAGATGAACAATAGTTTGAATCTGAAGCGACAAGGTCTTCAGTGGTGATGTATCTTTTAAGTCGATGCCCATTAACCTTAAACTCACCCAAAACTTTATCCCAGAGAAGAAAAGCGCCATGTGGATAAGCACACTTGACAATGTAGGGGTCATACCATCTCGACTTGAGTTTTCCAGGGAAAAGTCATAATCTTGAATTAAAAACTAAAACTTGATCCCCTTCTCTAATATCTTTGCGCTTAATATGACCATCATGCCACATTTTGGTTCGGTCTTTGTAGATTCTTGTATTTTTGTAGGCACTCATCCTAAGTTCATCAAGCTCATTTATTTGGAGAAAACATTTTTCTCCAGCCATGGAAAGGTCAAAATTCAAAGTTTTGATGGCCCAGCTTGCTTTGTTCTCTAGTTCTATTGGTAAGTGACATGACTTCCCATAGATCAGTCTGAAAGGGGTGGTACCAATGGGTGTTTTATAGGCAGTACGATATGCCCATAGAGCGTCATTGATTTTTAACGCCCAATCTTTCCTAGTGCGTCCAACAATTTTTTCTAAAATTGATTTTATTTGTCTGTTGGACACTTCTACCTGCCCACTGGTCTGAGGATGGTAAGGAGTGGCGACTTTGTGATAAACCCCATATTTTTTCAAAAGAGCCTCAAAACCTTTCTCCAAAAAATGGGATCCCCCGTCAGAAATGACGGTGCGAGGGACTCCAAATCTAGGAAAAATGATATCTTTAAAAGGTTTCTTAACAGGTTTAGAGTCACACGTTTTAGTGGGTATGACTTCAACCCACTTTGACACGTAATCAACTGTGACTAAAATGTAAGAAAACCCATAAGAAGAAGGAAATGGGCCCATATAGTCGATTCCCCAGCCATCAAAAATCTCTAATTCCTGCCAAGAGGTGAGAGGCATTTGGTCACGCTTGGAGATATTGCCCGTCCTTTGACATTTGTCACATGAGAGCACATAATCATAAGAGTCTTTGAAAATGGTAGGCCAAAAGAATCCACATTGTAGAACTTTTCTAGCCATTTTTGGGAACTCATGTGACCACCATAGGGCCCAGAGTGACATTGTTCCAAAATGGCGATGTTTTCATCATGGGATACACAACGATGATATAAACCATCAGCACAAAGTCTAAACAGATAAGGTTCGTCCCAATATTAATTTTTCACATCATGAAAAAATTTAGCTTTAGAGTGTCCCGTATACTCTGGGTGCAATACACCTGCAGCTAAATAGTTTACAAAATCAGCAAACCAAGGGAATTGGGAGTCTACCTTAAGCAATTGATCAACTGGTAAGGATTCGTTTATGGGATTTTCTTCAATGGGGGTATAGCTAAGTCTACTGAGGTGGTTGGCCACGACATTCTCAGATCCTTTTTTGTCTAGGATTTCTAAATCAAATTCTTGCAATAATAAAATCCATCTTATGAGTCTAGGCTTGGCATCTTTCTTGGTCATGAGGTAGTGAATGGCTGCATGATCAGTGTAAACAACTACCTTTGAACCAACAAGATAAGAGTGAAATTTATCAAATGCATAGACAATGGATAGCATTTCTTTTTTAGTTACAGTGAAATATTACTGAGCCTCATCTAAGGTCTTGGATGCATAATAAATGACATGGTGTTTTTTTGTCAATTCTCTGTCCTAAAATGGCACCTACAGCAAAATCACTAGCATCACACATGATTTCAAAGGGTAAGGCCCAGTCAGGAGCACAGATGATAGGAGTGGTGGTGAGAGCCTTTTTCAAACATAGAAAGCACTCCATGCATGTCGTATCAAAATGGAAAGGCACCTCCTTTTGAAGAAGATTGGTGAGAGGTTTTGTGATTTTGGAAAAATCACGGATGAAGCGCCGATAGAAACCGGCATGTCCTAAGAAGGCTCGAATGTCTTTGACTGAGGTTGGGGGAGGCAACTTGGTGATGACCTCAATCTTAGCTTGGTCTACTTCAATGCCCTGGTTGCTCACCTTATGGCCTAGAACAATACCCTCCTTGACCATGAAGTGGAACTTCTCCCAATTAAGGACTAAGTGTGATTCAATACATCTATCAAGGACAAGGGAGCGGTTTTGAAGGCAGGAATCAAAAATTTCTCCATATACAGAGAAATCATCCATGAACACTTCCATGACAATTTTAGTTAACCCTGAAAAAATGGCAGACATACATCTTTCAAAAGTGGCTGGTGCATTGCACAGGCCAAAGGGCATTCGTCTAAAAGCGTATGTACCAAAAGGGCATATGAAAGTGGTATTCTCTTGGTCTTCAAGATGAATGGGAATCTGATAAAAACCCGAGTAGCCATCTAAATAGCAAAAGTATTGTTGATGAGCTAAACATTCAAGAACTTGATCGAGGAAGGGAAGAGGGAAGTGGTCTTTCCTAGTTTCTTTATTGAGTTTCCTGTAGTCAATGCACATCCTCCACCCTATGACGGTACGGGTGGGGATGAGCTCATTCTTCTCATTCCTAATGATTTTGGTCCCACCCTTTTTGGGGATGACCTGGACAGGGCTGACCCAAGGAGAGTCAGAGATGGGGTAGATGATTCCTGTAGTCAAAAGTTTAATTACATCAAGACGGACAATTTCCTTCATGTTTGGGTTGAGTTTCCTTTGTGGGTCTCGGGAAGGTTTACTATTTTCAATCATTGGGATTTTGTGGATGCAAATGGATTGATCTATCTCAACTAAATCTGTCATTTTGTACCCTAATGCTATTTTCCTTTTCCTAAGTTCTCCCATAAGCATGTTTTCCTATTCAATGGTAAGGTCAGAATTGATAATAACAGGGCATAATTGTTGTTCATCCAGAAAGACATATTTCAGGCCTATGGGGAGAGTCTTCATTTCTGGAGCCTTTGGTGGTTCAAGTCGTTCTTCTATGGTGGAGATCATTTTAAGGTCTTCAATCTCAGCACATGGGATTTCCTCAAAGTTGTCCAAATGAATCTTGAGTTGATTTTATGGTTCATCATCAAAATCACATTCGGTGGGGATGGTGAGAGCAGTGTGTAGGGGGTCGTCAACTAATTCCCATTCTTGCCTTAGTTGGTTTAATTCATCAATGCAATCAAGGAGGTAGACTTCTTCCTCAAGACTAGGTCCCCTCAAGCTTCCAAACACCCTAAACTCTAGGGTTTGCTTCCCTAGCCTTAACAAAATGGTACCAACCTCAACATCGATTACGGCACGGGTAGTGGCTAAGAAGGGACGTCCAAAAATGAGAGGGTAGCGTAAATCTTCCTTGATGTCCATGATCACAAAATAACATGGGACATATGCATCTTTTCCAACTTTAATCGGAATGTCTTCGATGATTCCCATGGGTTTGGTTGTGGATGAGTCTACCAGTTGGATAGTCATGGCTATGGGTAACATGTCATGGAATCCTAATATTTTGCAAAGGCTATAAGGCATGATAGATATACTGGCTCCTAAATCTACTAGGCCTTTTCTACAAGCATTGTCACCCAAGTAGCATCCTATTCCAAAAGAACCTGGATGCTTATGCTTTTTAGGCATCTTACTTAGGATAATGTCTGATGTGGTCCTAGCAAGTTTAACAGTCTCGTATTCTTTAGTAACATACTTCCTAGATAAGAGAGATTTCATGTACTTGGACCAGGCGGGCATGTCTACCAAAGCATCAAGGAAGGGAATGTCGACATGTATTTTTTTTCATAGAATCCCTAAATTTCATGAAGCGGGAATCAAGTCTTGTTTGTTTGAGGCGGGCTTGATAGGGAGGTCGGGGTTTGTAGATTGGTTCTTCATCTTCTACTTGAGGGGTTTCGGGGATGGATGGTTTGGGTGTAGCTTCAGGTTCGACAACTACCATGTCCTCATCCTCGAATTCTAGAGGTGAGTCTAAAGATTTTTCTGGAGGGGGAAGGGCGTACACTTTTCCTGAATGAGTAGAGACAATCTTAAGCTGTTCGGGGTGCTTGGGATTATTTTCGGGCTGCCCAGGGAAGGAACCGGAGGGAGGTTTTTGTTGGGCAAATAGGCGGGCCAACTGTGCGTCAGTTGCCTTTTGATGGGCTTGTATGGCCACGAGGGTTTGTTCTATGTTTTCCAGGCTAGGATGACTTGGGGGAGGGGGGCATTTTGAGGTGGTTGGGGAGTTTGAGGTTGGTTTAGATTTTGGGGTGGAAGGTTTAAGTTTTGGAATTGATGGTGGAGTTGTCGATTTTGGTAATTTCCTTGATTTCCAAAATTTCTTTGATTATTGTATGGGAATCCAGGTGGTGGTCGATTGTTACCTTGAGGGTAGGGAGGCCTTTGTTGAAGTTGGTTAGAGTTCTCGACACCTGAAGGGTTCCCATATTGAAAACCAGGGTGGTTTCTAGGTTGGTTGGGATTGTAGTAACTTTGGCCTGGTATTGTATGAATCGAATTGAGGTCTTCTGGTTGTTGTCCTACTTCAGGTTGCATGGGCATGTTGTAGAGATATTGACAGTGGAGGGTGGTATGGTCGTATCCATGGAAAATACCACAAAGGGAATCCATGGCTTTTAGTTGTTGGGGTGACTCCCTAAGGGTGACCAAGGATGACTCTAACCGATCTTGTTTTAAGGCAATTAATTTTAGGCTTCCCACTATGCTTTGGATATCATTATTAACTTCTGCCTTGGCTACCTTAAGGATTCCGCTAATCCCTCTTCTAGCCCTTGTTTCAGAAGCCCCTTTGACTACCTCCCATGCGCTAGTCAAACTTTGATGCATGAAATTTTATCCATATGAGGAATCGAGAAAGAACTTGGTATCATCATCAACACCATGATAGAAAATCTCTATGAGTTGGGCTTGAGAGATATCATGGTGGGGGCACTTCCTAAGTACGTCGTTGAACCTTTCCAGGCTTCACCTAAAGACTCTCCTGGGGACATAGAAAAATGAGTTATTTGACCCCTAAGTTCATAGGTGATAGACGGGTGGTAAAATTTCTCAAGGAACTTGCTTTGTAGAACTTCCCAAGTTGGGACATGTTCTTCGCTCTCCATGGTGTTGTACCAGCTAATAGCTTGGTCGGAGAGGGAATACTTCAACAACCTAAGGCGGATGGCATCTTCAGAGACACCCAGGAGTTTGTTCAAAGAGCAAAGGTCAATGAACCTTTGAAGATGATCTTGGCAACTTTCCCCATTGTTGCCTGAGAAGGGGTTGGCTTGCATCATGGTGATCCATTGTGTTCGGATTTTGAATTGTGCAACAATAATGTCAGGGTATGACAGGATGTTGCACATAGGCAGTTTTGGGAACAGAAAATTCTTTTAATTGTTTTTTCCTTTCTACTTCCCTCCTATCGGCTTCTATGGTTTCTTGTTTGGCCCTAAAGGCTGCTCGCAAAGCGGCTTCTCTTTCTGCTTGTTCGGCTTGGATGAGCTCTCTTTGAGCTACGAGAGCTTGGTCGATCCTACGGGTGACTTCTTCTTCATTCATTCTCTCTAGACTTTGACGGTTTAGACGATGAAAAGTCCTTTCTATTTCCGGATCAAATGGTTAAAAATCGACGTTCGGGCGTCGCATGCACAATTAAAGCAGTTAATTCGTGTGTAGAAAAAATGTACTGCCGGAATGGAAACTCGACAGAAAGAGGAGTACACTTCCTGAATGTTACTCGGAAGGCATAAAAAAATAAAAAAAAGTTTTTCAAAAGATTTTTGGGGGTTCGAGAAAACAATCCGTTGTCCCCGGCAACGACGCCAAATTGTTAATGCGTCGCTTAACACTTACAATCACTAAGATGGTTAATCCTAGAGTTTAAACCTTTTTTACTTCCGGTTTTAAGGGTAGTATAGAAGGGTCGATCCCACAGGACAACTTTTTAAGATTGTTTCTTTTTATCCCAATTGTTTTGAAGAACAATTTTTTTTATAAATTTAGAACGGAAAGTAAAAGTCGAGTTTTGGGGTTGGTGATTAATACTAAGGAATGAAATGAAAATGCACTTACAAGAATAAAAATGTACAAGGAAATTTTAAGATTATTGTTAGCACAAGAAAAACTATATGAATGAAAAGACTAGGAATTAAAGAAAGCCAATGTATGCGGTGATTAAATCAAGAGATGGAGATCGAGGCATTAGGGGTTTTCACCACCTTAATCAAGGAAAAATAAATTAATCCTTAAAAATGACGGATTCGATGAAGGCAAGTGAATTAATAAAAATCAACTAAAGATAGACTCCACATGAGTCCATTGGTCCTGGTGCTCATGCTTCTTAGTTCATCATCCTAAAAGAAGAAGATCCGCGGTCATTTTAAAACTCCTATGCGATTGAGTTTGTTGTTCTAAATCCGAACTTCCATGGTCATATCCATCCGGATTAACTTTTGATCAAATCAATTAATTACTTTGATAGATCAATTAGTTATCAAACACAAAAGCCATCTAGAATCATTTTTTTAGGAAAAGTCGATAAAGCCATGGCTAAGGGATTATTCCCATTGCCTCGATAGAAAACTACTCACTCATGGAGAAGGGGGAGACGGAGGAAGAAAGTACTGAAGCCATAGTCTAGCCCAAAATTAGGAAGTTAATCCTTATGCTAGAGACAATAAAATGGCTTAGTTCTTAGTTCCTTGCTCCAGAATTAAAGAACAGAGAAAAGAAGATTAAGATTAAAGCGGAATGAAGAGACAAGAACTAAGTATGAAAGAACAATGCTTGAAATAAAATCTACTTTATTGCAAGAAGATGATTACAAGAATAAATGCTTCAGAATCTCAATACAAAGAGAAATCTAAGATGCCCAAAGAGGAGGAAGTGCCCCTCCTTTTATAGGATAAGGAGGGGGGTATACATTAGGTTTAGGGAAAAAGAAATGGCCGCCGGAGGCTACTAACTTTCTAGATATAATCAATAGAGGAAACAATTGATTGTTTTGCATTCCTTTTGCATTAATTTCCCGCAACAGCAGTTTCGAGCGTATTTCTGGGATAGTAAAAAATTAGGAAGCAGCCCGAAAATATATTTTTCCTGTAGATAATTGAATTATATTTCCAACGCATAATTTCACAATAAATTCCGCCTTGGGATGTGTGAGTTATACCAATTTTGGTGAAAGGTATATACTGAAATCAGACTCTGCGAAAAAACGTAATGCTACTTTGACTGGTTAATTGTGCAGCTAAATAAATACCAAAATTGCCACAAAATATGTCTTTTTTGTAGCCAATAAAATTCTCTTTTCATTCCATACTGTATCTTGAAATTAAGCCTTTAGACGCAAAAGATATGACTATTTTGGTGACGAGTATCTCTGGCACTGCGGGAATATTTGAAAAGCCTCATATCTTCATTTTTTATTTTCTCAATTTAATTACTAAGATAATTCCTGAAAATTAAGAAAAATATCATAAGAATTCAGGAAAAGTATATCAAGAAGATGAAAGTACTATTTATTTTTGAATTAGATAAAATTAACAAAAAAGTCCTAATTAACTATTCTAAATGAAACAAAAATGAGAGATGAATATTCATTCATCAAAATACCCCAAACTTAAATTTTGCTCGTCCCGAGCAACATTAAAATCAAGAAATACTTTCAATACATACTCTCAACCTATCATCCTCACTCTCCTAACAATCACTTGATTCCTTCCACTAAAATATGGCCAAACGACCCTGACTTCCTGAATTCACAAAAAGTGACTTTTATATTTCCTACTTCACAAAGTTGTATTTATTCAAGACCTACAATAAAATAGATTTTCATTTCACCTTTGCATTTGGTACTCCAATTTTTTTTTTTAGTTTTACACAAGAACATGGCTGATTTGGATGGTTGGGGTTTTTGTAGTTTTCCCCTGGGTAGAAAATTGGAGTGAAGGAGGTATGGAAGAAGGACAGTCTCTCCTCTATTCGACTCGAGACCTTTTTATTTAGTGGACATGCAGTTACATTGACCGCATTTTTTTCTTTGATTTTTGGTGATACACCCAATTGCGTGGGTATCGAAGAAGCGGAAGAGGGGGAAGGGGTGCCACCCCAAACTTAGCCTTTTAGGCATTATTGGATTTTTTTATTTTTGACGAATGGAAAGATTTGGAAGTGGTGAAAGAAGAGTAGAAGAGGCTGTTCTTGTGCAACTTTTTTTTTCCATCTTTTATTAGAGTACCATGCACTGGTTCAACTATTACCGAATCATGTGAAAAATCAAGAAAATTTATACAAGTTGTACATGATAAGAAAGTATCACTCTTGAATCCTATAAGTCCTCTATGGCTTGCCATCTTTTCCAAGGAGTGATTATTATTTGAGGTCCTAAGTGACAGGAGGATTTCTAGTCATGAAAGTTTCAAAATTTTAGTTGCAAGGCAGTTCCATTATTAAGGGGAGTATTTTGACAAATGATCATATCAAGGCCGACTAGATATGGGCCAATTGTACTATGAAAAGAAAGAAAGAAAAAAAAATACATGTGATATGTAAAACAAAGAAAAGATACTAAAAGGGAAAGAAAAAGGGGTGGAAACGTACCACCCATCCCCACCCCGAACTTAAGACTTTGCTCGTCCCAAGCAAAATCAAAATCCGAGATGGGGGAAAAGAATCGCTGTGGTGGAGGATGAAGGACGATGACAACAACTCCCCAAAAGAGAAGAACACAAAACAAAACAAAAAAATAACAAGGGTGATGATATTAGAAAAGAAGGGAAAAAATGCAAAAATTATTTGGGTTGCCTCCCAAAAAGCGCCAAGTTTTACGTCATGGCCTGACAAGAGATGGATCAGTCTGTTCGGATTCTGGGGAATTTGTGGGCTCAGATAAGTTCATGTCTTTCAAAGATGAACAATTGTTTGAATCTGAAGCGACAGGTTCTTCAGTGGTGATGTATCTTTTAATTCGATGCCCATTAACCTTAAACTCACCCAAAACTTTATCCCAGAGAAGAAAAGCATCATGTGGATAAACACACTTGACAATGTAGGGGCCATTCCATCTCGACTTGAGTTTTTTAGGGAAAAGTCGTAATCTTGAATTAAAAACTAAAACTTGATCCCCTTCTCTAATATCTTTGCACTTAATATGACCATCATGCCACATTTTGGTTCGGTCTTTGTAGATTCTTGCATTTTCATAGGCAGTCATCCTAAGTTCATCAAGCTCATTTATTTGGAGAAAACGTTTTACTCCAGCCATGGAAAGGTCAAAATTCAAAGTTTTGATGGGCCAACTTGCTTTGTGCTCTAGTTCTATTGGTAAGTGACATGACTTCCCATATATAAGTCTGAAAGGGGTGGTACCAATGGGTGTTTTATAGGTAGTACGATATGCCCACAGTGCGTCATTGATTTTTAACTCCCAATCTTTCCTAGTGCGTCCAAAAGTTTTTTCTAAAATTGATTTTATTTGTCTGTTGGACACTTCTACCTGCCCACTGGTCTGAGGATGGTAAGGAGTGGCGACTTTGTGATAAACCCCATATTTTTTCAAAAGAGCCTCAAAACTTTTCTCCAAAAAATGGGATCCCCCGTCAGAAATGACGGTGCGAGGGACTCCAAATCTAGGAAAAATGATATCTTTAAAAAGTTTCTTAACAGGTTTAGAGTCACACGTTTTAGTGGGTATGGCTTCAACCCACTTTGACACGTAATCGACTACGACTAAAATGTAAGCAAACCCATAAGAAGAAGGAAATGGGCCCATATAGTTGATTCCCCAGACATCAAAAATCTCTAATTCCTGCCAAGAGGTGAGAGGAATTTGGTCACGCTTGTAGATATTACCCGTCCTTAGACATTGGTCACATGAGAGCACATAATCATAAGAGTCTTTGAAAATGGTGGGCCAAAAGAATCCACATTGTAGAACTTTTCTAACCATTTTTTGGGAACTCATGTGACCACCATAGGGCCCAGAGTGACATTGTTCCAAAATGGTGATGCTTTCATCGTGGGATACACAACGATGATATAAACCATCGACACAAAGTCTAAATAGATAAGGTTCATCCCAATAATAATTTTTCACATCATGTAAAAATTTATCTTTAGAGTGTCTCGTATACTCTGGGTGCAATACACCTGCAGCTAAATAGTTTACAAAATCAGCAAACCAAGGGAATTGGGAGTCTACCTTAAGCAATTGATCATCGGGTAAGGATTCATTTATGGGATTTTCAGCAATGGGGCTATAGCTAAGTCTACTGAGGTGGTCGGCCACGACGTTCTCAGATCCTTTTTTGTCTAGGATTTCTAAATCAAATTCTTGCAATAACAAAATCCATCTTATGAGTCTAGGCTTGGCATCTTTCTTGGTCATGAGGTAGCGAATGGCTGCATGATTAGTGTAAACAACTACCTTTGAACCAACAAGATATGAGCGAAATTTATCGAATGCATAGACAATGGCTAACATTTCTTTTTCAGTTACGGTGTAATTTCACTGAGCCTCATCTAAGGTCTTGGATGCATAATAAATGAAATGGTGTTTTTTGTCAATTCTCTGTCCTAAAATGGCACCTACAGCAAAATCACTAGCATCGCACATGATTTCAAAGGATAAGGCCAAGTCAGGAGCACAAATGATAGGAGTGGTGGTGAGAGCCTTTTTCAAACATAGAAAGCTCTCCATGCATGCTGTATCGAAATGGAAAGGCACCTCCTTTTGAAGAAGATTGGTGCGAGGTTTTGTGATTTTGGAAAAATCATGGATGAAGCGCCGATAGAAACTGGCATGTCCTAAGAAGTGTAAGGACCCTGACCTTCATTTAGGGTTTACCATGTTTTTTTTGCCTAACCCTGATGCTTAGTTGCTTGCTAATCACCTTTAAGTGGTGATTAGGGTTTGGTTGTGCTTTGTTGAGAGTTGGAGGTGCTACTTGCAATTAACCAAAGTCTAGGGTTTGTGGGCAAGTTTTCCACCTTGTGAGGTGTTCCTCTCTCTCCTTACTTCCTCTAGAGTAGAGAGGAAGGTCTGGGTTCGTTGTTTGAGTTCCTTTGGGCTTGGTTGAGCTTGTTGGGCCTTGTGGTGCCTTGCCTTTGTTTCCTTTGGACCTTGTATCGGGCAAGAGAGGAGTGTGTCGCCCATGGGGTGTGTCGCCCAAGTGTGTCGCCCTAGAGCCTTTGACCAAGCTTTGACCTCATTTGTGTCACCACTAGTGGACACTTGGTGCTTGATGCTTGCATGTAGCAATGACCTTGGACATGTGGTTAGGGCTTTCTAGAGTGGTGGCTCGTGCACTAGGATAAGTGTCCCTAGGTGGGCGACACCTTGCTTGACTCTACCTTGTTTTCTCCTCCAACCCGTTCTATATATGTGTTTCCCTTTCTTTGCAAAGGATCCCTTTTAGCTCTTTAGTCTCCCTCTCCTTGGTGTGAACGACACACTCCCTTTCTTGCAAGTTGGTGGCTGATATCCTTGGAGTCTCCTTCTTCCTTGCTTGGTGGTGCTTGGAGCTAGGAGCTTGGATCTTGCTTAAGGCGGGTTACATAGCTCCTAACCCTAAATACACTATCTCCTTCTATGATCTTGTTTATATGCTTAGTATCTTGCTTAAGTATCCATGTTGGCCGATCCTTGTGATTTAAGGTTTCTTGGTGAGCAATACTCCTTTCTCTCTTTGGTCTAGAGGAGTGAGCTTGAGCTCCTAGTATCATGGGCAACACTCCTCTCTCGTTCAAGTTGAGAGGTGAGCTTGTGTTCTAGTATCTTGAGAAACACACTCCTCTCACCATGGACTTGAAGGGTGAGCTTCGTGGTGGTTGTGAACCTTGCTAGGGATGTTCCTTGTGTTGCCCGATTGGTAGCAAGAGATGTGCAAGACCCCTCTCTCATTCAAGTTGAGAGGTGATCCATCTTCTTGATCCTTTAGGGTTGGTGACCATGTTCTTGAGGATGGTGACGACCTTGTGAGTACACCTTGGTTGTTATGAGATTGGGGAGGTGCTGCCCGACAACCCTCTTGACCTAACACCTTGAACGACACCTGTGTGATGGTACTGGACGATACCCCTTGTAGAATACCTTGCTCGATATACCCTTGGGGTTGCGTTGCTAGCTAAGTGTTGTGACGGGCATTGTGCGTTATCTCTTGATGCCCGACACAGACCGTTGTCCGACGGGCTTGGGTTCACGATACCTCGTTGCATGGTATGCACCTTGAGTTGATGCTGCGTTGCCTGATAGGGTGCACGTCAGGGTGTGCGTCACACCAGCCCGATACCTTGTTGCACGGCACGCCTGACGCAGCGTTTCCAGTTGCATGTTTGTTGCTGGCCGTTACGGGATGGACGTTAGATGAGGGTGAGCCCTGCCCGATACAGCTTATGGTGAGGGTTTGTGATACTTTTATTGAGGGTTATGCCCCAATATAAATTGATAAACTGAATGGTAATTGTTATAGTAACGTTTGTCTTTTTAACTCAACATGACGATACACATGAATATGATCATCTTGATTATCTGTATAAAGCTGAGGTAATAATAAGCATGTAACGTGGATTACTTAATGATGTGCCCTATGCATACGATCATAAGTTGAAGCACGATTAAGAAAGTATATTATCATTAATGTCACCTTATACTGATAGCATGGTCATTCTATTAAAGCCTATGATTGTTGCTACTAACCATGCAGGTGATGCTTAGCCAATTAAAAGGGCTATGAGGATATGTATATGTGAGTAACTCTGCTATGATTGTTATTCTTGATGTTGAAATAATCTGGATGATGCACTTGATTAAAGTACTGGGGATTTCTATTCCATGATGATGATGTAAGCCTTGAGAGGCAGTGGCCTTATGTGATGAGGGATTGAGATCCCATGGTATGTGGTGATCCTTGAGATGGATCTGGATGACTGGCAAGAGGCCAAGTGATAACATGTATTGTTGGATCCTTGTGACAGATCAGGATGATGTGATTTCAATAAATGTATAACTTTGAATTTTATGTTGTTTATCTCATGTTATAGTTTACATGTTACATAACTTGGTTGAATCTTGCAATCCATGTAAAAGATACTAATTAATCATAGTGGAATATATCATGTAGTTTCCCTAGCCATAGATCCATCATCGTAAGGAGCTGGTGATGGTGAAACGGGTTCTCCTACGGGTTAACTCGGAGCGCATATTGTTGAGTATGCGAGGTTTCTCCTAGCCTAAAGTGAGGAGGTAAGAGTGCAACTTCAGTTGTAGACTCCAGGGTGCGGATTCAGGCCCGTAGCCCAAGTATGTGAAGAGCATGGTGAACAGGCCCATGGCTCAGGATATGTGATATGAGGAGCATGAATGCGTTCATGGCTCAGAGCATGGTGAACAGGCCTGTGGCTTAGTTTCACTAGCGCCGATACCTGTACCGAGGCGGGCTAGGTAGAGGGTAGCCTGACCCTGTGGTTGAGGCCACTTCAGCATGAGACTGCGGTCCTTCTTATGTTGTACTCGTGCACTGACCATGAGATGGGAGGTCGTGGAGTCTGACTCTTCCATTTTGACCTTGTATGACACCGGCTCCGGGTTTCGCAACCGTCGGTTGGATCTGAGCGGTACGTCTCACTTCCTCAGGGCATAAGAATACGTAATCCATCCGTATAGTAATTACTGCTTAAGGCAAAACACGGAACATTGGTAGAGGCCTTGCTTGTGTAGTTAATCTTGTTATATCTTACAAAGTGGTAATACCTTATAATTCTTATCTTGTTAATCATGTTCCACAAGGAAATAAGTGGATATATGTCTTCTGTACATTTGGTAAGCTTGCCAGTATGAACAACCTTACTTTATAACTGCTCTTGTTATACTCTTTATCAGTTATCTGTTGTTGTTACTTTTCTTCCTGAAGTTTTGTAGTTTCGGTGGGAATTTATGTTTCTCTCTGGGACTGTGTGTCTCACCCCACTGGTTTACACCCTTTTTAGGTGGTCGAGCTAGATGTGGTGGTGGTCGCGGAGTTGCGGCCGAGCAGCTGGAAGAGAAGTAGAAGGCAAGCGATGGATATGTTGCTATTTTGGATGTTTTGTAGTAGAGTCTTAGAGTCATCTCTGTACTCTCAGGTCCTTGTAGGTGTTTTGACATTGCTTCACGATGTATAATCATTGATGTTTTATGTATCCTGTTGCTGGCCAGATGTGGGCCTTTATGTATGCATAAACAGGTGATGAACTCATGTGATGGTTAGACAGTTGTTCCCCTAAGCTGTGGACACGTATCAAGGCTTGTAAACATTTATCTAATTTGTTTCCTTCCAGGATGTGGACTTGAATGTAATAGTTTCTCAGTTTATCAGCTTTCCACAATCGGTTTTAATTAAACCGTGTTTTTGGTAATTTGTGGTTACGGTGATTTCTGCACGTTTTCGCATAACACCTCGATGTCTGTGTGATAGTGGGATGTGTTGCCACAACAAGGCTCAGATGTCTTTGACTGAGGTTGGGGGAGGCAGCTTGGTGATGAACTCAATCTTAGCTTGGTCTACTTCAATGCCCTGGTTGCTCACCTTATGGCCTAGAACAATACCCTCCTTGACCATGAAGTGACACTTCTCCCAATTAAGGACTAAGTGTGATTCAATACATCTATCAAGGACAAGGGAGAGGTTTTGAAGGCAGGAATCAAAACTGTCTCCATAGACGGATAAATCGTCCATGAACACTTCCATGACAATTTTAGTTAACCCAGAAAAAATGGAAGACATACATCTTTGAAAAGTGGCTGGTGCATTGCACAGGCCAAAGGGCATTCGTCTAAAAGCGTATGTACCAAAAGGGCATATGAAAGTGGTCTTCTCTTGGTCTTCAGGATGAATGGGAATCTGGTAAAAACCCGAGTAGCCATCTAAATAGCAAAAGTATTGTTGATGACCTAAACGTTCAAGAACTTGATTGAGGAAGGGAATAGGGAAGTGGTCTTTCCTAGTTTCTTTGTTGAGTTTCCTATAGTCAATGCACATCCTCCACCCTGTGACAGTACGGGTGGGGATGAGCTCATTCTTCTCATTCCTAATGACTGTGGTCCCACCCTTTTTGGGGACGACCTGGACAGGGCTGACCCAAGGAGAGTCAGAGATGGGGTAGATGATTCATGCAGTCAAAAGTTTAATTACTTCAAGACGGACAACTTCCTTCATGTTTGGGTTGAGTTTCCTTTGCGGGTCTCAGGAAGGTTTACTATTTTCAATCATTGGGATTTTTTGGATGCAAATGGATTGATCTATCCCAACTAAGTCCGTCATTTTGTACCCTAAAGCTATTTTCCTTTTCCTAAGTTCTCCCATAAGCATGTTTTCCTGTTCAATGGTAAGGTCAGAATTGATAATAACAGGGCATAATTGTTGTTCATCCAGAAAGACATATTTCAGGCCTATGGGGAGAGTCTTCATTTCCAGAGCCTTTGGTGGTTCAGGTCGTTCTTCTATGGTGGAGATCATTTTAAGGTCTTCAATCTCAGCACATGGGATTTCCTCAAAGTTGTCCAAATAAATCTTGAGTTGATTTGATGGTTCATCATCAAAATCACATTCGGTGGGGATGGTGAGAGCAGTGCGTAGGGGGTCGTCAACTGATTCCCATTCTTTCCTTAGTTGGTTTAATTCATCAATGCAATCAAGGAGGTATACTTCTTCCTCAAGACTAGGTCCCCTCATGCTTTCAAACACCCTAAACTCTAGGGTTTGCTTCCCTAGCCTTAACAAAATGGTACCAACCTCAACATCGATTAACGCACGAGAAGTGGCTAAGAAGGGACGTCCAAAATGAGAGGGTAGTGTCAATCTTCCTTGATGTCCATGATCACAAAATCACATGGGACATATGCATCTTTTCCAACTTTAACCAGAATGTCTTCGATGATTCCCATGGGTTTGGTTGTGGATGAGTCTGCCAGTTGGATAGTCATGGTTGTGGGTAACATGTCATGGAATCCTAATATTTTGCAAAGGCTATAAGGCATGATAGAAATACTGGCTCCTAAATCTACTAGGCCTTTTCTACAAGCATTGTCACCCAAGTAGCATCCTATTCCAAAAGAACCTGGATCCTTCTATTTTTTAGGCATCTTACTTAGGATAATGTCTGATGTGGTCCTAGCAAGTTTAACAGTCTCATATTCTTTAGTAACATACTTCCTAGTCAAGAGAGATTTCATGTACTTGGACCAGGCGGGCATGTCTACCAAAGCATCAAGGAAGGGAATGTCGACATGTATTTTTTTCATAGCATCCCTAAATTTCATGAAGCGGGCATCAAGTCTTGTTTGTTTGAGGCGGGCTTGATTGGGAGGTTGGGGTTTGTAGATTGGTTCTTCATCTTCTACTTGAGGGATTTCGGGGACGGATGGTTTGCGTGTAGCTTCAGGTTCGACAACTACCATGTCCTCATCCTCAAATTCTAGAGGTGGGTCTGAAGATTTTTCTGGAGGGGGAAGGGCGTACACTTTTCCTGAATGAGTAGAGACAACCTTAAGCTGTTCGGGGTGCTTGGGATTATTTTTGGGCTGGCCAGGGAAGGAACCGGTGGGAGGTTTTTGTTGGGAAAATAGGCGGGCCAACTGTGCGTCAGTTGCCTTTTGATGGGCTTGTATGGCCACGAGGGTTTGTTCTATGTTTTCCAGGCTAGGATGACTTGGGGGAGGGGGAGGGGGGCATTTTGAGGTGGCTGGGGAGGTTGAGGTTGGTTTAGATTTTGGGGTGGAAGGTTTATGTTTTGGAATTGATGGTGGAGTTGTCAATTTTGGTAATTTCCTTGATTTCCAAAATTTATTTGATTGTTGTATGGGAATCCAGGTGGTGGTTGATTGTTACCTTGAGGGTAGGGAGGCATTTGTTGAAGTTGGTTAGAGTTCTCGGCACCTAAAGGGTTCCCATATTGAAAATTAGGGTGGTTTCTAGGTTGGTTGGGATTGTAGTAACTTTGGCATGGTATTGTATGAATCGAATTGAGGTCTTCTGGTTGTTGTCCTACTTCAGGTTGCATGGGCATGTTGTAGAGATATTGACAGTGGAGGGTGGTATGGTGTGGAGGGTGGTATGGTCGTATCCATGGCAAATACCACAAAGGGAATCCACGGCTTTTAGTAGTTGGGGTGACTCCCTAAGGGTGACCAAGGATGACTCTAACCGATCTTGTTTTAAGGCAATTAATTTTAGGCTTTCCGCTATGCAATTAATTTTAAGGCAATCGACGTTCGGGCGTCGCATGCACAATTAAAGAAGTTAATTCGTGTGCAGAAAAAACGTACTGCCGTAATGGAAACTCGGCAGAAATAGGAGTACACTTCCGGAATGTTACTCGGAAGGCATAAAAAAATAAAAAAAAGTTTTTCAAAAGATTTTTGGGAATTTGAGAAAACAATCTGTTGTCCCCGGCAACGGCGCCAAATTGTTAATGTGTCGCTTAGCACTTACAATCACTAAGATGGTTAATCCTAGAGTTTAAACCTTTTTTACTTCTGGTTTTAAGGGTAGTATAGAAGGGTCGATCCCACAGGACAATTTTTTAAGATTGTTTCTTTTTATCCCAATTGTTTTGAAGAACTATTTATTTTGTATTTTTTTATTGATTTAGAACGGAAAGTAAAAGTCGAGTTTTGGGATTGGTGATTAACACTAAGGAATGAAATGAAAATGCACTTACAAGAATAAAAATGCACAAGGAAATTTTAAGATTATTGTTAGCACAAGAAAAATTATATGAATGAAAAGACTAGGAATTAAAGAAAGCCAAAGTATGCGGTGATTAAATCAAGAGATGGAGATCGAGGCGTTAGGGGTTTTCACCACCTTAGTCAAGGCAAAATAAATTAATCCTTAAAAATGACGGATTCGATGAAGGCAATTGAATTAATAAAAATCCACTAAAGATAGACTCCACATGAGCTCATTGGTCATGGTTCTCATACTTCTTAGTTCATCATCCTAAAAGAAGAAGATCCGCGGTCATTTCAAAACTCCTATGTGATTGAGTTTGTTGTTCTAAATCCGAACTTCCATGGTCATATCTATCCGGATTAACTTTTGATCAAATCAATTAATTACTTTGATAGATCAATTAGTTATCAAACCCAAAAGCCATCTAGAATCAGTTATTTTAGAAAAAGTCGATAAAGCCATGGCTAAGGGGTTATTCCCATTACCTCGATAGGTAAACTACTCACTCATGGAGAAGGGGGAGACGGAGGAAGAAAGTACTGAAGTCATAGTCTAGCCCAAAATCAGGAGGTTAATCCTTATGCTAGAGACAATAAAATGGCTTAGTTCTTAGTTCCTTGCTCCAGAATTAAAGAACGGAGAAAAAAAGATTAATATTAAAGAGAAATGAAGAGACAAGAACCAAGTATGAAAGAACAATGCTTGAAATAAAATCTACTTTATTGCAGAATAAGAAATGATTACAAGAATAAATGCTTCAGAATCCCAATACAAAGAGAAATCCAAGATGCCCAAAGAGGAGGAAGTGCCCCTCCTTTTATAGGAGAAGGAGGGGGGTATACATTAGGTTTAGGGCAAAAGAAATGGCCGCCGGCGGCTGCTAACTTTCTAGATCTAATCAATAGAGGAAACAATTGATTGTTTTGCATTCCTTTTGCATTAATTTCCCGCAACAGCGGTTTCGAGCGTATTTTTGGGCTAGTAAAAAATTAGGAAACAGCCATAATATATATTTTTCCTGTAGATAATTGAATTATCTTTCCAACACATACTTGCACAATAAATTCCGCCTTGGGATGTGGGAGTTATACCAATTTTGGTGAAAGGTATATACTGAAATCAGACTCTGCGGGAAAACGTAATGCTACTTTCACTGGTTAATTGCACAGCCAAATAAATACCAAAACTGCCGCAAAATATATCTTTTTTGTATCCAATAAAATTCTCTTTTCATTCCATACATTATCTTGAAATTCCGACCTTATACGCAAAAGATATGGCTATTTTGGTGACGAGTATCTCAGGCACTACGGGAATATTTGAAAAGCCTCATATCTTCATCTTTTATTTTCTCGATTTAATTACTTAGATAATTCCTGAAAATTAAGAAAAATATCATAAGAATTCAGGAAAAGTATATCAAGAAGATGAAAGTGCTATTTATTTTTGAATTAGCTAAAATTAACAAAAAAGTCCAAATTAATTATTCTAAATGAAGCAAAAATGAGAGATGAATATGCATTCATCACATGTTATTTCCATTCTTATTAAGAATTGGAACATAAGGTTCGCGAAAGACAAATATGGATTCTCTCTCACTGAATCCTTCTATGTTGAACTCTTTCAACACATTGCTATTACATGTGCTCACACTTCCATCGTGAAACATTCAAGAACTACCTAATAGGTCTTGGTCCTTATCTCATAATACATTTCACCTTATCCTTCATTATTGAAGGGGTTTTCATGCCAGATCTCAATATTAACAATACTGAGATGTTTAACATAGTGTCCCCTCATGAAGGGACCCGGGTTTGAAACCCAACGGCTTCCTCCAAAATGATACCTGTCGTGCAGGCCGGCCAACTGTGTGCTTTAACCGGTTCCCGGGTGTACGGGGCACTCGAGGCTGTTTGGGGGGGGTCACAAAAGTGGCACTTCTATGGGGGTGATTCTCTCGATAAAAAAAATAACTGAGATGGTATTCCTCATCATATGTGGAATATTCATATATGCTCCCACGAAATCTTTTGTAATCACAGATTTCATCTTTTATCTTGATTCAAATCAAACTCTTTGACTATCTTGTCAAAATCAAAAGCAACCATATCTGAGATGCATTATTTTGATCCTTGATTAAACTTTGTAGTTTATAAACTTTATTTGTATTCTTGAAGATATAAAACCTTTTAGGTTGTGTCACGTACACATCCTCTGATGTAATCCTTTTAAGGAATCCAGTTTATCTTCATATGCCAAATCTAATAGTCTATTCTAACTACAACAACAAGCATGACAATTGGTAAAGGAATTTCTATCAAGTTCAACAACTTGAATTGATTTAAAAACCTAATCAACCAATCTGCCAATTTATGTTGTCCATGTAGGTCTATGCCACAAGACCCTATTGCATCCTTTAGGTGTTACCCCTTTAGGTGGAGCTATCAAGGTCCTACCTTGTTAGCTTACATGGATCCATTAATATGTTTAAGACTTTGCTCAAATTATGGTACTTAATAGCTTCTAGTTGATTAGTTGTCTCATCCTATTATGACCAACCTATCTGAATTGTTGGATTCACAATCCTTCGGTCTCAGATATGTTCTACTAGAACTATTTTATTCAGTGTTACAAGATGAAATTGACATTCTACAACAACTTGTGATTCTCTTAGTTCTCATCCTACCTCTTTATTGATCTTGAACATTTTGGGTTCTACTTTTACTCCCATCGATTCTTTAAGAACTCAGTTATCCTATCAACAAAACACTTATGTAATTAGATTGAGATTAACAGTAATATTCAACAATTATGGTTTATGGGAAAACCTTTTCAAAGAAACTACTTTCTCAATGTAGGTTTTAATCGTTTTATACATACTGGGACATTCCCAAATCATATCATATATGATGTCTTATAAACAATTCAGACAGTACATCATTTAGTGATAGCTTTATATTTGTGAGGATCAGAAAATTAGATTAATTGATAATAATATCATGACCCATCATGGTATAATTCCTTCATTCTGACACATCATCATGTTCGGATGGATTTGACTTGTGATACATTATAACAGTCCTTTCCTGAAGGTTCTAAAGGTATTGATGTAAAGTATTTCAACATTTGATCTCATCAAAGTTTCTTAATACTTTTAATAAGGTTATACTTCATTTATAATCTCCTTCAACACTTCAAGAGATTATATTTTACTGAGTACATATCATCATATTACCAGTAAATTGCATGAGGTATAAGAAATTATCTATAGCAATCATTCCATAAGATATTCATGCATCACATGTTTCCTCATGTTCAATAACCAAGGGAGTCTATATAACATCAATATGTATTCTATATATGCATTTCTTATATGTACATCCAACATGACTACTGCTAATGATAATTCTTGAGTAATCAATCATAATCCTTTGATAACGTTATAAAACTTATCAATGATTCTTTCAAAGTAAAGATCATTAGATATTTGGGCTTTGACATGCAAGATCACATCTTTTGATATAGAAATAATAATCTCATACGTTATTGATATATCATCCTTGTCATATAAGATGCTCTAAAGTAAATTGTTTCTTATGGCATAATGAAATAGTAGTTCTACTAACTCTGTTAAATGCCCATTGGGCTAAGATAAATTTAAATCTAGTCTATAGATTACGCAATGCTTGCTCCACCTTGTCCATCTTCTCCTTCCATGAAGGCCTTTACTTCTTTTCGGATCCTGCACATTAGTTTGTCAGATCTTTTTTTGGTATCACATACCAAAATTAAGAAGTAATAAAATTTATCTTATAACGTTTATACCTAAAGTGGAGGCCTCAAAGCCATCCTTCTTCTTTTTTAGTTCCTCTAACCAGAGTGGAAAATTCCTTTTCCAATGTACATGATGTTGATAATGGTGACATTTTCCTCTTATTTTCTTTACACCTCCCTTTGCTTTGAGATCTAAAGACTTGAGCTTCTGTCTAGCTTTAGAACCCTTTTTAGATTTTCCATTGCCTTTAGACTTCCCCTTTGTCTTATTGAGCATCATCACAGACTTGGGCTTGTATTTCTTCATTTGTGCCTCAAATGTTCTCAACATGCCCTACAACTCTATCAACGGTTTGTCAAAGTCATTCATTTTGTGGTTCATGATAAACTAACTATATGACTCTGGCAGAGAATGTAAAATC
The DNA here is from genome assembly GCA_963693085.1 of Alisma plantago-aquatica. Taxonomy (NCBI): domain Eukaryota; kingdom Viridiplantae; phylum Streptophyta; class Magnoliopsida; order Alismatales; family Alismataceae; genus Alisma; species Alisma plantago-aquatica. Next base: position 526,615,604 of record OY856415.1, read on the forward strand.
ATGTCAGTGGTCAACTGCTGACCCAAGGGGAATCCCATTCTAGCAAGGTTCTCCACATACTCAATCATCTTGAGAAACGAGGACCTAATGGATCTCCTTCTACTAAGTTACATTTGAATAATTTCTTGGAGACATTGTATCTCTCTTGTCTTGCCTAATCTTGGAACATGTTCTTGAGATGTGTGATCATCTCAATCACATCCATGTTCTCATGTTGCCTCTCTAACACATAGTTCATGGAGTATAGCATCAGACATTTGACATCTACGACATCTTTAGTATGCTTTTTGTAAGCATCCTTGTCATCCTTTGGTGCATTTTGAGGTGGTTCATCTGGTTTTGGCATTTCAAGGACATAGAGATTTCACTCCTATGTGAGAACAATTCTCAGCATCCTGAACCAAAAGTGGAAGTTGTTCCCAATTAATTTGTCCTTCTCAAGGACTGATCACAGAGAAAAGTGGTTGTTGTTTGCTACCATTTGATTCTAAAAAAGAATCTGAAATTTTTGTCAAAAAGTCATTCTTGATTTGATTTGATTTGATTTGGGCGATAATAATTAGGTCTTTAATTCATTTCCATTCTCAATATTTTGATCAAATTGACAATCCTCAAGTATCAATTCAGAAAATTGCAGTAAACATTTTTCTAATGATCCAAGATCCATATTTCATCAAGTCATGAGTCAACTTTGGTTGATCGCCTACAACCTAACTATTTAGGTAGGCCAAATTGCCAATATAATCATATGAAACTCTTAGATAGATGAAATGTGCAACTGCTTACCGTAATCATCTACATGCTTCTGGGCTCAGATGCTCTGAGAATCTTCAGTCAAGCCTGACACAATAGCCAATATGATAATAATGCACCCTGCTTTGGCGAAACCTACATTACTACCATCACACTTCCATGAGGTAGACGGAGCGCCACGCTTTGGCGTAACCCACACTTGGTCAAATAATTTTTTCATGTGTATTGCCATTGGAAAGTATCTAAGCCTTAATATGTTTGATTGATGGATATATATATATATATATAGATAGAGAGAGAGAGAGAGTCAGGCTAGGATACACTCGAGTGTATTCGGAGCAGAATACACTCAAATAGTTTTTCATGATGCAATATTTTTTTCAAAAATATAATCCATTGATCTTCTTAAACATATTGTGAATAGCTCATAACGCAAAATTTGAGCACATTTGGACATTTATAGGTCATGTTATAAAGACCGCAAAAATTATGCATTTCAAATTAGTTTCATGCATCAATTTTGTTTCCCTTGGATGAGAGACTTACACTCATCCAAATGGGCTCAAAATTTGTATGTAGCCTAGTTGTAGTATGACGGTGAAGTTCAATGGTTTATATTTTGCAAAAAACAGTCTTGATATGCAAACTCACTTGAGTGTATTCGTGCGATCTGTACATTCGAATGTATTCTACCCTGACTCTCTCTCTCTCTATATATATATATCTATATATATATATAAATATATATATAAATATATATATAGGGTATATCTTCACTACCCGTGCATCAGTTTTGTAATAGGAAGGAATGCATTTGTAATGAGACGGTCTAAATTGTAATAGACAGACTCATTTTGTAAATACAATGTGATGTTTGTATTATCTGTCTGGAAATAGTAATATATATATATATATATATATATTTATAATTGTAATAGTGATGTAATACAAAATGAATCTTTGTATTACAAAATGATTCTATTTATTATAATTTGTACTGTCTCATTACAAATGCATGTCGTCCTATTACAAAACTGATGCACGGGTAGCGAATCTTAGTTACCCACAGGGGTAGCGAAGATATACCCATATATATACATATATATATCATATATATATATACATATATATATATATATACTATATCCAATCACCACATATATAGTACCTATCATATCCATGCTATATCCCACAATGTAAACATGCAATATAAACAAAAAGCAATGTTATGGCCATGTCTACTTGTAATTCCTTGGAGCCAAGGAATTACTCCCACCTAGTTCGATCATCACATCACATGCATGGACCTGCTATTGGTGTAGACCTGTGCAGGTCAATTTGGGTGGATCGATTTAACCCTTAAACTGGTCGTTTCACCTCTTAGCAGGTCAATTGGTCCTCCTCTCCAACAGATGTTTGGACTCCTTCCAAACGCTCGGCTAGGACTACTAGGACATTCGTCTGGCCTCCTATCCAATCAATATTTAGACTCCTTCAAAATGGTCAGTTGGGCCTACCAGGTGGTCGTCTGGTTCCATCGTCCTATTCTTCATAGTCCTCCAGGCGGTCATCTCGTCTCACAAATTATCCGTCTCACTGACGATGATCATCATATTCATCGTTGCAAGAAAGAAAACTACTCTATTGCTACTTTATTACATTGAATAAGAGACACCTCAAGTTACATTTGAGGGAAGTAAAGGTAGGAAAGCATTAACTTTACATTGGGAAGAGGGAGGTAGAGGCTCAGTATGCAAACTAAGATAAACATGAGCCAAACCATCCAACCACACACAGGTATTGGGTATGGCCATAATCACGCCACACATCCACCATCAAAATCAATTTTAGGGTGACGAGTGTAAATTATATATATATATATATATATATATATATATAAGGGATTATGTGGTCTTTTGATTTTGCATGCATATGAGCCAGTTTAAATATTTGCATTGTATGTAATAAATAAATGATAAAACTAAATATCTAATCATATCGATTATCCTAAATCATAATAAATTGACATAGCTCTGATACCACTGTTGGTGAAATATGGGCACAAAGTATAATAGTGGAAACAAAATTTATTTATTTGTATTCCCATAACAACAAGATCTTGTAAACTACTATGAAATAGGAATGATGGCTTTGACGAGCTATACATGGTCCTGGAGCAAGTCTAGTGACAAAAATTGCTTCTTTGCAACTACTGACTAGTTGCTCTTGGACGGTGGTTGTGCAACTCCTGGTCTTCACCACAAACAATTGTTTACGCAACCTATGCAACTACTCTAGTGGTTCGCCATGGACTTTAGGTTGACTTTGCTCTCCCGAGCAGCAGCCAAAGGACTCTTGCCTCTAGAGTAGTCCACACAGACCAATCAGAACTCATTTCATTCAACAAGAATAGATAGGAAGGAGTTGTCCCTCTCATTGGTATACTAGTCACCAACATGCTCTCTTACAACAACAACTTCTCTATTATTCTCTCTCATTGTCTATCCCTCCCTATCAGGTAGGACTTTCCTGGTCTCTCTCAGTTACCACAACCAGAGAGGACAATAGTTGTCAGAGGAACTGATTCTCAGTTGTCTGTGTTGTAGTTGTGTTTTTCTAATGCCCCAATACCCCTCTAGTTATAGGTATGGTTAGGGTCAGGTTTCCCCATCTATACAAGATTCCACAGGAGTGGAAGGGACCCGAAGAACTTAAATTTTTGCAACATGTGAGGCACCAAATGGTTTTATGGCACACCCAGATGGTTGTATATGTGTGTGAGATAATCATTACACTTCTAATGGTCGTTTGGAAGTTTCCCAATCATATATGAATTTGGCAATTATGATTCCAAATTAAAATCACATATTAATTTACTTGCACTCGAAGTTTGTGTAGTTGAAACTATTAAAGAAACATCTCAAAACTTCATTTGGCCCAACCAAGCCATCTCACCTAGGTGAGACACCCGTCTCTCTCACCCAGATGCCCGATTGGTTAGTCAAGATGAGTCAGTCAGTTCAATCACATCGAAATGGTTGGTTCAAGAGAAGAACTTAGACAATTCAAACTCTGATAATCTTGAAAACCCAAACGGCCATCTCAAAACTTGATACGCACGTCTGGCTGCCCAAACGACTGTCTCACTCAGTGAGATGATCGTTTGGTGGACCATTCATCAAATCAGGTGATCTATTTGTGATTTGAATACCTAAACATTTTGGTAATCAGTCCAATTGTCATTCAAGATCAAACTCCTCTTCTAGATGAGTTCCGATGTGTGACCCTATAGGTCCCATATCACGTTGGTAGTGAATGTCCAAAACTAGCTTATGACATCACAAGTAGAGAGTGGTTCCTAGTCACACATCAGTGCTACCCAAGTGAATGGAAAGTTGGAGAACAACTTCAACATACAATATGTGTATGATGTTGCAGTGATTGTATAGTTCCTTTGTCTTTGATATCCAGGATGAACTAGAGGCGTGGAAGGTCATCCTCTCAACATTCAATCCATGTTCCTTGAACCAAAAGCAGACTGTCTGAGATAATGTGACCTCAATATTATATATTGATTCACATGTGCATGTGCATGCGTTTCTCAGTCTCGCTTATCAAGTGGCCAGGATATCATAGTCCAGTAGAAAAATCCCATATCTATCACTCACAGTATATCCCCATGTGTCAAAGTCACCGATCATCATCGTTACAACAATCAATGTTTCAAGACTACATTTGATGATGTCAAAGCATACCCAATGACATGTGAGGAGTGTAGTGATTTCAGGTCTAAGAATCTCAATCACCACCTTCACTATGAGAGATGACTGTGACCACCACAACCATGTGTCACTCTCAAGGTAGGTCTATCTGATTCACTGTTCTCTAACATGTATCTATGTGCTTGGTTTGATATAGCCATATCATGATTAATGAGATTTAGTCATCAACCAACTCACACTCTGATATTATGTGTCATTGATGTCTATCAGCCTTCCATAATAACAACCGATCAGGTACATAATGAGAATATGTATATGTACTCTTAACAACCGTATGATATCATCCGTAAGGGTAGTAACTTGAATACATACATCATTGAGTAATACTATTCTCTAGACATTCTTAGTGTTTCCTCATCATCTCATAACTGAATAAAACATAATCAATTAGAAGCTTGCCTTTATAAGTATTAATCAAATCCTTTAAGGTATATGCCATGTCAATCATCACATGATTGGCTCATGGGCATGCCTTACCAATAGAAAATGTTTTGTCTCTCAAGGAAAAGTTAAACCTGTTACGATATATCACCTCCTGTGGCACCCTCCTCATCTTGATTGTGTTTCATATATTTTTGAAGAAGCCAAGTGGTGGTAAGGATTCTCATCTCAGGAGTTTCCTCTAAAGGTTTTGTTCTGAATCATGGCAATCATTGTGGGCTTCAGTTCAAAATTAGGAGCATCAAATCTTGGGATGATGAATGGGCATCTTGACTCATTGGCCGTGGTAGCAACCAGTTCACAGAGAGAAGGGCCACTGGCATCCTTATCATCTTAATTGTTGTTGTTGTCATTTTTATCTTCATTTTTGTGGTTGTTCCTCCCATACCTCCTTGCTATGGGATGACAGCCTTCATCATGACTTTGTTCTTCACGCTCCTCATCATGTGATTGTGGGATGCCACCAGGTGGGTTCTTAGGTCCCGCTTCATCAGAGTGGTATTCCTCAAATTCAAATTCTTGCTCTTGGTGCAATTGTTCCATCCTTAGGTTTAGGTTGCCACCTTCCTGGCATCCACCCCAATGAGGAGGGATGTTGATGCAAGTGGGAGATGGTAGTTACTAGCTGCTTCTCTCCAATTTACCTAAAATAGTTTGTACAGACGAGTTAGAAGTCGGTCGTGTGAAATTATGTATTTGAGGTAGTTAAATATAGTGGGTTAAAAATAGTGCAAGTCAAATCTATTGCTTGACTTGGCACATAGGTGTATGGTGAGTAGATTTGGGTGCTTAAAAACACCATTCGCCTTGTCCCCTGCAACAGTGCCAAAAATTTGACCGGCCTAAATTAGACATTCGAAAAGGAGAGGACTAGAGTAGTCGGACTCTTAAATTTATAACCCGACACTCAAGCCCCCACAACTATTATACGAGGTCTGATGTAGTAAATCAGGGTCGATCCACAAGGACAAGAAATAGTAAGTGCTAAGAACATATAACCTTGTCTAAGTTACTCCAACCAAAGGGTGAGATTAAGTTTGTTGTTCCTTAAGCAATGAGGTTACTCCGACCGACAAACAGAGTAAAATAAGTAAAACAAAGTAAGAAAGCAAACAAGTAAACAAGAGGAAACAAAGAGTAATATAACAAATATGAATGGGAACTTGGATTGGGCTTCACTATGTGAGGCCTTTCACCAACAAGCAATACTCACACCCATTGTATACCCTTAGCATGATTACAAGCAATCATCACATATGTCTATTCCTTCCTCTCTCGAGCTTTGCGTAGAACTATATTATAGAAATGTCTCTCTCTCGAGATGGCAAACAAACAATCACAAGTATAACGATATGCCATTAGCTTAAGAATTACAAAATTCTCATGCATTCATACAACTCTAAAACACTTAGATAAGGTTAGAACTACTCTTTTGAGGCACTAACAATACATCACAAGATGGTAGCTAATAATACAAGTGACGTATTAAGACCAAGAGTATGCAGATAATCTTTACTAACAACATATATATTTAAATGGATGCAAGCGTATAAAAGTTGGGAGTGTCTTAGTGGATACTCCCAACCCAAGCTATAAGTTTAGCCACTCATGTTGATGAGCAGCCTTGTATATTTACAAATAGAAGAAAACATGAGATATATTTGAGATGAAATGGATTAAATTAGAATAGGGGAATAGATCTAGATAAAGGGTGAGGGAGATACACCAACAATGACCAAAAACTGATCAAGGTGGATGATCATGCGCTTTGAGCCTGGATACGGTGTGGTGTAGGAGGGACTCCACTCCTACTCTATCTTCCTCCTTTTGCCAAAGTAGGCCTTAAACAAGGCGATGTGACGGAGAACTGGCTCAGTCAGTGGGAGTCAAACTTTTTTCCTTTAGTCAATGGTCCAACTCAGTGATCGATGGCTAGAGTGGCCTCTGACCACACTTTGACATCTTCCTATATCACCCCCCACACTATGCCCTTTCCATTCTATTTATAGCTTCACCCCCTTGATCTTTTGCTTGCACTGCAAGTATCAACATGTTCCTTGAGGTGTGTTCTTAACGATATGGAGGTGACCGTTCAGACGAGCCATAGAGTCATGATGTTGGGCTCTAAGTCCTTTTGTATCATCTTCCTTCCCATCGATTGATGGGTCAGAATGACCATCGGTCGTTGAACCAGGTGATCCATTAGCTCTAGGTAGTCGTCAGTTTCATGCCAATTGGGCCATTAGATGATGGGAGTCAATGATACTCGCTAGAAGTAGTAGTAGGATGGCCAACGCCTGGTAGGCTGATGAGAGGTCAGGAGAGTGATCACCCAATAGGGACATCAGATGTTGCCACTCAATGGTCACGAGTGTCGGGTCCAGGGGAAACCACCAACTACTGACACTTGATGGCTAGAATATGGCCAGCTATCAGAAGCAATCCATAAGACAGTAAATCATCTCCTCAGTTTGTAGCCATCGGATGTGACTCAATGTCTAGTCCGGTGGATGATCCTTAGTTCCTCAGTGATTCCCACTAGTCATGGGAACCAATGGACATCCTACCCCTTGTTGAGCTACTCCATCACCTGAGTTACCTGCATTGGATTAGGTAGTTACCTTCAAGATAGAGCATAAGAGAGTTTTATGTGAAAAGTAACGGAAAGTCAAAGTAATTATGTCTAAATGAGGGTGAGAAAGGGGTAAATTAAGACATTAAACATCCACAAAATTGGAGGTTATCAATAATTAGGCTAAATATTTTTATTATTTGACTAATGATGCAAAAAAAGATAGAACTACCATGTTTGTGGATTACTTTGAAGTTTATCAATATCTTGGAACCATATTAAACATGTCAGTTAAAACAAGTAGCCTTGGCCCCTACTTAGGTAATTAAACATATGAATGTCAAATTAGGTCAACTTACGGATCCACATGGTTAAACATAAAGGAAATTATTACTAAAGATTCTTAATTAGATCAATTTATAGGATGCAAATTTAGGATTATTACATTGAATGTGCAATAACAAGGTGGGATGATTGCATAAATGCATGTTAGACCTACATTTCGTGACCAAATAAAGAGTTTCAATAGAGAGGTATTGTGTCGCGCCCCAATTTCACATTTACCATAAACCCCGAAATTAGGGCATGATAGGTGGAAATTACATATAATCAACCACTCGTCACTTTTTAAAACAATCCAAAGCATTTAATTGATAACCAAGTTTAAGCTGTAAACAAGAACTAAACAAACTGCAGAAACTTCTCTATTAAACTGATAAAAGATACAAGCGAAGTCTACAGCATAATACATTGATTAACATAAAGGAAGCATAACATTAGTTTACATCTGTGTACACATTCTCTCTCTCTCACACACCTTGTCCCGAGGATCGAGGGGAATGGACTAAGAGACCTCTAACTAGACTAATAACCAACCTTCTATCGACTAAGCATTAGGGTGAAACGATCCTTCTGATTCCTGATGCTGATGCTGACCTGAAAATGTTTTGAGTAGAGGTATGAGCCTACTCGCTCAGTGAATAACATTTCACTTAGCTATCACTAAACAACTCGTCAGGTTTATAAACTGAAAATAACATATATGCAGATCTAACAGGGCAGTTATTTTTGACATAGCAAAATATACAGATAATAACCACATTTCTAAGCATCAACAGGTATTTCAGGTAAATGAACAGTTATATAAATTTACTGTGAACCTACTTCATTATTTATTCATTTTATTATTATGCCCTAAATATATGCAGTGTACTCTGCATATAAAGATCCGCAACAAGTCCATGCTACGGTCCCACCGTACAAGACTTAGCGACACACCCGGGAAATGCTAAGTCTGACGCCAGCCCTGCTCTGCTACAGGACCCCTGGCTCTCCGGCCAGAACATAGGCTCTACGGCCTCAATGCACAACCACGTGTGCTCCTGACTCCTCCTTTAACCGGAGTACACCGGCGGAGAGTCACAGGGTTACCTTCGTGACACACGCACGAATGGTGTTAGATAACCGTGTTTTCTTTTTATTTTCCCCAGTGCCATCGTGACACACGCACGATTGTTGTTAGACATTGCCTCTTTTTCTATCCTCGTGCCACCAGAATTACTCAACCGGTTGATGTTGGACACGAGTTTCACCCCTAAGTAACAGACCTTCCTTTAGGGGTTCTACGGTGTTAGGGCACTTAGGTCTATTAATAAACTAACAGATAAACATTTAAACAGAAATATCATATAGCAACTGTAAGACATAGAATTTCCTCTTTTTCATCATTTACATCACGCATTTCAAGTTCCAATGAACTTATCATACTAAAAAGTACATGTTACACTATTTAGGAGTCATATCAACTGGTACTGAAGCAAATAAGCATTTAAAATGAGTTAAATAATGATTTCTAAATGAACTGCTACTCACCCACTTCGGTGTGTTTGTATACACTGAAAAACGTCCACAAATACGCCTAATTCTGCCCTTTACAGCACCGCGCACGCCGTGCACCCAGACTGCACGCCGTGCACCTTCCGTGCACTTCTGTTCTACTTTTCTGCCACTTTGCACGCCGTGCAAACTGACTTTGCACGCCGTGCACCTGGGCAGAAACTCGTTCCGCTTCCTGTAACTTTGCACGCCGTGCAAACGGACTTTGCACGTCGTGCACCTGCGCAGAAACGGAATTCCCCTAAATTAGCTTTCTGCAATGTTGCACGCCGTGCAAAATAGATTTGCACGTCGTGCAACATGCGCAGGGGCGGAAATTGCAGAAATAAAAGAGAAGATTGGGGTCGATTCGGTGGACGATTCTTACCCGAATCACTCCTATAGCTTCGGATTGACCTAGCAAGCAGTTGGCAAGAAGAAAGAACGGAGGGGAAGTACCGTTTGCTCCCTAGACCATCTCCATGGTCGTCTTCTTCGCGGCTGCAGGAGGAAGAAGAAGGTGAGGAAGAAGAAGATGATGCCGCTGGTTGATTTGGCTGGAGAAGATGAAGAAATCGAAGAAGAACGGAGAAGGAAGGAGCTTGGTTGCCTAGCTTCTCCTCTAGCTTGCTCTCTCTCCCTTTCTCCTTCTCTGTTTTTCCCAAGCGGCAACCGAAAGAAATGAACTATCGTTCATTCCAAAGTCGGTTAATAGAGTTAAAAAGGAAAACTGAAGGAAAGGATAAGGAAGGGCGCCCAGGGGGCCGGATGCAAATTGCCCAAAAACTTTCCGAAATTACACATAGGTCCCTGCACACTAAAAAGCTCATATCTTTTTACTCGTAGGTCGGTTTCACATGATTTCTTTGGCAACGGATTAAGCACAAACTTGCCCTCAACCTCAGGATAAGAAAACAAGCTAAGAATACATTAACACTAGCTCAAAGCTCAAAACACTATTAACAAAAGCAAGTACTCAACTCAACATAACTAGTTCAATTATGCACTAACCAAGGTACTTACTGGTAAAACGAAATGTGGGTCATAACAATCTCCCTCCCTTATAAGAATTTCGTCCCGAAATTCCTAAAAGAGAAAAGGAAACCTGTTACGCATTTCTGATTCAAGCTCCCACGTAGCTTCCTCTATATTGTGATTCCTCCACAAAACTTTCACTAAAGATAACTCACGGTTCTTAAGCTTCTTGATTCGGTGATCAACTATCTGTACTGGTCCTTCCACATAGGATACATCTGTCCTAAGCTGTGCCAGATCTGGATCTAATATTTTCTCTGTACCGGGGTGACACTTCTTCAGCATAGACACATGAAACACATCATGAAGATTTGCCAACTCAGACGGCAAATCCAACCTGTAAGCTACAGGTCCAACCCTCTCAACAATAGGATATGGACCCATATACCTAGGGGTCAACTTACCCCTATTGCCAAACCTCAGCACTCCCTTCCACGGTGAAACTTTCAAGTAAACCTCGTCGCCAACCTCAAACTGAAGAGGTCGACGTCGTCTCTCTGCATAACTTTTCTGTCTATCCTGAGCAGCTTTCAACTGATTCCTGATCACAGATATCTTCTCTGTAGTTACATCAACTAGCTCAGGTCCAAGAATTTCCTTCTCACCCACCTCGTACCAACAAACTGGCGATCTACACTTCCTGCCATAAAGAGCTTCATATGGAGCCATTCCAAGACTAGAATGGTAACTGTTATTATATGCAAACTCCATTAGGCTTAAGTGTTCTTCCCAGTTACCTCTGAACTGTAGCACGCATGCTCTCAACATGTCTTCAAGGATCTGAATGGTCCTTTCAGATTGACCATCTGTCTGTGGGTGAAACGTTGTACTGAACTTCAGCCTTGTGCCCAACGCACGATGTAACTGATTCCATAATCTAGATGTAAACTTTGGATCTCTGTCAGAAATAATGGAAACTGGAATCCCATGCAGCCTGACTACTTCATCCACATAAACTTTAGCCAACTTTGAAACGTCAAAGGTTGACTTGACAGGAAGAAAGTGAGCAGACTTAGTTAGTCTATCCACAATCACCCATATCGAGTCTGAACCCTTAGGCGTCCTGGGTAATCCTACCACAAAGTCCATCGTGATGTGTTCCCATTTCCATTCTGGTATAGGAAGCAACTGCAAGGTACCAGCAGATTTCTGATGCTCAGCCTTAACCTGCTGACACACCCCGCACCTAGCCACGTATTCAGCCACATCCTTTTTCATACCAGACCACCAGTACAGCTCCTTGAGGTTCCTGTACATCTTTGTGTTACCTGGATGCATAGCATACATAGAAGTATGTGCTTCCTCAAGAATCTGCTCTTTCAACTCACTGTTTCCAGGTACACATAACCTATCATGAAGATACAACACGCCTTCATCAGAAAACCTGAACTCTGTTTTCTTACCTTCTGACATATCCTGCATGATTTGCCACAACTCATCATCACTCTGCTGTAATTCCTTAATCTGATTATAAAAAGTAGGTCTGACTTGCATCTGAGCAATCAACCCACTCTGTCCTGTCACCTCCAGGTCCAAGTTCAATCTTCGCATATCTACAAGCAAGTCTCTCTTGAAACATGCCATAGAAAATGCATTAGCTGTTGAACTTGACTTTCTACTTAAGGCATCAGCTACAACATTCGCCTTACCAGGATGGTAATCGATTGTTACATCATAGTCTTTAATCAGCTCAAGCCATCTGTGCTGTCTCAAATTCAAGTTCTCTGGGTGAAGATATATTTCAGGCTCTTATGGTCTGTAAACACCTGACATGTCTCACCATACAGGTAGTGATGCCATGTCTTAAGAGCATGAACTATAGCAGCTAATTCCAAATCATGAACAGGGTAATTCTCTTCGTTCTTCTTAAGCTGTCTAGATGCATAGGCTACAACCTTGCCTTCCTGGATCAGCACACAGCCCAAACCTCTCCTGGAAGCATCACAGAACACTGTATAGCCTTTTTCTGCTTCAGGCAAAACCAACACTGGTGCTGAAGTCAACCTTTTCTTCAAAATCTGAAAACTTCTCTCACAGTTATCAGACCAAACAAACGGTACATCCTTCCTCATCAAGCGTGTCAAAGGTGATGCTAACACACTGAAGTTCTGTATGAACCTTCTGTAATAACCTGCTAATCCCAAGAAACTTCTGATCTCAGTAGGAGTCTTAGGCTGTTCCCACTGAAGCACAGAATCAACTTTCTTAGGATCAACACTAACTCCATCTCTCGAGATGACATGTCCAAGAAATGCTACCTCAGCCAACCAGAACTCACACTTGCTAAACTTAACATACAGCTGATGTTGCCTCAACAACTGCAACGTCATTCTCAGGTGTTGCTCATGCTGCTCATCACTTCTAGAATAGATCAGAATATCATCTATTAAGACTACAATAAACTGATCTAGGAACGGTTTGAAAATCTGATTCATCATATCCATAAAGGCTGCTGGGGCATTGGTCAGTCCAAACGACATGACCAAAAACTCATAATGCCCATACCTGGTTCTGAAAGCTATTTTGGGAATATCAGAAGCCTTTATCCTAAGCTGATGATATCCAGATCTCAAATCAATCTTAGAAAAGATCGTCGCTCCACGCAACTGATCAAACAGATCATCTATTCTCGACAATGGATACTTGTTCTTTATAGTGATCTTGTTCAGTTGCCTGTAATCTATACAGAGATGCATGGTACCATCCTTTTTCTTAACAAATAGAACTGGAGCACCCCACGGTGAAGAACTGGGTCTGATGAAACCCTTATCCAGCAACTCCTGCAACTGCACCTTGAGTTCCTTCAACTCTGCAGGTGCCATTCTATAGGCTGGCAGTGCTACTGGATGACTACCGGGATATATCTGAATTTCAAAATCAATATCTCTAACAGGAGGTAAGCCTGGTAATTCCTCTGGAAAAAGATCAGAGAACTCACAAACCACAGGCACATCATAAACACTGGCGGTGCTCTTCTCTGCTCTGGTGTCAACCACATGAGCAAGGAACGCTTCACATCCTTTCTGTAACATCTTATCAGCTACTACAGCTGATACAATGCACGTAGGCAGAACTTTCCTGTCTCCAGTAAAGACACAAGAAAATTCGCCTAGTTGAAAGGTAGCTTCCTTCTTCCAACAATCGAGTTGCACTCGATATGTTTCAAGACAATCCATACCCAAGATGACTTGAAAGGTATTTACATCCAAGGGTATGAGATTAGCAGCAAAGGTATAACCTCTAAAAGATAACAAGCATCCGGGACAGAATTCAGTCAAAACTGTTGGTCCACCTAGTGGAACCCTCAACACTAACTCATCTACCAACTCTTGAGTTAACAGATTAAGTTTACCAACTAAAGAACGTCGTATGAAAGAGTGAGTAGCACCCGTATCTATCAAAACTGAGACTGGTATACTATTAAACAAAAGCATCTCTCCTGTAACAACTTGTGAAGAAATTATACCTTCCTGATGTGTCAAAGAAAAGAAACGTGCTGAAGCTCTCCCTCTGCCACGCTGTCCTCTCTGACCATTCCTGCCACTAGACACTCCGCCACCTCTAGATCCAGAAGCCACAGAAGAACTTGGAACATCATGGTATTGAGGCTGGAAAGCTTGCGATGCTTCTTGTCGAAGATGAGGACATTCCTTTTTGAAATTTCCTACTTGTCCACAGATAAAACAACCTCGAGGATTAGCACCCCAACACTGACCAGTATGTGGCCTTCCGCATTTGTCACATGGCGGTATCTCTTGCCTCTGAGGACCTGTCACTGACATTGACGACCCAGAAGACTGTCCACTGTCGGCACTGCCCCATCTTCCTGGGTTGTATCCTCCTCTGCCTCTAGAAGTAGTGACATTCTCAGATCTCTGCCTGCTGAAACAACCAAAACCACGCCCAATTTTAGAAAAGAAACCTCTACCTCCACCCCTGTATCCACTACTGGATTGCCCTCTACTGAAATCTGCAGATCTCTTCTTAGACTCGGGCACCTTGTCAGCATTCACAGATTCTTCAACCTGTCTAGCAGCCTCGACAAACTCACCAAAGTTCTCTCTGTTCCTCCTACTAGTAGCAGAAACTGTATGCCGAATCTCTGGCCTTAGTCCTTCCTGGAACCTTCTGCATCTCTCTATGTTATCGGGAACAAGCTGTGGACAGAAGTTCGCTAACCGTGTGAAAAGCGCTTCATACTCTGTAACCGTCATGTTCCCCTGCTTGATATTCTGTAACTGCCTGATTTTCTCATTAAGAAAAGTGGGTGGATAGAATTTGAGATGAAACTCCTCAGAGAAATCCTGCCAGGAAAGCTTTGTACCTCCCCTCTTTTCTTCCACACCACGCCACCATAACTCTGCATCGCCTGTCAAAAGGTAGACTGCATGATTAATCTTCTTCTCTTCTGGAAGCTCCATCAGGCGAAAGACCTTCTCTATCTGTCTAAACCATTCATCAGCCTCTGCTGGATCTGTAGTGCCACTAAACTCCATGCCACCAAGCTTCTTTACAAGCTCATAAGATCGCATCAGATCCTTACTGCTGGTAGAAGAAGAATCTCGCCTATCAGCCTTGTACTTTTCTTTGGTTTCCAGAAACATCCTGTACATCCGGGATGCTTCATCCACGTGGTCACCACCACCTGGACCCAAGTACAAAGGATCAGGGCCAACATGGCTCTTGGCCTGATCATCACGATCAAAGCCTCTTCCTGCCATCTGCAATGATATAACAGAATATTTCATGTTAGAAAACTACAGATAGAAGAAAGACACCTAGACCTTAATCCTATTGGTCTCTTATCATCCCCTGACCTGGTATCTGAGTAACTATGTACTCAACCTAGGCTCTGATACCAAGAACTGTCGCGCCCCAATTTCACATTTACCATAATCCCCGAAATTAGGGCATGACAGGTGGAAATTACATATAATCAACCACTCGTCACTTTTTAAAACAATCCAAAGCATTTAATTGATAACCAAGTTTAAGCTGTAAACAAGAACTAAACAAACTACAGAAACTTCTCTATTAAACTGATAAAAGATACAAGCGAAGTCTACAGCATAATACATTGATTAACATAAAGGAAGCATAACATTAGTTTACATCTGTGTACACATTCTCTCTCTCACACACACCTTGTCCCGAGGATCGAGGGGAATGGACTAAGAGACCTCTAACTAGACTAATAACAAACCTTCTATCGACTAAGCGTTAGGGTGAAACGATCCTTCTGATTCCTGATGCTGATGCTGACCTGAAAATGTTTTGAGTAGAGGTATGAGCCTACTCGCTCAGTGAATAACATTTCACTTAGCTATCACTAAACAACTCGTCAGGTTTATAAACTGAAAATAACATATATGCAGATCTAACAGGGCATTTATTTTTGACATAGCAAAATATACAGATAATAACCACATTTCTAAGCATCAACAGGTATTTCAGGTAAATAAACTGTTATATAAATTTACTGTGAACCTACTTCATTATTTATTCATTTTATTATTATGCCCTAAATATATGCAGTCTACTCTGCATATAAAGATCCGCAACAAGTCCATGCTACGGTCCCACCGTAAAAGACTTAGCGACACACCCGGGAAATGCTAAGTCTGACGCCAGCCCTGCTCTGCTACAGGACCCCTGGCTCTCCGGCCAGAACATAGGCTCTACGGCCTCAATGCACAACCACGTGTGCTCCCGACTCCTCCTTTAACCGGAGTACACCGGCGGAGAGTCACAGGGTTACCTTCGTGACACACGCACGAATGGTGTTAGATAACCGTGTTTTCTTTTTCTTTTCCCCAGTGCCATCGTGACACACGCACGATTGTTGTTAGACACGGCCTCTTTTTCTATCCTCGTGCCACCAGAATTACTCAACCGGTTGATGTTGGACACGAGTTTCACCCCTAAGTAACAGACCTTCCTTTAGGGGTTCTACGGTGTTAGGGCACTTAGGTCTATTAATAAACTAACAGATAAACATTTAAACAGAAATATCATATAGCAACTGTAAGACATAGAATTTCCTCTTTTTCATCATTTACATCACGCATTTCAAGTTCCAATGAACTTATCATACTAAAAAGTACATGTTACACTGTTTAGGAGTCATATCAACTGGTACTGAAGCAAATAAGCATTTAAAATGAGTTAAATAATGATTTCTAAATGAACTGCTACTCACCCACTTCGGTGTGTTCGTATACACCAAAAAACGTCCACAAACACGCCTAATTCTGCCCTTTACAGCACCGCGCACGCCGTGCACCCAGACTGCACGCCGTGCACCTTTCGTGCACTTCTGTTCTACTTTTCTGCCACTTTGCACGCCGTGCAAACTGACTTTGCACGCCGTGCACCTGGGCAGAAACTCGTTCCGCTTCCTGTAACTTTGCACGCCGTGCAAACGGACTTTGCACGCCGTGCACCTACGCAGAAACGGAATTCCCCTAAATGAGCTTTCTGCAATGTTGCACGCCGTGCAACCTGCGCAGGGGCGGAAATTACAGAAATAAAAGAGAAGATTGGGGTCGATTCGGTGGACGATTCTTACCCGAATCACTCCTATAGCTTTGGATTGACCTAGCAAGCAGTTGGCAAGAAGAAAGAACAGAGGGGAAGCACCGTTTTCTCCCTAGACCATCTCCATGGTCGTCTTCTTCGCGGCTGCAGGAGGAAGAAGAAGGTGAGGAAGAAGAAGATGATGCCGCTGGTTGATTTGGCTGGAGAAGATGAAGAAATCGAAGAAGAACGGAGAAGGAAGGAGCTTGGTTGCCTAGCTTCTCCTCTAGCTTGCTCTCTCTCCCATTCTCCTTCTCTATTTTTCCCAAGCGGCAACCGAAGGAAATGAACTATCGTTCATTCCAAAGTCAGTTAATAGAGTTAAAAAGGAAAACTGAAGGAAAGGATAAGGAAGGGCGCCTAGGGGGCCGGATGCAAATTTCCCCAAAACTTTCCGAAATTACACATAGGTCCCTGCACACTAAAAAGCTCATATCTTTTTACTCGTAGGTCGGTTTCACATGATTTCTTTGGCAACGGATTAAGCACAAACTTGCCCTCAACCTCAGGACAAGAAAACAAGCTAAGAATACATTAACACTAGCTCAAAGCTCAAAACACTATTAACAAAAGCAAGTACTCAACTCAACATAACTAGTTCAATTATGCACTAACCAAGGTACTTACTGGTAAAACGAAATGTGGGTCATAACATATTGAATAGAAGTATATAATGGATGTTATGATATAAGAAAACAGGAATGAATCTAGATATTGGAATTAAGTGTTGTTGTATCAACATGACAAATTGTGCATGCCAGATGACATTAACTTAAAGAAACATATTTTTGAGGAAGCTCACTCTTCTATGTAATGCATCATGGTTGTTCCAAGGTGTACAAAAATATTAAGGAAATATATTGGTGTCCAAGTGAAGACAGGTGTGGATGAGTGTGTTGGTTTGTGACAAAAAGTCAAGGTTGAACACTAAAGACTAGTGGGTACTCTACCACCACTTCCTATTCCTTTGTGGAAATGGGAACATATTATCAAGGACTTTGTGGTATGGTTACCTAGAACATCACATGGTTTTCAATCGATATGGATGATTATGTATAGACTAATAAATTTTCCCATTTTCTTCATGTTAATTCAACATGGGATGCACCCAGGCTAGCCAAGGTCTATAATAAGTGAAATAGTTAGATTACATAGAATACCATACACTACTATTTGACATGGATCTCAAGTTCACATCTATATTTTGGAGTCAGCTAAATTGTGCCTTGGTATTAGGCTTGAATTTTAGCACACCATTTCACCCTCAGACAGATGCATAGCCTTTATGGACCATTCAAACCCTAGGATACATGTGGATAACATGTGTATTGTAGTCCAACAATAGTTGAGATAATCACCCTAGTCTTATTAAGTTTTTCTATAACAATTGTTACCATTCCAATTTAGGCATGGATCCTTATGAAGGTGTGTATAGGAGAAAGTGTAGATATCCCATTTGTTGGTATGAAGTTAATGAGAGGTAGATTCTAGGTCCGAAGTTGGTGGAAGAAACAACATGAAAGATATATGTGATCAATCAACATTTGAAAGTTGAACAATACAGACAGAAAAGATATGCAGAGGAAAGACGTCGAACACTTTATTTTGATGTTGGGATGAGGTTTACAATAATGTTAAACCATGTACATTGTTCTCATATTAGGAAAGTAAAGAAAACTGACTTCTAGATATATGGTCCCTATCCAATCATTTAGAGAATTGGACTAGTAGTATACAAGATTGAGTTCCCTCATGAATTGGCCAACTTACTTGAAGTGTTTCATGTATCCACATTCAAGAAATGTCATACAGGTATAGAGAAGATCATAGACCTAGTTCCAGTACAACTAGAGAAGATATCTCCTATTTTGAAGGCCCTATACATATTTTAGATTGTAAAATTTAGAAGCCTACAAAAAGTATGATGCCTTTTGTGAAGGTCCTTTGGAGAAAACATAGTATAGATGAATCTACATGAGAATTAGAGTAGGATATGTGTAACAAGAAGTGGCATAGAGACCACGGCCTCCTAAAGAAAACATAAAATTAAGTATTCATATTAAGTGAATGTATGCATATGTAAGTTAGTATTAATATACATACATTAGTCCTACATTCATGAAGAAGATGTTGATAGCCTATTGGATTAGGACACACAACATAGAATGCCTTGGCCTTGGGATGCAGGTTTGACTCCCTTTTAGCATGTATTAAAAAAAGTTGTGTAGTGATCCTTTCACTTGAAGTTGCATGTTCAACTCCTACATACAACATTTTTATTGTATTTTAACACATCTATGCATTTTATTGCCTCCTCCTTCCATAAAGTTCTGGCTCCGCCCTTGGTAACAAATATCCTTTCATTTTCTTGGAATTTTGAGCTAAAATTTTTATTTGAGGGGGAGATTGTTACAATCCAAATTGTTCTCCAGTTAAGTTGGGGTTAAAGATAACCATAGTGCTAATTTCATCTTCAATATAATCTTACATTATTCTATGTATGATTAATTCTTGTTTCAAACTTGAAGTTTTGCCTTTCTAAGTCAAAAAATATGTGTTGTGCATATATTGAGATTTGGGTTTTAATTGACAAAACATTTTACCTACACATGTATGTCATGGGAGAATGAAAGATACTTGAGAAAATAATTATTTATGAAATAATAATATGATAATTTTATCAAACGTTTACTGTACAAATGTTGAGCATTCAATTATGAATAAACAACAAAAAAATGGATGAAACCAGAGTTAAAATTAAAGATTTATGAGATTTTAATAACATGTACAAAACAATCCACACAGACAGACGACGTAGAATGATGACCAGATCGATGGCCATAGAGATTGATGATCATGTAGACTTATGGACAAACAAATGGCCACATATACAATGTCCTATAGATTGATGATGCAGATGGATGTGATGACAATAGATGATGCATAGGGATGGCTACACTGAACGATGATCCAAATAATTGAAAATGAGTTGCACTTCCACCCAATACAACCAATCATGAAAAATACCATAACTTTTGATATACATATTAGAATTCTAATTTTTTTTTAAGATTTCTATTTAAATTTCACACAACCAAACCTATAAACCATAGAAAAGGCAAATCAGAAGGTGATTTCTAGGGCAACTTTGGTAAAGAGCATGAAGAACGGGAAGAACAAATGATCTAGTCATAGAGCGATTATGGTAAGTTAGTTTTTGCCATAAGTTCCTTATCTCTTACTCTTTTTATTGCTTGAAGTATGTTGTATGACTCATAAGAGGTTCTCTTTTCCATCCTATCATCAAGTTCTTAGAATATGCAGTATACAAAGTTGCAGACCTAAAGCAAGGGTTGTTTGAAGGTGAATTTCGAAGCATAGCTCAAATCTAAGATGAGTAGGCCAAAATCCGAACATACCAAGCCTAGATTTGACGTCGCTAAGCTATGATTGATTTGAGGTTAGTGGAAAATCATCCTTTAAGCGTGACTTTAAATAATGTAAGCTAAAGTTCATAAAAGCATATATTGCCTTATATATTGATGATGGTTTTTTATTTATTAATATAAAAATGTAGTTGAGCGATTGAATTCCTAGTATGTGTAATGCATTATATATACATTCAACTCTAGAGTATCTTGGAGATTGTTGTGAGTTATAATGATAAAATTAGAGGAACTGGATCCCCAGGATTGAGATACTTTCTACAATAATGAATTGTGTTATGAACCTATAATTTAATATATGGTTTTTGGTAGCCATATTCTTATGAAGTCCAAACAATAGTTCATTACGATATTATTAGTACTTTCAATTTATCAATTCAAATAGTTTATTTTATCGATATGAGTGATTCAAATGAAGTTTTATATTTAGAATATAAAAATAGAAGCCTCAAGTACAAAGCTTAACTACAAACAATACAATAATAAACTTATCAGTGAATGAAGGAATCAACTAGACATGAAATGCCTTGAAAACCATAGAATTATTCACAGAGGTTTTTACCATGAAGGATAAAATGGACTTATGCACTAGAACAATTTAAGATGAGGTAGTCAAAGCATACCATAGAGTTACATGGTACTAAGCCCAATGAGCACAATCTCCTTAAATTACTGAGGTACCCAACATTAGTCATAGATTCTGGTAGTACTTAGTATAGTTTTATTAGTTCAAATACTTCTCAGTGAGTCAACACTTATGCAACCACTAATGCAAGTAGTAAAGCCAAGTATTATTACTCTCTGTCTGAGTATCCATGTTTAAGAGAGAAGTCCAACTTATTCCCAACTGTTTAGTCATGGAATCCAGACATGGTGATCCCCATTGTATTTTGGCTAGGGAGTTCATTTGGTACACTTAGAGTCTAGTGCATACTCTTAAGTCTTTTATAGACACTTAGAGGCTAGTGTATACTCTAAGTCTTTTATAGTGTGATCATTACTTTCTATGGTTCTTTCACATATTGTGGTACAATTGAAGTGGGTCCATGACATATCAAAAGGAATACAATATTAATGAATGGATTTAGTTGAGTTACTTATTGAAATTATTATTAAAACTCCTTCCATATTGGATTGTTTATAGATTTGAACATCCTTGATTATACTTTTTTGTTTTTTTTTTCAATTTGCATTATATATTTGGATTATCATGATTTCTTAACAATTTTCATGCATTGAACCTCTAGATCATATATTTTTAGGTAGAGGTCTACTAATATATTTTTAGGTAGAGGTCTAGTTAAGCAGGAGGAATCAGAATCTAGTATATATCAAGAGTAGATTACTTGAGTTCTTGAGAAAAAGATCTAGTTTAGTTAGATGATCTCGTATCCTTCCTCTGATCCAGGGAATGTGAGAGTAAGGACTGACATCACTTAAAATAAGATGTACTTGATGTACACTTAAGATAGAATTAGTTTATTTAAGTTGATTATGTTATAAAAGTCAAACCCAATTGTGAACAAGTGATATCTATGTTTTAGTCAGATGTTACATGTTGACTAGGTAGGATATTTTACTAGTTCTATATACTAAAAAAAGAGATCTTTTTGGCTGACTTAAATCCTAGTTAGTGAGTTTGGTTCGCGTCAGACATATAGTAAAACACAAAGAGATTCTCTTTGCTTTAAAATCTAATGAAGGTTTGCTAGAAGCAAGTGAGCAAAACAATGATGATGGGTTGGATCCAAGGAGTGATTCCATATCTTGGTGTATGAGTTGTCTGGTCTAAGCTATGCAAGAATATATATGAGGGTGGGAATGTTTCACACTATATAACATGTGGGGGGTTGATTTGTGTGTTGGAAATGATGGACTCGGGGAAAATCATCATGGGTACGATGAAGTTTGTAGAGAAGACCCATACCTAGGGGTTTGGGTGTGGGCTATGGAGAGAGAGATTGATTGAGTCACATTTTGAGAAAGAGGTTGCCAACAGAGGGCATGATCCATCTTAGTTGGTGATCACATTCAATAGAATGCGTGACAATGGGAGACATGCAGTGGTAGGGGCATGGTCAGGGATTGTAGGAGATGCTTGAGGTTGGCCATATCGATTAAAGTAAGAGGTCTAGATCGCAATAAGGCCATCTTTTTTGGTATGGTTTATGCTCTATTTATGCATAGGAGGAAGGGAGTGAGGATCAAAGAGATGGAAGTAGAACACGACAAATTGGTAAACTATTTAGTAGTAGGTTCATATTCCCATAGATAACCAAGAACATGGAGTAAAATGTAGAGTGGATCATCTAGGATAGTAGTATAACCATGAGTAGGGTTGACCATCATGTGTGCATGGAGGCTACAACCATTATGATGTGAGGAGGTTTCATGGATGAGGACATATGTGTATAATTTTTTGATAGGATACCATCTAACATTCTAGGTTTTGGTTGATAACATACATTGGGCGTCGCATACTTTAAAAGAGTATGTAAACATAGACACACAAGGTAGGTTTTGTTTGGAATCTATTACTGCTAGTTGAATGAGATAGTATGGGAGTAGGTTTTTTGTTGTGTTCTAGCTTGTAGTTTTCCCTTTAAGGGATCAAGATGAATAGATTTTCCCTCAATTAATAAGGAAAATTCCTTGGGTGATAAGCATAGATGGAGATTGACAATCCCTTTACTTGTTAGTTGTGCGTTGGCAAGTTGGGAATCTTGTTGGGTTTTATGGCCTCGGAGTAGGTAGCAGAAAAAAAAAATTACTGGACATTAACCCATAACAGGAGATCACATCAAGGGCTATGTAATGGGAAGGATGGTTTTAGCAAGATATACCTCGTCTTGGGGCTTGCCCAACGACAATACCTTGCAGCCATGTGTGGTCTTCAACACCATGTCTTGTATGGTGTCTGTGCAGTTCTTGGTCTTTGCCATGGACTCTGGCCTCCACCATAGACTACGCCCGACGTGTCCTCCTAAGCGGAAGACATCTCCTACCTCTACAGAGTCTACAAGGACCACCTAGAACTCCCGTCATTCTAGAAGAACTGGCAGGAAGGAGATGACCCTCCTGTTGGTGTACTAGTACCAACCTACTCTCCTAAACTCAAACTACTTTTTTGTAGTTGTATTTCCCTCAGTGTGCCTCCCTAGTCTAGTAACACTTGCTTGGGCTCTCTCGATTACCAAAACCAGATAGGACTACAACTTTGTAGAGCAACTGATGTTTAGAGTTGTGCGTTCTGAGAAGCCCCCAGTACCCCTCTATTTATAGTAGAGGGTTTGGTCAGGGTTCCCATTCTGTTCAGGAGTATAAGGATCCAGAAATTCCATAAATAACTTACACTACGGCAGGAGAACCGATCATTTCATAACTGAAATGGTCATTTGGCAAGGTGAGCCGATTGGTTCACTTGTGAACCGATCAGTTGGGAGTGTGAACCAATCAGCTCACTAAGTGAACCGATCGTTTCACTCCCCAGACTTGCCCACAATTGACTTTCCTTAATCATTTCCAATTAATTCAAAGATTAATCCTTATTCTAATTGAATTGAACAAGTGAAATGTGAAAGCTTTCCTCCAACTGAGCAAATCCTTATTTCCTCAGTTGGTAGGACTGTGAGCTGCCTGGTTCACCAAGTGAACTGGTCAGTTGGCTCATACCATCCGATCGGCTCACCTGGGTGAATCGGTCGGTTGGCACACACCAGCCGATCATCTCACAAGGGTGAATCAATCGGTTGGCAGTCCTGAAATTTCCAATGTAGTCTCCAATCAACCTAACACTCTAACCAGCTAGTTCAACACTTGAACTTGATAGTTCTGAATCCAGTCAGTCAATTGTATGTTTAATTGAGTACCTAAACACCTTTAGTCTCAATCTAAACATCATCCAAGGACAATCTCCTCTTCCAAGAGTATCCTATGTATGTGACCCTACAAGTTCCAATTTACGTTGATAGTGAATGTTCATAACAACTTATGACATCACAAGTAATGAGTGGAATCTAGTAACTCATCATTGCTACCTAAGTAACTCAGAAAGTTAGAGAACAACTTCAACCTACAATCTGTGATTAGTGTTACCGTGATCGTATAGTTCCTTTATCACTGGAATTCAGATTGAACTCGAGGCATGGAACATCATCCTCTTCAACATTCAATCCATGTTCCTTGACCTAAAGCAGACTATTTGAGATTCATGTGAGTTCACATATCATATATTGAATCATATGAGTATGGCCATAGAATTCTCAGTCTCACTTATCAAGGGACCCTGGATATCATACTCCTTATAGGAGGGACACATCTCATATCTATCACTCACAGTCAAGTCCCCATGTCTCCAAGTCACCCAACCATCACCTTCATAACACCCATGTTTTAGGAATGCATTTGATGATGTCAAAGTGTACCCAACGACATATGAGAGACGATTGTGACTACCAAATCTGATGAGTGCAGTGGTTTCAGGTCTAAGATCCACTATCACCACTATCACTATGAGAGACGATTGTGACTACCATTCCATTGTATCCATGTATCACTCTCACGCTGGGTCTGTCTGATATACTATTCTCTAACATATATCTATGTGCTTGACTTGATATCATATATCATGACTAAGGAGACTCTGTCATCAGTCAACACACACTCTAGTCTTATGAATTACTATTGTCTATTTTGCTTCCACAGTAATATCCGACTAGGAACATAACAAGAATGTATGTACTCTAAACATACATATGGTCTCATTGTTCAGGTCCTTAACCTAAAGACATATGTCATCGAGTCATATCATTCTTTAGACATCTATCATGTATGTGTCATCATCTCATGACTGAGATAAACATAATAGACATAATTACCTTTATCATTATCAAATTAGAGAAACTGGTTTCTCGAGATTGTGCGCCTAAGAACTTGTAAAGGGTTTTGCGGGTAACCATGTAAAAGTAACTAAGAACAATAGAGAGATTAGATCATGTACCTTGAGAGTTGAAAATCCTCACACATATTGGAAACTACAGATGGGTTCAATGGTGGCTGATAGGATACCAACAACGGATAAACCAAGAATTAGGCTTACGGTGGCATTTCGTGGAGGGCATAATCCATTGATGTTCTGGTCTTCGTGAAAAGTCCTGCAAGGTCAAGGTATAAGAAAAAATGTATAATTAGGTGGAGCACAGCTGGGAATATAGTCCAATTCAGTCATTATAAGAAGTATAAGACACCAATAAGGAGCCTTGCTATGAAGAAATCTGTGTATATAGTGAACCAGGTGTTGATCCATCCAAATTTTCATAAACCATCATTTTTTTCTGAACCAAAACTTTCATAGTGGTCGACTTCTTGCTTTCAAATTAGGCTCTTCTCCTGTAGATCTTACGTGGATACTGCATCTACATGTCCCTAACATTGTGGTGATGGTCGTCGCATTGAAGGCCTGCATGTCTTTGTCCTCCAACAATCCAACAATGTAGGCGTTGCAGACCTTCCAAAGGAAGTGATGATGGAACGTTGCAAGCAAAACTTGGCATTTCAATTCATTGCTAATATCATAGACATGACATTGGAGGGGGAGCATGCCAACCTTACGTAGGAAACATAGTTCTTGAATGAAGCGGTATCCTTGTTGGCCTCATAGTTGGCTTGTGCAACCTTGGTAGCCAGCTGCATGCTTCAGAGGAGGCTCGCTACCGATACACGTGTATTAAAAAGATGCTCAGGATGCTATCAATGAGCAAGGAAATGCTACGTGTGCGTCTGGTCCTCCTTCAAATAACACTTTCAGGAATCACATATTTTAAATTGATGCACAACGAGTGAGTTGTCAACAGCATAGCAGATTCCAGTCAATGGGTCTATAGAACTCGATTGATAAATAGTTGATGTTTATGGTCTGGAGGAAGATCGTAGTGGTCTTTGAATTTGTGGATGTTGATAATTAATCCAGGCGGTGTGAGGGAACACATGTGTAGACGCCGCAATGCAGTGCGTGCATAGTTTGGGTAAAATTTCCGCGCTGGTGACGTTGACACAATGAGTGAGCTGCTGCATCCAAGCATGCCCTTAGCGCTGTCGTATCATGCCCCGCACCCAAAGACCACACTATAGCTCTCAATCAGTCAATCCCACCCTTGTATCACAATTTTCTACAATAGATTCCCGACGTAGCGAATGATAAAGTTAGTTATTGCAGACTCAAATCATTGCCCCTCACTTCTGCCCCGCCAAAGAGCAGGTCCTCAATCCTGCCAGCGACACCATCCAGCATGGTGATGGTGAAGCCCTCCATGGTGCAGTATGTCTCAATCGGCCCTTTGTGCTTCTTTCAGATCTATGGCAGACGTAAGGGATCACTGTTTGCTAGCGCCTTATGCCTGCTTCTATATGCCAATGCCGGCCCTCCTGCCGGTAGTTATGTGCCACTGCTGAGTGCTGATGTTGCAGAAGATGGACTTTCACGATGGTTAGGTATTGAGAGCAAGAGGGGCGCACATAAGGGTTTGATAGAATCGTGGAATACATGCGGGAAGGCGAAATATAAGATAAAGGGAACCAGAAGAGTCCAGTCGCATATTAAAAGCATCCACAGAGTCCAGCTATATCATGTAAGTAGGAGGACGGAGACGAGCAGTGGTGATTAGATTGGTTGAATAGTAGATATTTATGGGCAGTATCTATTGCGGACTGTATATATGTGCTGACTCCCGTGTCCAGCCACCGCTTTCGTAGTTTTCTGTTTCGATTTTTTTTTTTTCATTTCTGTGTAACCTTTTGTTTCATTCTCATGTCAATAAATACAATATCAGGAGAAGTCTCTGCAAAACTGGCGGCTGAGCAATGCCACTATAGGTGTTATGCCTCAAAGTCTCTTAGTTCTAATTCTAATCCTACATGGTGTGGCAGTCCTATTTTGGGTCTTGTCTTAGTTTGAGTCCAACTCATGTTCCTACATGGATTTAGATTAGTATTCTTATTTGGAGTTGTAGATGGTTCTATCTTCATGCAACTTGGACTCCTATTGTGTACTAGACTCCTATTAGGATTATTTATTCCTAGTTGAAGCCTTATGGCATGGAGCCTATAAATAGGACCTTATGGCATGAGATTTTCTTGTACTAAGAAGTACCAACGTACAGTGTTTATTGAAGAGAGTTCTCTCTCTTCTTTGGGTGTAACCTTTTCAGGTTCTCTTTCTTTGAGAGTATCTCTCCTTTGTAATCTTCTTAAAATAGTAAAATTATCTCTCCTCCCATAGAGTAGGTCATTCGACCGAACTACGTAAATCCTGTATTTTGGTTGAGTGATCGTTCTTCTATTCTTGTCTTTCTCTTCCGCCGAACTTGTCGTATTCTCTCGCTCAATAACTTAACAAAGTGGTATCAGAGCTGCGTGTTCAAGATCCAAATGATGACGAGTCTGTACAAGATCGAGAAGTTTGATCGCAAAATCAATTTCGGGCTATGGCAGATCACGATGCGTGGTGTGCTTGTTCAACAGGGAGTCGCTGCGGCTCTAGATGGAATCGAGAAGTTGCCAGCCACTATGAAGCCAAAAGATAAGAAGGAGATGGACCAGAACTCCTCTACCGCCATCCAGTTATCCTTAGACTACAAGGTTTTGGCCGAAGTTGCCAAAGAAACTACTATTGTTGGTATATGGAAGAAAATCGAAGATCTATACATGAAAAAGTCTCTCCAAAATGAAACTATATCACAAGCATCGTCTCTACTTACTGCACATGGTGGAAGGCAGTTCTGTCCGTGATCACATTGACGAGTTTACATCTATTATTATGGATGTGGAAAATATAGATATTCAACTCGAAGATGAAGATAAAGCTCTTATTCTATTGTGCTCTTTACCCCCATCATACAAGCAATTTCGAGAAACTATTCTGTATGGGAAGTCTTCAATCAAGGTGGAGTATATTATATCTTCATTGTTGTCAAAGACCATGGTTGATAAAGACCTAATTGCTTCTTCTAGCGGGAGTCAGTCAGAGGCTCTTATGGTGAGGGGTCGTACAAAGGAAAAGGGAAACAATAAGAAGGAAGCACACATATCTAAGTAAAAATCTAAGAAGGTTTGTAAATATTGTAAGAAGACTGGACACGTCGTTGATGAATGTTATAAGATACAGAACAAGAAGAAGAGGGAGAGTGAAAAACAAGAACAATCTGTAGATGCTAATGTAGCATGGGAAGATCCAGATTATGTTCGTATGTCTTCATCATCTTCTTCCTCATCCATAAATTTTCAAACTTCTTGGTAACTGGATTTCGGCTGTTCACATCACATGTGTCCACACAGATATTGGTTCTCTTCTTATGAGAATTTTGATGGAGGCATTGTAAACATGGCAAATGATAGTACTTCCAGGACTATTGGTGTAACATCCCAGGATTTGAGGCCTCGGATAAAATGATCTTAAAAGGAATGATTGGACTACCCATATCACCAAGGTGCACCTCCTTTTCATGGAGCCCATCTCTAAATAACTCCATAGTTAAGCGTGCTCAGCTTGGAGTAGTACTAGGATGGGTGACCAGTCGGGAAGTTGATCCTGACTTCCGCGTCAGTGTGGACAAAGTGCGCAGTTAAGGCTAGTGGTGGTCTGTGGGGCCAGTTGTCATTCCTGAAACTCTACTAGAGACTTGGGCAGTGGGCCCAGGCGTCAAATCCTAGGTGGGGCCCACATGGGCATGGCATGCCAGTCTTGAGCCGTGCGGTCCAGACATGTAGGAAAGTGTTGTCCATGGTTGACGTAGCCACCCTTGCGCTGGTATTTGATCGGGAGCTGGGTGTCCATGGGCCATTGTGGGTCTGCACTGAAATGGGATCACATTATGAGGCCTTATAGTTGAGTCTTGACGAGGACGTCAAGAGTCTAAGTGGGGGAGATTGTAACATCCCAAGATTTGAGGCCTCGGATAAAATGATCTTAAAAGGAATGATTGGACTACCCATATCACCAAGGTGCACCTCCTTTTTTGGGAGCCCATCACTAAAGAACTCCATAGTTAAGCGTGCTCAGCTTGGAGTAGTACTCAGCTTGGAGTAGTACTAGGATGGGTGACCAGTCGGGAAGTTGATTCTGGCTTGCGCATCAGTGTGGACAAAGTGCGCAGTTAAGGCTAGTGGTGGTCTGTGGGGCCAGTCATCATTCCTGAAACTCTACTAGAGTCTTGGGTAGTGGGCCCAGGCGTTACAATTGGTATTGGGTCAATCTGTATCAAGATGTTTGATGGAGTCATCTGAACTATCTCAAACGTCCATTATGTTCAAGGTCTCCAGAAAAATCTCATATCTCTTGGCTTGCTTGAAGCTAACGGTTTTCCACACCATGTTGAGAATGGAATATTATCCATTATCAAAGGAGATGACATTCTGATAAAGGGAGTATGTATTCCTGGAAACCTTTATAAATTAATTGGTGAAACTATGATTGATGAAGTTGTTGTTTCTTCTTCCCCAACCACTTCAAATCTAGATGCAACCAATTTGTGGCATATGAGACTGGGACAAATGAGCCAGAAAGACATGGAATTATTATGCAGGAGAGGACTTCTAGGTGATATCAGTACTGTACTACAGCTTCTCAGAGTTCCAAGGAATAGGTGGAGCTTGAAGTCATTGCACACAGCCCATCACCTCATGTTGTTGTATAAGAAAATCCAAATGAAAATGAAGATGACGCTACTGAAGAACAACCATATAGCATTGTTTCTGGGAGACAAAGAAGACAGATCAGACCACCTGCAAGGCATTCAAATTATGTTGTTGCATATGCCCTTGCTACAGCTGAAGAAACAAATGATTTTGGAGAACCGACTACCTAATAAGAAGCCATGGTTGATCCCAATTCAGCCATGTGGATTGCTGCTATGAATGAACATATGGAGTCTCTTTAAAAGAACAAGACTTGGGTGCTTGTTGATCCTCCTGCTGGAAAGAAGATTGTTGGATGCAAATGGATATTCAAAAGGAAAGAAGCTGGTCTTGGAGATTCTACTGAAAGGTACAAAATGCAGCTAGTTGCAAAAGGTTGCAGTCAGGTGAAGGGTATAGATTATAATGATGTGTTCTCTCCAGTTGTCAAACACACCTCTATAAGATTTCTATTGGCATTAGTTGCTAGATATGACTTGGAGCTAGAGCAACTTGATGTAAAGATCGCATTCCTCCATCGAGACCTAGAGGAACAGATTTACATGCAACAACTTGAAGGTTATGTTTCTGTTGCAAAGAAGGATCATGTGTGCTTACTGAAAAAGTCTCTTTATGGCTTGAAGCAATCCCCATGTCAGTGATATCATAGATTTGATTCTTTTATGGTCAAGCATGGATATTCCAGGAGCAGATATGATGTTTGTGTCTACTTGAAGAAACTTCTGGATGAGTCTCTTATTTGCCTCTTGCTCTACGTTGATGACATGTTGATTGTAGCAAGAGATACTTTTGAAATCCACAGTCTGAAGCAGTTACTTAGTGGCAAATTTGAAATGAAAGACTTGGGAGCAACAAAGAAAATTCTGGGGATGTAAATTATTAGAAATCACAAAGCTGGAAGATTACTTCTCAGTCAGGAGAAGTATGTCAAGAAAGTTCTACAACGGTTTTCTATGGCTGATGCATCTCCTGTGTCTATTCCTTTAGATGACCACTTCCAGAAGCTCTCATCTGTTGAGTCACCGCAATCTAAAGAGGATGAAAGCTACATGTCCCGTGTTCCCTATTCTAGTGTAGTTGGTAGTATCATGTATGCTATGATTTGTACGTGTCCAGACATAGTACAAGCAGTTAGCATGGTGAGCAGATACATGTCCAATCCAGGAAAACTACATTGGCAAGCATTCAAGCACATTCTTAGGTACCTTAAGGGTACATCTTCTACATACCTTGGATTCGGCAAGAGCATAGAGATTCTTGTTGGTTATGTTGATTCTGACTTTGCAAATGACCGTGATAAAAGACGTTCTCTTACAGGCTATCTATTTGCTCTTGGTAGTTGTGTTGTAAGTTGGAAAGTTACATTACAACCCACTGTTGCATTGTCTACTACTGAAGCTAAGTACATGGCATTGACAGAGGCCGTAAAAGAAGCTACTTGGCTTAGAGGATTGTGTGCTGAATTTTTTATTCTTATGAAGACAACGATCATCTACTGTGACAGTCAAAGTGCAATTCATCTTACAAAAGATCAGATGTTTCATGAAAGGACAAAGCACATCGACGTCAAGTATCACTTCATCAAAGAGGTAATAGTAGAAGGGAAGATTGTGGTGAAGAAGATTGCAAGTAAAGAAAATCCTACTGATATGATGATAAAACCATTGCCAGTTTCCAAGTTCAAGACCTACTTGGACTTGGTTAGCATTCACAACTGACAGTGATGCCCTTAGGGGATGGAGGAGAAGAAGATTGCTATTTTTCTTTTAAGATTTTGACTTCAAGTCAAGGTGGAGATTTGTTATGTCTCGAAGACTCCTAGTCCTAAACCTAATCCTACATGGTGTGGCAGTCCTATTTTGGGTCTTGCCTTGGTTTGAGTCCAACCCATGTTCCTACTTGGATTTAGATTAGTATTCCTATTTGGAGTTGTAGATGGCTCTATCTTCATGCAACTTGGACTCCTATTGTATACTAGACTCCTATTAGGATTGTTTATTCCTAGTTGAAGCCTTATGGCATGGAGCCTATAAATAGGACCTTAGGGGCATGAGATTTTCTTATATTGAGAAGTGCCAACTTACTGTGTTGTACTGAAGAGAGTTCTCTCTCTTCTTTGGATGTAACCTTTTCAGGTTCTCTTTCTTTGAGAGTATCTCTCCTTTGTAATCTTCTTGAAATAGTGAAATTCTCTCTCCTCCCGTAGAGTAAGTCATCTGACCGAACTACATAAATCTTGTGTTTTGGTTGTGTGATTGTTCTTCTATTCTCGTCTTGTTCTTCTGCTAAACTCATCATATTCTCTCATTCAATAACTTAACAGTAAGTATGACTCTATAACCTTGCTGCAATAGCCCCAAGTTCAGCACGCGATTGCTCCTCCTTGCTGTCAGTAGGTCACGACCATGGACTACTCATCTGCACCTGCCATGACCATACCCCAATCACTCTCGACAATCTAATGAACCCTTCTTCTATGTCAGACAAAGCCGAGCAACAAAGCTGGTAGACCCCTCCGTTTACAACTCTGGATGCTTCCTAAGAAAGAACCTCCGCAAGTTATTGTTGGGTATGGAGAATCAAGTTATTGGAATGAAGGAGAAGATTAACATGTGGAGGGATTTTTTTAGAGATGTTAGTGTTATAAATGTAAAGAGGAGTCGGGCGCATGCAGAAAGATCTTTCTGTAAGTAAGATGTCGTTATGAACTGGATGATATCAAATTTCTAGATGGTAGGGATTTTAAGGAACATGAAAAATGAAGGACTATACCTATAGGTTAGTGAGGTATTTGTGAGTATACTATGTATAGCATACATATATAAATTGAAGAACTGGTGCCATACATTCAACTCATGGTCTCATTTACTTCCCTTCCATTCTAGTCTGTTTTAACATTTAGAAAAACTTGCATCTTTGCATCATTCTGCCATCTTCATGTTCATACTGGAAAGTGGACTAGAAATTAGAAAAAGGCAACGATACCATTCACTGTCAATGGGTTTCTTTCTTGCACGCAGTCACGAGGTTCTGTGCATCGTTGATCCAAATAGCTCGGTATGAACATATTCATCTTGAAGGCTTACTCTCTGAGTCGATCTGAAGATGAACATAGCAAGATTTATCATCTTCTCCAATCCATCAGTGCCACCCTATCCAACAGAGGTTCTGCAAGAATCACTGGGCGGGGATATTCTGCTATGTACGAATTCACAGAAGGGTGTCTGGTAGGACACTGGGTGACAAATGGTTTAATCCGAAAGAACATTCAAACACTCTAGTGTCCAAATCCCTAGAAGCAGTTGGAAGAGAAGAATTCATCGTTGTAGTTTGGCGTGCAACAAAAGAGCAACCATGTACTGAACTAGGGGCCATTGCAGCAAAGTGATAAGGTCATACTTAGCCGTGAGTTTTAGGGAGACTAAAGGCTCAAGTATAGTTTTTCTCAGTGAGCTCCAAATTATATTTATTGACAAAAGAATGAAACAAAAGATTACTAAGAAATGGAAAAAAGAAATTGAAATAGAAAATTACGAAAGTGGTGGCTGGACACGGGAGTCCGCACGGTCCGCACATATATACGATCCGCAATAGATCACTACCATATATATATATATATATATATATATATATATATATATATATATATATATATATATATATATATATATATATATACATATATATACATATATATATATACACACACACAGACACATACATACTTCTACATATTTCTTATGAGACTTGAAGAAATATATACAAAAATAGTAAATGATATTTATTTAGTTTCTGGGTTGAATCTGCATATTGAATTAATTGACATACACTATAACTTGTCAAACCGTGATATATAACATGATTATAACTTAATATAGATTTGTACTAGTATGTGAGGAAGTAACTAAAATGTAAGGAAAAGTTATTTAATACAAGTTCTATGGATATATTCAATGTTGATGCTAGAAATACAAGTGATTGGCACATATACTGGACGTTGGAATGGTGATGCATATGTTATCTTATTATATCGGTTTGGGTACCATTTTAGTAATTTAAAATTACTAAATATATTTAGTAATAAATAATTTAAAAAATTATAAGTCAAAGTCATGTATCATCATTTATATTTACAAAAAAATATTTATTTCCATGTACAGTGGGATTCCGGTAATAAGCATCCTATACACACCTATCATTTGGATGCAATATTGTTTTGATCATAAATTATATGATAATATTTTTAAGAAAAAATAAGCTTTTATTCTTAATTTATGAATCTAGATTAGCTAAGATATTGTATTCTACACTATGTTCCCCCATAATTTTGTTAATGATAACAAAAAATATTCCTTAATTGATTTTTGTAGTTCAATAGCATGTAATAAACATGCAAGCTTCCCTTTATAAGTTAAACTATAATATGAAACAAACACTTTTCTTTTTATGTGATATGAGTATGCCACATTGTAGTAATGGTTATTTTATCTGTCTTACCCAAATGGGAATGACAAATGCATCTTATGGGTATTATCCTAAGACATTCTGTAACAAATAAAGATGCTAGAACAGAAAGGTAACCCATTTTTAGATTTAAATGTAAAATGTTACAATGTTCTAGTGATGAAATTCAAACACACATTCATCTTTCATATATGTTTGCCACAACTTGAAAACATCATTTTCCAATATCCTCCCTTACTAGCCACATATGAATGAGTATGAATAAGGTTGGGGTATGAGACCAAACAGAATTGATGTGTCAATTAATATTCTATGTGGGTAGGAATATGCATTACTTAAAATACAATTTAACAAAATCAATTGAAATATACCTTAAAATAATTTGAAATCATATTTTTAATATTACTTTCACATGATTACTCAAGAATTCTTTTACATTTTGTCTTTTCTCTACTTATCAAACAAATTATCACGAGTCAATTAAAGAATCAAGAAATTGCATAGGATGACTCATCACATGGATGATAGAAATATATTTGCAAATCACAATAATTTTTGTGATACAAAATGAAAAACCTAAGACTTTTTGTGAAAAAATGAAGTCGAGAGAAACAAGATAACTTTTAAAATTAAGTGTCATATTAAATAGGACATGCTACATTCAATTCTTCTTAGGGATGAATCTAAAAAAAATCATTAGGTAGTTGCTTTGACAACATCAACCCTGTAAATACGATACATGTTATTAGTTTTTGTTTTGGTGTGACTAACCACTACACCTCTATCCAGATTAGGTCCAATATGGCCATACCAGAAGGGTTCTCATTATAATATAATATACATAATTATAAATATTAAGTATTGATTTTTTAGTGGACTAATATAACAAGAGAGATAAATATATTACATTGAAAAATATATAGAATCGACACAAGCATAGTTGTAAATTTTTTATTTTATCTCTCAATTGACATTTCTAGAATATAAGTACAAATGTCATGCGTATGAACTAGTAATAAACCTAAGGAACAAAATGTAGAGGTTGTAATAGAATGACTCAAGAGTTATAATAACTTGCAATACTTCTCCACAAGAAGGGATGTGTATCAAACATTAACCAAATTTAATTAACCAATGAGCCAATTGTAGAGAGTTGGTTTGAAGTTTAGTGCATATTTAATAAACAAGTCATAAAATTACAATATGATATTATGAAGTAAGAGATGAGTATTTGGTGCTATGGTATCCGTTAGACATATACTTAAGTTAAAGAACATATCAAATTCTATCATTTGTCCCACTCCAAAATATATGACCAATGACTCTCAACTTTAATCAGCTATGTACGTAGTTTGTGCCTCTAAAACTAAACCTTAGATCATGTCCAAGTAAAAAGCCAAAATAAGTGATATCCCTGACATTTTATATATAAAAAGAGATGAAACATTTCATCACAAAAAATATCTAAATGGAAACTATATTTCCTTCTTTCATAGTCCACATTGAGGAAGATTTCATAATCTGGAATTTCACCTATAAACATTTCAATTTAAGGCCCTTGGATAATGAGGAAAGATATATTCTTCCACATTTCATTTATGAGAACTAGTTAAAGTAGAGAGGACATGATTATTCAAAAGGGAACTCACCCCAAGATTTATTCATTTGCATATGACTACTTAATCAATTAACCATATCAGTTTGTGACTGTGAGAGGATGACAACACCCTACTATTGTATCATTTGGGAACCCTATAGTCCTATTAATTTATTTTATTTATGCAGGTAGGTCATCGTGATGAAAAGACACAATGAAATCTAAGCAATGAATGTTCACACGATAGAGAAATAAAAATGAAAAATTTGTATGGCTGTCGATTGGTGTTTGGGAGCGGTGTTTGTACCCAACGCATAAAGTTTCTTCAGTTCTTACCGCTTCCCAACATAGATGTTGTAACATCCCTGACCTGGGTTATGTCTTAACCCTAGATGTTTTTCTTAATAAAATTAATTATATGTTTGCTCTTATTTCTTGAAAAGTAATTAAGGTACAAGGGGAACTTATGTTTCAATTTTAGTCCTTTTCAAATAATGTTGAAGAAATGTTTGCTTATTTTGGACTAAAGTGCAAATTACCCAAGTTGAGGGGTGAAATTGCAAATGTTACATGATAAGATGTTCCTCATGTATTGGAGCATCATGAGAATGAATATGATGCAGAGGAAGGGATTGTGGAATCCTGAGTACCAAGAAAGAGCTCATAAAGCAAGGTTTGTGCATTAAAACCTAGTTTTGGTGTAATGTGCAATTTACCCAAACACCAAGGTTCAATATGAAAATTACCACTTCAAGAGGGTCCCTCATGTTTCTTGGCATCATGTAGAGAAAATAAAATGAGAGGGGCGCCTCATTTGAATCACTTTGGAGGAGAGAGAATCTTGATATTAAAATAATCAAGATTTAAGCATTAATGGAACTTTACTTCAATTTAATGCAAAAATAAATATATTAATTGAAGTGATCTTCAACAAAAATTGTGTTGGTTGAAATCCATATATGTGGACGACCATGTGCCTTGCAAAGGCACGAAAATATCCAAAGGAAGTGGATAACTCACTCACATTATGAAAAGAAAACAAATTATCCACTCACTTTAGGATATTATTATTATAAGGGTTAAGGTGCTTAATTTGCTTTTCTTTAAAACATGGATAATTGAGAGGAATAAGAGTAAAGTAATATATCCTAGTAACCAAGGAAGGGAAGGGGGCAAATAGAAAGGAAATGGAGGAGATAATTCCTACTTTCTCTCTCTTAAATGAATTTTCAATAAAATTAATATATATGCTCCTTTATCCATGAGTTGAAAGGGAATTTCGAATCCACTTTCACTTCTTGCTTTCAAAAACGACCAAGGGGGCTTGGAGAAACATTAGCACGACCCCCAACCTATTGGTAAGCTTCTTGACCTTATTTCACCTTGATTTCATGGTGGAAATCAAAAATCAATGCATGATTTCTTCTTATCTTGATCCCATCTTCAATTCTAACCATTCGCTTTCACTCAAAGCTTGAGGACGAGCCTTGGGATAGTGAAAGGAGTTTCATACACCATTTTTGACGTGATCTTTAAGATTTGAAGCTCAATTGGAAGCGGGTTTTATAACTTGAACCCTTACTATTGTTATTGCATTCAATTCCTTATCAATTGTTGATCATTTGTTGTTCTTGAAATCCACTTGATCAAATCATTAGAACCACCATGAAAATTACAGAAAAATATGAAGGATATTAGCTTGATGATGACAAAATCATCCTAAGCACACACCTCAAAAATATCTTGGTCAAACGGTTTCAAAATATTGGACCAATCAGTTTCAATGATTTGGTCCAAACGGTTTCACCAAACCTTTTGGAGACCAAACGATTTGTAAACCGTTTGGAGGTTTGAATCCCAAACCGTTTAGAAGGGTTGATTGTTTGGATTGGTTGACCGTTGGAGGTCAGGACCCTAGTACATGTTGGATGATGATCCAATGGATCCAATTGATTAATTCAATTTATGGACAATCCTTCAATTAGAAACCCTAATCGGGGTAAGTGCTGAAATTGTAATTGATTGATTTAATTTTTGGGTTGACTAAACCCAAATGGTCTCAAGACAGTTTAGAGATCACCCAAACGGTCTCAAGACCAGTTGGAGGTCAACCAAGACCGTTTGGAGGTCTAGGGTTGAGTATGGTTGAGTATTTGGAGATCCAGAGATATCAAATTGAAATGCAATCAATAGGCATTTTGATGATCAATCTAATGACCCAAACCCTAATTGGATTTCACAAATTTTAAGGATGGGATGGGGAAAACGGTCTCAAGACCGTTTGGAGGTTATCCAAATGACCTCAAGACCGTTTGAGGTCAGGTCATGTCATGGTTTGATGATGATCCAATGATTTCAATTGGACTAGTTTGACAATGTCAACCATTGATGGTTCCTCGATTTCAAAAACCTAATTGATGGTTTCTTGATGACAAACCCTAGTTCAATTGGGTTCAAAACCCTAATTGAAGTTCCAATTGAAGGGTGATTCAATGGTCCAATTGAAGAATTAATCAGTGGTCCAATTGATAGATGGTTTAATGATTGAAATCCTGAATTGATTAAGTGATGGAAGACTTTTTTTGGTCCATTCTGTTTTGAGAGAGTTTGGACCAAATGGTCTCAAGACCGTTTGAGTCCAAACGGTCTCAAGACCGTTTGGGATCAAATGGTCTCAAGACCGTTTGAGACCAAACGGTCTCAAACCGTTTGGAGACCCAAGTGGTTTCAAGCGTGAATTGTCCATACGGTTTCATTATTGTTTTGCTTAAACGGTTTCAAACCGTTTGGAGCATTAATGGTCAAAAACATTTGGATGTTTTAATATGATTAAGTCAATTGGAAACCTAAGGTGATGAAAGATAAAATGGCCTATGGTTGTTACTGATTTATCTCAAAGATAATCACTAGGGTTGTGCCTTTAAGATACTAAGTGATTGATAATCCTTAGATTAGTTAACCCTTGAAGCTTAAGTAAGTAATAACCCTGTACACTATGTCAATCATAGATGTATGTACTTGATTGGAGGGTTGATGCAGCCTAATTAAGTTGAAAGGATGGTAGAAAGGAATTCATACATGAGAATTGATCATGTGGTGATTAGGTTATGATCCTTAGTAAAGAGATCATGAAAACCTAATCCAGAAGGTTAATGAACCCTAACCTAATTCAGGGTAACATAATGTAAAACCCCAATTATGGG
This sequence comes from Alisma plantago-aquatica, assembly GCA_963693085.1. Taxonomy (NCBI): domain Eukaryota; kingdom Viridiplantae; phylum Streptophyta; class Magnoliopsida; order Alismatales; family Alismataceae; genus Alisma; species Alisma plantago-aquatica. The sequence continues at coordinate 526,655,038 of OY856415.1, forward strand.
AATGGAGAGTGAAACCCTAATTGGTATGAGTATCTCCAATTGATATGAAATGAGAAACCCTAGTTGACGTTGATTCCATGAGAGACCCTAATTGAGGGTGATTCCATGTGAAACCCTAATTGAGATTGATTCCATGAGAAACCCTAATTGAGGGTGATGCCATGAGAAACCCTAGTTGGGATGAATAGTAAACCCTAAGTATAGGCAATGAGATGAGAAAGCCTAATGAAGGGTGACGCTATATGCAATCCTCACCCTAATGAAGTATGATAGTATGTGAAACCCTAAACCCTGATAAAGAGTGATGGTATGGGAGACCCTAATACTAATAATGGAATGGTAACTAATACATTAATGGGGGAAATACCTAAAGTGATTGATTGTAGATACCCTTATAGCAAGCAATGCATTAACCTGAGATGAGTCCATATCATTAAAGATAGTTGGACCATTCTTATGTGTGACCTATGCACTTCATGGTAAGAGTGATAGGTTAATGGATGAAAGCATTAAGATGGGAAATACCATAATCCAAGATAAGCTGATAACTTAAGAGAGTCGGAAGTGATGAGGAAAGTGATACATCAAGATATGAAAGATATCACTTTTAGCATTTCAGGATTGATATACCTTGATGCACCTCAAATCCAATATGCTTGGACAAGAAACGCATGAAGCGTGTTATGTAAATTGTTACAATGAAATGTAATGAGTTTGATATACCTTGATAAGCATAGGCTAATATACCTTGAGAATAAGGTTAAGCCAAACTAATGAGTATGATGTAATGATACCATGATAAGGATGAGGAATGAACTCATACCTTGTACTGATAATCATTTAATGATAACTGTTAAGAGTAATGAACATGATTGAATACTAAAGATGTGTAATGGCCTTGTGAGCCATATGGTTAGATGTTGCCTAGTGAGATGTGACAAGGTGTTTTATGGGCCTTATGAGCCATGAGAATGGTTGTTGCCTAGTGAGAGGTAAGAAGATATTTTAATGGGCTTTGAGAATCACATGAGTAAGTTGATACCTAGTGAAAGGTATCAAGATGATTATAAAAGTATCTTGTCAGGGATGATAATGTTCATAATAAACCAAGGAATGGAAACTTAGTAATATAATAATAATAACAAAAGGATACAATAAAAATGATGGAACCTTGATTGTACAAGTGTGGAGAAGAGAGGGATACTTGTATTACATAAAGAATGGGATTGAGCATGATGACATGGCCAAAGTTTAAATGTCAGTAGAAGAATGAGGTACCTAGTGCTGTGTAAACAGACATGGGACGTAATCACAGGATTGGCATAGTTTAATACCTGGAATAGTTGCACATGATTGACATAGTTCAATACCTGGAATAATTTCACAGGATTGACATAGTTCAATACCTGGAATAATGTCACAGGATTGACATGGTTCAATACCTAGAATAGATGCACAGGATTGGCATAGTCCAATACCTGGAATAATAACACAGGATTGGTTAAATCCCAATACCTGGAATAATAACACATGATTGGTTAAATCCCAATACCTGGAATAATAACACAAGATTGGTTAAATCCCAATACCTGGATAATATCACAGGATTGGTAACAATCTAATACCTGGAATAACTGCACATGATTGGTAACAACCCAATACCTGGAATAATTACACAGGTTTGGCATAGTCCACTACCTGGAATGTATGCACAGGTTTGGCACAGTCCACTACCTGGAATAGATGCACAGGTTTGACATAGTTCAATACTTGGAATAGTTGCACAGGGTTGACATAGTTCAATACCTAGAATAGTTATACGAGATTGGCATGATCCAATACTTGGAATGGATACATAGGAATAATATAAGTCTAATGCTTGTACTAGTTGCACATGATTGGTATAATCCAATGCCTGGAATATTTATATAGGATTGGTATAAACCAATGCCTGAACAAAACATGATGATGTACATTCTCATGTCTAGCATAATCCAAAATATGTTTAGCAGATTGGCTAAGGCCAACCGATAGAAACAAGAAAGATTCATGGGTGACCTATCAGAATAATGAGTATCATGAGAAAAGCATGGAATGTTGAGTTAATATAACAAATAAATGATATAGATGTTCTTCCTATTCCTTATTAAGAGAATAGATGATCTTTTGTTCTATCAATAGATAGTTGCAATGCTTTAAAAGATAAGAATGCTTTAAACTGCTTATCCTCTACTGAGTTTTATATCTTTATCTACAATAATAATGATTTTTGGTGGAGAGTTATATCTCTCGCTGGGGAAATTTACAATTGTCTCACCCCCGTGGGATCCAACATTTTTAGGTGGACAAGCACGAAGGAGATTGAGAATATCTTGCAAAGGAGAAACGTCAGCAGCAGCAGGGACAGCAGTGACAGCTCAGGTTGAGTGTAATGTTTGTCCTGTCTTATAGTTAGAATTCCTATGTATCGTCTCTGTACTCTCAGGTCCTCGGAGTTAATAGTTAGTACTTTTAATGTAACGTTTTGCGATTTTGGCTTAATGCCTTGAAGTTCTTATGATGTCTATGTTTAGCCTTTAACAAGGCAGTGGATGTTGTAACCCTCGAGAAGAGATGGTACAAGTTATGTACTTATGAACCAAGATGTAAACGTAATACATTGGTTCTTGTTGAAAGAGTTTTCCTATGAATGGATCTCTTTGCAAAAGGTTTAATTTTTTAGTGATTTTCAGTAATCCGCTGTTAGTAATTGCTTCCGCTTAATTAATGATGTATGTTTTGAATGCTTCGCCACAATTTAGTGGTATCAGAGCTCTAGGTTCGCTGAGTCTATAGAGACATAGGACTAAGGTATCGAGTATGTTCTAAGTGTACCTCAGTGTATCTTATAGTGCCTTCTTCTTATGCAGAAGAAGATATATAACTCCAAGATGTTTGGAGAATACGAGGGACACATTGCTGAGAGCAATGTTAGTGCACCAGTAGAGGGTGCCAGGGATCAGGCAAGAGAAGAAATAGTGCCTGAGAATCCCCCTGTTGATGAGGTCACAATGAGAAACCCAACTTTTTCTACACTTTTTGGGAAATTCATGATTGCAGTAACGCATATAACAGATCGGATGCCGGTACCACCATCCAGGGCACCAGTTCCCAATGAGGGATATGGGTCTGGTAAGACATTTGAATGACTACGTCGTGTAGGAGCCATAGAATATGCTGGTACATCTGACCCAACAGATGTTGATCTCTGGCTCACTGAGTTAGAAAAGGCTTTTAAGATCCTTAGTATCCCAAATGTTGACAAAGTTAAACATGTTGTGTACCTTTTGAAGGGTAGTGTTGGACATTGGTGGGCTATAGAAGAAATAAAAAGGAATGATGAAGAGGTTGGATGGGAGGAATTCCGTCGAGAATTTGTCAATAAGTATTTTCCAAGGACGTATTTAGATGAAAAGATCTCACAGTTTGAGAAGATATGATAGGGAGACATGTCAATAAGTGAATATGAGGTTAAGTTGATGGAACTTTTATGATTTTGTCCTTAGATGGTTGCTATTGAGGAGGAGGAGATCTGACATTTTGAGAAGGGATTGAATGCTGAAATGTCCATTCTAGCATCTGCCCTAGAAAGTAGAGAGAGGTTTGCCACATTTGTGGAGTCTATACGGAGGATAGAAAGGTCTACGATAAAGAAACATGAGAGAGACCTTAAAAGGAAGACTACACAGTCACGAGAACAGTGGAGTAGTGGCAACAAACAACCAAAATCTTCACCAGTTCAACCACAATATAGTGCACCTATGCAAGGGTAATCAAGTTGGGGTAGAGCTTGTCATAAATGTGGACAACTAGGACATTTTAGACAACAATGTCCAAGGAGAAATAGCGAGGTGACCCAGTAGTCAAGGCATAATCTGCAAAACTCACAAAGACCTCAGTCCAGTGGAGAAAATGGTAGAGGATGAAGACAAGTGTCACAGTTTGGTCCATCTACTTCTGGTAGTAGAAAACAAAGGCAATAACAAATAACAACTAAGTCCATGTTTTGGGTCAGATAAGATGCTAGTTAACTTGTAAAAGGTAGACTTGTCAAGATAGAACTTTCTATTTTGAATTATCTTATGTTCCCTACTATAAGAAAGGTAGTTGTTATTTAGTTCATATGTATAATCCTTTAAGGATATGAGGAAGAAATGAGAAGGATGAAAACTTATGTTCAGTTTAATATTCTCTTACATGTTTGAAAATTTTCTCTTTTCATGCAGAAAGGTAAAAGATGTAAAAGAAACACTTAGAGAAAATCTGAGATACTAAGTGTAACATCCCTGACATGGGTTATGCCTTAACCCTAGGAGTTTTGATTAAGGAAGCCAATTAAATCCTTAATCTTGTTTGGTAAAAAGTAATTAAGGCTCAAGAGGAACTTATGTTTCAATTTTGGTCTTGTTTGAATAATGTTGAAGCAATGTTTGCTTATTTTGGACTAATGTGCAAATTACCCAAATTGAGGGGTTAACTTACAAATGTTACTTGATAAATGTTCCTCAAGTAGTTTTTCATCATGAGAATGATGATGATGCAGAGTAATGGCTTATGAAAGCCTGGGTACCAAGAAAGAGCTGATAAAACAATGTTTTTGCATTAAAACCTAGTTTTGATGTAAAGTGCAATTTACCCAAAACCTAGGGTTCAATATGCAAATTACCATTTAAATAAGGTCCCTAATTTTTCTTGGAACCATTTAGAGCAAATAAAATTATAGGGGCGCCTCATTTGAATTAAGTTGGAGGAGAGAGAATCTTGATATTAAAATAATCAAGATTTAAGCCTAATTGAAACCCTAATTCAATTTAATGCAAAAATAAATAAAATAATTAAAGGACCTTAAAAAAAATTAAAATGGTTGGTTTTAGATATGTGTGTACATCCTTGATCTTTTCAAGGACCACAAAATATACCAAGGAGGTGAAAACTCCACTCACCTTATTATAAGAAAAAGAATTTCCACTCAAATATGGATATTACTATTATAAGGGTTAAGGTGCTTAATTTCTTTTCCCATAATTCTTGGATAATGGAAGGGAACTCGGTGGGGATAGATATGACTTTGTATGCAATAAACCAAGGGGTAAGTGGTGGAAACAATTTTGGAATTAAAAGATTTTTATAAAACATTTTCTCTCTCATTGAATTATTATAAAAAGACCCTTTCCAAGCCAAAACAAAGGCTGTTTCGGAAACCACCTCTTCACTTTTCTTGGAAACGACCAAGGGAGCTTGGGAGGACCAGGAGGACGACCCCCAACCTGTTGGTAAGCTTCTTGACCCCTTTTCACCTTGATTCCATGGTGGAAATCGAAAATAAATCATTGATTTCTTCTTTTCTTCACTCCATCTTCAACCCTAGACAATCTTTTCATCCAAAAGCTTGAGGAAGATCCTAGGGGGAGTTGCAAAAGCTTCATTTACTAGTATTGGCGTGAGCTTGTAGCTTTGGAGCTTAATTGGAGGTGGTTTTTATAACTTGAACCCTTAACTTTGTTATTGCATTCAATTCCTTATCAAATAATGATCCTTTCTTCATTCATGATAATTGATTTGGTTGATTGGTGCAATCACCATGGAAATCACAGCAGGTTTCACTAGTTTATAGCTTGATGATGATGATATCATCATACGAACACACCTCCCCAAATATCACTTACAAACGGTTTCAAAGGGTTTGGTCCAAACGGTTTTACCAAACCGTTTGGAGACCAAACGGTTTCCAAACTGTTTGGAGGTTTGGACCCCAAACCGTTTAAGGGAGTCGACTATTTAAGAGGGTTGACCATTTGAAGTCAACACATGTTGGATGATAATCTAATGGATTCAATTGACTAATTCAATACATAGACAATCATTAAGTAGCAAACCCTAATCTGGTTAAGTGCTGATTTTGGAATTGATTGACTTGGAACTTTGCGTTGATTAGCCCAAACGGTTTCAAAACCATTTGGGGATCACCCAAACGGTCTCAAGACCGTTTGGGGGTCACCCAAGACCGTTTGGAGGTCTAGGGTTAAGTATGGTTGAGTATTTGAAGATCTAGAGATACCAAATTGAAATGCCATTAAGTGTTGATTTGATGATCAATCCAATGATCCAAACCCTAATTGGATGTCATGGATTTTGATGATGAGATGGGAAAACGGTCTCAAGACCGTTTGGAGGTCATCCAAACGACCTCAAGACCGTTTGATGTCAGTTCATATCCAATTTGGATGGTGGTCCAATGATTTCAAAGCAACTAGTTTCACATTAACTAATAGTGAAGGTTCATTGATTTCAAACCCTAATCCAATTGGATTCAAGACCTAATTGATGATCAATTGAAAGTCAAATCAGGTGAAGGATGATTTATTAAGCTCAATTAAAGTGTGGTGTTAGGTTCGATTGATGAGTGTCTCTATGAATTTAATCAATGAAGGAATCAATCTTGGAAACCCTAAATCAATTTGAGTGATTGAGACCATCTTTGGTCCAATCAGTTTTGTGGAGGTTTGGACCAAACGGTCTCAAGACCGTTTGGGACCAAATGATCCCAAACCGGTTAAGACTCAAATGGTTTCAAGCACCTACTTTAGCAAATAGTTTCAAACTTCAACTTTTTCAAATGGTTTCAAGTATTAACTTTACCAAACAGTTTCAAACCGTGTAACCAAGACCGTTTTGAGGTCTAAACGGTCTGAGACCGTTTGGAGGTATTTCAAGCAAGACCGTTTGAGGTATAATTGGTCAAGACGTTTGGGGTCTAACTGACCAAGATCGTTTGGTAGATAATTAACCAAACCGTATGAATACTCAAAGTGGTTCGAGGTCAATTGTTTAATTGAACAATTACATGATGTAAACCAAAGGTGATTATAATAATTGTACCCTTAATGTGATAGGGTGATTAGTACCCCTTGAATAATTAATCTTTAATGATCATGGAAGTAATGATATAATCCATTGTGTCAACCCTTCATTCAAATTGAGTTGACTTGGTCTAATCAATTCTGATGTAAGTATCATCTTATAGAGGATGAGAGAGAGAGGACTTCCTACATGAATGATAGTCATGTAGTGGTTAAGTCTCAATACTTTCCATATGAATGAATATCTAATTAGAGTATGAACCTTGATAGGGAAATCATGAAACCCTAATCAAGAAGGTTAATGAATCCTAACCCTAATATGGGACAATGCTAGGTATAATCTTAATCTAAGATAAGGATGTAACCCTAATTAAGGGTGATAACATGTGAAACTCTAATTTAGGGTAATTTCATGAAAACCCTAATTAAAGAAGGTACTCCATGTGAGTCCCTAATTGAGGTTGATTCCATGAGAAACCCTAATTAAGGGTGATGCCATGAGAAAACCTAGTTGGGAAGAATGGTAAACCCTATCTATGGGTAATGTGATGTGAAAGTCTAACGAAGGAAGATATTGTATGCAATCCAAACCCTAATGAAGTATGATAGTATGTGAAACCCTAATTCAGGGTAATGTGATACAAAACCCTAATTGGGATGAATAGTAAATCTAATTGTGGGTTAGTGAATATGAAACCCTAAATAAGAATTATGTTATATGGAACCCTGATGCAATGATGTGATGTAAGACTCAATCCAGGGTGATGCCATGTAATGATATGTGAAACCCTAGTGAGGGTATAATAGCCAATACACTAAAGAGGGGTGTGGCTAATATAATCAAATAAGATGAGAAGGTTATAACCATGTAGGGTAAGATTGATGAACCATATGAATGGTAATGTGGTTACTCTAATGAATAAGGGTCTAAGAAACAAGTTGATGCCTAGATCCTTATATATCTAACTCTACACATGTGTAACAACCCTATACACCTTATAAAGATGAGGACATGAAATTCTTAGGAATGATGTATGAAATACTAAATAATTATGTGGATAACATCCTAATAGTTGAAATATTTAAAGTGGTGGATAATGTTTTATCTTATATTCAACAATGCCTAACCACTGGATAAGTCTATATCATTAAAGGTAGTTGGACAATTCTAATGTGAGATCTATGCACTACATGATAAAGGTGAAGGGTTAGTGGTTAAAGTATTAAGATTAAAATACCTTAATACAAGGTTAGTCGATTAATTTAAGTAAAGATGGAAATGAGGAGAAAGTGATACATCAAGACATGATAGATATCACATTTAGCATTTCAGGGTTGATACACCTTGATGCACTCCCATCCAACATACTTGGATAGGAAACACATGAAGTATGTGTTATGTAGTTGTTACAATAAGGTAGTAATGAGTTTGATATACTTTTATAAGTATAGGCTAAAATAAATTGTGAAAGGGGACATTCCACACTAACGAGTATGATGTAATCATACCATGATAAGAATGAGAAATGAACTTGTATCTTGTACTGATGATCATTAATGATATATGATGAGAGTAAAGATCATGAGTAAATACTTATGATATCAGTGAATGCTCCTAGAGGTGTGGAGCAATATATTAGGGTTGAACTAATAATGTGAGCATGAAACCCTAATTAATGTAAGATGGGAAACCCTAACCCTAATTTTGAGTAAAGGGAATGAAAAGCCCTATTTGATAGTAAACCCTAATCCTGATAAAGGAATGGTGGTGTTACTAATGTATCACATGATGTGATAAGTGACTTTTATGACTGTTAACATGTCTATTAACCATGTAGACATTATGAGATGATGAACATAGCCAAATTTGAGCTATGACATTTCTATAATAAATGTTGGTTGGCCTTATGTGCCTTAATGTTGTTGTTGCTTGGTAAAAGTAACAAAAAAAGTATGGACTTTATAAGTCATATGAGTAAGTTGTTGCCTAGTGAAATGTGACAAGACATTTAATGGGCCTTGTGAGCCATGTGAAATGCTTGAGTAACAAATATCATGTATACCTCGGTCTGAGGGCCTAGAGGTAATAGTTACCTAATAAGTGGTAACAGTGATTAGTGATTAACTGAGGGTATGAATACCCAAATTTGATAAGTATGATATTGACGTTGTTAAGAGATGTGAACTTTCAAAGAAATGAAATGAGGGACTAAGATCCCAATGTCTTACAAAGACTGAGAAGTGATTGATGAAAATAGTACATGTTTCTTTATAGCATTTGTCTGAATAAGTTATGTTTGAGAACTTGACTGATGCTAAAAGAATATACTAATGTACTTAATTAATCAAGTGAAATCATATCATGTAGAGCCCTGACCATAGATCCATCATCGTCAACAATAGGTGATGGTGAAACGGGTGCTCCATGGCAAAACCCAGAACGCATATTTTGAATATGTGGGGGCAATGGGTGAATGTATCATGACGTCCTAATGAGGGAATTGATGAAAGGTAAACATTAAACCTCTCAATCCTTCATTATTTGTACTAGGATGGATGTATCATGAATCTCGCGATGATTGGGTTAGATGCAATACACATCTCCCAATGATGTTAATGCCAGATCGATGGAGATAAACATGAAATTCATGATTGTGAAGAGAGTACAGCATGCCACTATAACTCTAATAGTGAAGTTGCCAGTATACCCTGGAAATCTATATAGCAGAGACACAAGATGTCCTGCATGTGATCTCGCATTGACCGAGATGTGGGAGGTCTTGGTAGCTGACTCTACCATTGACATTGTATGGTACCGACTTCGAATTCACAGTGGTCGGTTGGAGTATGAGCGGTATACCTCATCTCCTCAGGGCATAAGTGTGATTGTAAAATGTAATCAGTCGTATAGCATGTCTGCTTAAGAATTGAATACGGAAATTCATTGGCTGATGTTATAATTCTCTTATGCATCTCTAGTTGATAGATGTTATTCATACCTCCTTATATTTATTGCAAGTAGATGGATGAACTATGATTCTATCCTAGATAGATGCAATGCTCTCCTTAGGAAAGGAGATTACTTTACTATGTTCACTCAATGTTTAATACTGCTAATAATATATATGAAATCATGTTCAGATTTAATTATAATAAACTGCTATAATAATGTTTTGGCGGAGAGTTATATCTCCCACTGGGACAATTTACAATTGTCTCACCCCCGTGGGATCCAATGTTTTTAGGTAAATGCAGAAGAAGAAGCAGGAACCCTATAGCAAGGGGAAGACAACAGCAGTATCAGAGACAACAGTGATGACTCAGGTGGAGGCACTGGCTGCCAAGTTTTGTATATATAGTAGTCTGATGTGTCGTCTCTATACTCTCAGGTCCTCAAAGTCAGTAGATAGTGCTTTTATCATCAGCTTGAGATTTTGGCTTGAACGCCTCGAGGTTTTATGTTGCTTATGTATAGTTTGGTAAAGCAACGGATGTATGTAATCCTTGAGAAAAGATGTTACATGGAATGTAACTACAAACAGGGATGTATATGTAATACTATGGTTCTTGTGGTAAGAGTTTCCTATGTTTGGATCTCTTTGCAAAAAGTTTTAATTTTTAGTGATTTTTCAGTAATCCGCTGCAAATGATTTGCTTCCGCTTAAGTAAATCTTGTTTTGTAAGTTGGATGCCACACTAAGTAGTGAAATTTAAAGAGATGTTAAGAATATTGAACATAATATAAAACAAATACATACTACCTAATTTCAATTCTTGAATACCCTGGCCAGGTATTCATTTATTGAAGGCAAGGTAAGTATGACATATCTAGATTGTTATCTTTCTGATTACTCTGATCAAGTAGTCATTCTGAAATAATCTCAAGATTTTAAAGAAGAAGGAGATGTGGCATGGATATTTCTACCACATTCTAATCGATATACGGAGGAATTTGATTTAATTATAAATCAACTTATAAACAAAAATGAGGATGTGATGTGTTATTAGCACATGTGTTAGATACCAAGGTAAGGGATTCTGGTATCTGAGAAACATCAGGCTATCTTATGATAGTTACATGGAATGGTTAACTGTGGAATCAGTCCAGTTACCTAATGTAGTATGGACATCATATGTTAGGGGTTTATGCCTTGCATAAACATAACATTGATGAGAATGATCTATTTGAAGGAATAATTGTAAAATTATTACAATAAAAGTTTATCAAATTAAATTAACAAATCACCTCTATCTAAATAAAAAAAGTGTTACCTGACCCAGAATTAAATACACAGTCAATAATGAAAGGACAGTGAAGCATGTATCTTATGTGTTTGATTCCATGGGAATTTTGTGTGGAAGAACTTTGTATTGATCAAATTTCTATGGTGTCTGCATAAAAATGAGATGTTATGTGGAGACTTGATGATATAACAAACGAATAATATTTGTCTCCTTTTATTTGGGATTTCGGGGACAAAATCCTTGTTAGGGGTTTATGATTTGTAACATCCCTGACATGGGTTATGCCTTAACCCTAGATGTTTTTCTTAATAAAGTTAATTATACACTTGCTCTTATTTCTTGAAAAGTAATTAAGGTACAAGAGGAACTTATGTTTCAATTTTAGTCCTTTTCAAATAATGTTGAAGCAATGTTTGCTTATTTTGGACTAAAGTGCAAATTACCCAAGTTGAGGGGTTAAATTGCAAATTTTGCATGATAAGATGTTCCTCGTGTGTTGGAGCATCATGAGAATGAATATGATGCATAGGAAGGGCTTTTGGAAGCCTGAGTACCAAGAAAGAGCTGATAAAGCAAGGTTTGTGCATTAAAACCTAGTTTTGGTGTAATGTGCAATTTACCCAACACCTAGGGTTCAATATGCAAATTACCACTTCATATTGAACTTACCACTTCAAGAGGGTCCCTCATGTTTCTTGGAATCATGTAGAGAAAATAAAATCAGAGGGGCGCCTCATTTGAATCACTTTGGAGGAGAGAGAATCTTGATATTAAAATAATCAAGATTTAAGCATTAATGGAACTTTACTTCAATTTAATGCAAAAATAAATATATTAATTGAAGTGCTCTTCAACCGAAATTGCGTTGGTTGAAATCCATATATGTGGACGACCAAGTGCCTTGAAAAGTCACGAAAATATCCAAAGGAAGTGGATAACTCACTCACATTATTAAAAGAAAAAGAATTATCCACTCACTTTAGGATATTATTATTATAAGGGTTAAGGTGCTTAATTTGTTTTTCTTTAAAACATGGATAATTTAGAGGAATAAGAGGCAAGTAAGATATCCTCAAGGAAGGGTGCAAATAGCAAGGAAATGGAGGAGATAATTCCTACTTTCTCTCTCTTAAATGAATTTTCAATAAAATTCATATATATGCTCCTTTATCCATGAGTTGAAAGGGAATTTTGAATCCACTTTCACTTCTTGCTTTCAAAAACGACCAAGGGAGCTTGGAGCAATAGGAGGACGACCCCTAACCTGTTGGTAAGCTTCTTGACCTTCTTTCACCTTGATTTCATGGTGGAAATCGAAAATCAATGCATGATTTCTTCTTATCTCGATCCCATCTTCAATTCTAACCATTCCCTTTCACTCAAAGCTTGAGGACGATCCTTGGGATAGTGAAAAGAGTTTCATCCACCATTGTTGACGTGAGCTTGAAGCTTTGAAGCTTAATTGGAGGAGGGTTTTATAACTTGAACCCTTACTATTGTTATTGCATTCAATTCCTTATCAATTGTTGATCATTTGTTATTCTTGAAATCCACTTGATCAAATCGTTAGAACCACCATGAAAATTATAGAAAAATATGAAGGATCGTATCTTGATGACGATGACATCATCCTAAGCACACACCTCAAAAATATCCTAGTCAAACAGTTTCAAAATATTGGACCAATTAGTTTCAATGATTTGGTCCAAACGATTTCACCAAACTGTTTGGAGACCAAACGGTTTGTAAACCGTTTGGAGGTTTGAATCCCAAGCCGTTTAGAAGGGTTGACCATTTGGATGGGTTGACCGTTTGAGTTTAGGACCCTAGTACATGTTGGATGATGATCCAATGGATCCAATTGATTAATTCAATTTATGGACAATCCTTCAATTAGAAACCATAATCGGGGTAAGTGCTAAATTTGCAATTGATTGATTTAATTTTTGGGTTGACTAAACCCAAACGGTCTCAAGACCATTTGGAGATCACCCAAATGGTCTCAATACCGTTTGGAGGTCAACCAAGACCGTTTGGAGGTCTAGGGTTGAGTATGGTTGAGTATTTGGAGATCCAGAGATATCAAATTGAAATGCAATCAATAGCCAATTTGATGATCAATCTAATGACCCAAACCGTAATTGGATTTCACAAATTTTAATGATGGGATGGGGCAAACGGTCTCAAGACCATTTGGAGGTCATCCAAACGACCTCAAGACCATTTGAGGTCAGGTCATGTCATGGTTTGATGATGATCTAATGATTTCAATTGGACTAGTTCCACAATGTCAACCATTGATGGTTCCTCGATTTCAAAACCCTAATTGATGGTTTCTTGATTACAAACCCTAGTTCAATTGGGTTCAAAACCCTAATTGAAGGTCTAATTGAAGGGTGATTCAATGGTCCAATTGAAGAATTAATCAGTGGTCCAATTGATAGATGGTTTAATGATTGAAATCCTGAATTGATAAAGTGATGGAAGACCTTGTTTTGGTCCATTCAGTTTTGTGAGAGTTTGGACCAAACGGTCTCAAACCATTTGGAGATCCAAGTGGTTTCAAGTGTGAACTGTCCATACAGTTTCATTATTTTTTTGCTTAAATGGTTTCAAACCGTTTGGAGCATTAATGGTCAAGAATGTTTGGATGTTTCAGTATGATTAAGTCAATTGGAAACCTAAGGTGATGAAAGATAAAATGACCTATGGTTGTTACTGATTTATCTCAAAGATAATCATTAGGGTTGTGCCTTTAGGATACTAAGTGATTGATAATCCTTAGATGAGTTAACCCTTGAAGCTTAAGTAAGTAATAACCCTGTACACTATGTCAATCATAGATGTAAGTACTTGATTGGAGGGTTGATGTAACCTAATTAAGTTGAAAGGATGGTAGAAAGGAATTCATACATGAGAATTGATCATGTGGTGATTAGGTTATGATGCTTAGTAAAGAGATCATGAAAACCTAATCCAGAAGGTTAATGAACCCTAACCTAATTCAGGGTAACATAATGTAAAACCCCAATTATGGGAATGGAGAGTGAAACCCTAATTGGGATGAGTATCTCCAATTATATGAAATGAGAAACCCTAGTTGAGGTTGATTCCATGAGAGACCCTAATTGAGGGTGATTCCATGTGAAACCCTAATTGAGGTTGATTCCATGAGAAACCCTAATTGAGGGTGATGCCATGAGAAACCCTAGTTGGGATGAATAGTAAACCCTAAGTATAGGCAATGAGATGAGAAAGCCTAATGAAGGGTGATGCTATATGCAATCCTCACCCTAATGAAGTATGATAGTATGTGAAACCCTAAACCCTAATAAAGAGTGATTGTATGGGAGACCCTAATCCTAATAATGGAATGGTAACTAATACATTGATGGGGGAAATACCTAAAGTGATTGATTGTAGATACCCTTATAGCAAGCAATGCATTAACCTGAGATGAGTCCATATCATTAAATATAATTAGACCATTCTTATTTGTAACCTATGCACTTCATGATAAGAGTGATAGGTTAATGGATGAAAGGATTAAGATGGGAAATACCTTAATCCAAGATAAGCTGATAACTTAAGAAAGTTGGAAGTGACGAGGAAAGTGATACATCAAGATATGAAAGATATCACTTTTAGCATTTCAAGATTGATATACCTTGATGCACCTCAAATCCAATATACTTGGACAAGAAACACATGAAGTGTGTTATGTAAATAGTTACAATGAAATGTAATGAGTTTGATATACCTTGATAAGCATAGGCTAATATACCTTGAGAATAAGGTTAAGCCAAACTAATGAGTATGATGTAATCATACCATGATAAGGATGAGGAATGAACTCATACCTTGTATTGATAATCATTTTATGATAAATGTTAAGAGTAATGAACATGATTGAATACTAAAGATGTGTAATGGCCTTGTGAGCCATATGGTTATATGTTGCCTAGTGAGAGGTGACAAGGTGTTTTATGGGCCTTATGAGCCATGAGAATAGTTGTTGCCTAGTGAAAGGTAACAAGATGTTTTAATGGGCTTTGAGAATCACATGAGTAAGTTGATACCTAGTGAAAGGTATCAAGATGATTATAAAAGTCTCTTGTAAGGGATGATAATGTTCATAATAAACCAAGGAATGGAAACTTAGTAATATAATAATAATAATAACAAAAGGATACAATAACAATGATGGAACCTTGATTGTACAAGTGTGGAGAAGAGTGGGATACTTGTATTACATAAAGAATGGGATTGAGCATGATGGCATGGCCAAAGTTTAAATGTCAGTAGAAGAATGAGGGACCCAGTGCTGCGTAAACAGACATGGGACGTAATCACAGGATTGGCATAGTTCAATACCTAGAATAGTTGCACAGGATTGACATAGTTCAATAACTGGAATAATGTCACAGGATTGACATAGTTCAATACCTGGAATAATGTCACAGGATTGACATGGTTCAATACCTAGAATAGATGCACAGGATTGGCATAGTCCAATACATGGAATAATAACACATGATTGGTTAAATCCCAATACCTGGAATAATAACATATGATTGGTTAAATCCCAATACCTGGAATAATAACACAAGATTGGTTAAATCCCAATACCTGGATAATATCAGAGGATTGGTAACAATCTAATACCTGGAATAACTGCATAGGATTGGTAACAACCCAATACCTGGAATAATTACACAGGTTTGGCATAGTCCACTACCTGGAATGTATGCACAGGTTTGGCACAGTCCACTACCTGGAATAGATGCACAGGTTTGACATAGTTCAATACCTGGAATAGTTGCACAGGGTTGACATAGTTCAATACCTGGAATAGTTATACAGGATTGGCATGATCCAATACTTGGAATGGATACACAGGAATAATATAAGTCTAATGCTTGTACTAGTTGCACATGATTGGTATAATCCAATGCATGTAATATTTATATAGGATTGGTATAAACAAATGCCTGAATAAGACATGATGATGTACATTCTCATGTCCAACATAATCCAAAATCTATTTAGCAGATTGGCTAAGGCCAACCGATAGAAGCAAGAAAGATTCATGGGTGACCTATCAAAATAATGAGTATCATGAGAAAAGCAGGGGATGTTGAGTTAATATAACAGATAAATGATATAGATGTTCTTCCTATTCCTTATTAAGAGAATAGATGATCTATTTTTCTATCAATAAATAGTTGCAATGCTTTAAAAGATAAGAATGCTTTAAATTGCTTATCCTCTACCCAATTTTATATCTTTATCTGCAATAATAATGATTTTTGGTGGAGAGTTATATCTCTTGCTGGGGAAATTTACAATTGTCTCACCCCTCTGGGATCCAACATTTTTAGGTGGACAAGCACGAAGGAGACTGAGAATATCTTGCAAATGAGAAACATCAGTAGCAGTAGGGACAACAGTGACAGCTCAGGTTGAGTGTATTGTCTATCGTGTCTTATAGTTAGAAGTCCTATGTGTCGTCTCTGTACTCTCAGGTCCTCAGAGTCAATAGTTAGTACTTTTAATGTAACGTTTCAAGATTTTGGCTTAATGCCTCAAAGTTCTTATGATGTCTGTGTTTAGCCTTTAACAAGGCAGTGGATGTTGTAACCCTTGAGAAGAGATGGTACAAGTTATGTACTTGTGAACCAGGATGTAAACGTAATACATTGGTTCTTGTTGAAAGAGTTTTCCTATGAATGGATCTCTTCGTAAAATGTTTAAATTTTTAGTGATTTTCAGTAATCCGTTGTTAGTAATTGCTTCCATTTAATTAATGATGTATGTTTTGAATGCTTCTCCACAGATGTGTTGACAAACAAAGTATATATATGCATAAGGATTGGCAGTCATATGTTAAAACAAGTCCTATGTGATAACTTGTAAGGAAAACTTATCAAAGTAAGTTGTTAGGATTCATATACCATCCTCCCATAAAGTCAACTTTGGGCTATATTATGAAACCTTGCATCCCAATATGGACCTTTCTAAGAAGGGGGGAGGGATTTAAATTTCCTTTTTTTCTATTTTTTGTCCCTCTGCTCAATCAACTGTGAGAAAAAGTCAAGAATTCTAATATCAGTCCCTTGCCATGCAAGAAGCAAAATTTATCGATACAACTTCTTGATTTGGGCATTTCAATCATTGTCCCTTTACATGCAAGGGGTATGTACTCTATTTCATAGACTCGTTTTTGTAAGGGCCATTATAACATAAGACATCTTGTTTAGACTTGCAAATCCTGAGATTTACACATGAGATAGTACATGTACTTTCACCATGGGGCCTACGACTAATAGTCTACCCCTCAGACAAAGTCCATACTTGCTACGTTCACATGTATGCCTAGAGCCATCTGATAGCATAATGTTTAAAACTACTCCTCAGGTCATGCCCCATGACATTGATGGGAAAATCATCCAATATGAGTTCCATATATTCCAAATATAGGAGAACCAAGGTTAATGTGTTTCCTATGGGCCCCTATATGAAAAGTTCATTCTTCAACAACAGTGGGTATCATCAATATTTTTGGACCGTACTATCATGACAACATTGATTGATCATGTCATTAACAAACCAAAGGGACAAATTCTAGTATTAGGGAGTGAGTCTTACATCTCAAATAGTGAATGAGACAATGACATTGTCTCTGTAAACCCTCCTCAAAATATTAGTGTCTCACTTGGTGGTACTCGGGAATATAGTCTACCCAAATTACCCATTCGATTTTCCTATGATGAACCCACCATGGCATAGATATATGATTCCTTCGACAAGAATACAACATCTATTCAACATCTCCCATGGTGCCAATAGTTCAACTAACCAATTGAAGGATACAAATTTAGATGCCAACAACTAATCCAATTAAAGGCCCTATGGGTAACACTAAACTTATCAAGAAGAATAAGGGGAAGGGTCCCAAAATCTGTGGTCAATAGTCCCTCCTCCCTTACAAACTACATTATTTTCACTTCCATATATGCCCTTCTTGTCACGTTAGCAGGATTATCCACAAATGGGAGTACCCATAATGACACCATCCTAGTTCTAGTTCACCCACCTTGACACAAATTCTAATGCCATTCAATAACTAAATGAGATAACACTAGGTTGTTGGAAAAGCATTGGAAAGAGATATTGAGCCAAAAGGTAAGACTCTAATAGTTCTAGACTTCTACTAATTCCCAAAGATGTTCCTGTAAAAGAAATTGACGTACCATATTGCATGAAATACAAGGGGTTTGGAGATACAAATCTCCATATTTGTACATAATTCTTGGACATGGTCAAATTGTAAGATAATGAAAGCTCCTGATCATGATCTTCCAAAGTTCACCTGAAGGACCTTCTCTAGAATCGTACAACTGATAGCACTGGGAAATGATGATGTCTTGGCATGATCTTTCCAACTAGTTTAATAAAAAGTATGCATGGAATTTTGACCAGTTGCCAATAAGATATGACCATGAATCCCTCAGAAAAGGTTGAGAAATCCTTTACCTAGTTTGTTAGAAGATGGAGGGAGTTGGTGACACAGATTGACAACAAGATAACTCACAAGGTAAGGATGAGTATGGTCATAAAATTAGCTTCCTAGTGCAACAAACCATGTTGGCATTTTAATTAGATAATTCATTTGTTGATCTTATCTAGTACGGCACCTATATGGAGACTGCAATCAAAAAAGAGATGTACAATAACAGTGAGGTCACCTTCAGTGTTTCAACCAATACTAGCAATAAGGTGGGTGTGAAATACATGACCTCAACCATAAGTTTCCTTTCCATTCATATAATGTCTAAAAGAAATTGAAAGATGCAACTATAGTTGTTGTAGTAAACTCCTCTATGCCAGCAATCCCAAGTCAACAACAATAGAAGCTCATGCAAGCCCCCCAATGGTGAAAATACCCTCTTTGAAATTATTGTGATGGTTGGTAGCATTTTGTACCATTTCGTTCATCAATACAATATTGTACTTATCCAAAAATGATATCCCTATCCCCGACACCAACCAACCAAATGTAAGAAATGACTCCATGACCCCTCCTGTGGTATGATTTGAAGGTCTTCACCCTGACAAGTTCAACATACATTTACTCCACTTGGGTGCACCTACACCTCAAACTTACCCAAGATCAAGTATGCGAATAAATTTTTTATACAATGTCTACTTCTAAACCCCTTTATATAATATCAACCAGACAACATACTTCTACTACGGTCGATATCCCAGACATATCGTAGATGGATGTCAAGCCTTCATGCATGTTGTTCAATACCTCATTGATGTGATACTCTTGAGTTAATTCATGACTCCAATGTTGTACTACTATCATGGTGATTATGGGAGAGCTCATTGACGCCTCACTAATCACTCAATCTCCAACTACCATGAGGAATTGGAGTATCCAAGTTACACATAAAGAGTTGGGGAAACACAAGTGCTTCTTCTCTTCCAAAGAGGCATGTGATTCTTATGAGGGTTGAATTGGACCTATATCCTTTATAGGATCCCTCAAAGTTGTAATTCAACTTCTAAGATGAATGGATGGAAGTGACTTAGTCTACCTTCTAGAATACATACAATAAATGCTAGAATCAATGTATGCACAACAACATTAAGAGAAAACATGTGTCCAATATAACCCAAAGTGGAAGCATCCTTAGAATGAGCATCCCAAATTACGACCAAGGTCCCCATACTAGTCAAAGGTACCCTAGAAACTGGCTATACCAAAATAAGTTGAACGCTCAAAGTCTGGAAAAATGAGCTCCTCGCAAAACAACAGGAACCCCTACATTGATTAGAGTCAAAGGGTCTGCCACCTCACATAGAGAAGAACCACAACCCTTTAGTCTTCATTTGGTTCAACTGACTCAAACATCATGAAACTAGAGAACTAAAGGACATACAGAGGGAGGTCCTTGATATAAGGAGGAAAATACATACATCATTTAGTGGTTAGAGATATGCATCATTATAAAGCATCTTACATTTAATTGGGGTCATTTAAGTACAAGGTCAAATACTACCACATTTTTGTTCAATAACATTGTTAGCGCAAGCACCAACTTTACTAGAAAAACCAACATAATATCTGATGGTGTCTCCTCCTATAGAAAAACTGAGCTACAAACTATTGAGAAAAGACTCGATTACCAATTATGGTACATCATTTCTACAAAATAATGACTCTAAAATGACCCGCAAATCCAAAATTTAGCATAAAAAGTTCAAATTTAGACATTTAACATCACTTATATAAGAAACTGACTCTATAGATTTCCTGTAGAGAAATTGTCTCCATTTTGGCCTTCCCTTTAAAACTTGTAGAGGTAACTTTATTGAAAAGAATCGACCATATAGAATCAACAAGTGGTAGCTGCATTCACTATCCTAAAGAGTCAATTTTTCACAACAACTCTCCTTGTAGATGTTGACAATAAGTACTTGTAGAGTTGGTTCTATTAAGCAGAACCGACCCTGTAACACAACTCGTGGTCATCATCCTCAACACCTTATAGGG
Organism: Alisma plantago-aquatica; assembly: GCA_963693085.1. NCBI lineage: Eukaryota > Viridiplantae > Streptophyta > Magnoliopsida > Alismatales > Alismataceae > Alisma > Alisma plantago-aquatica. The sequence goes on from OY856415.1 coordinate 526,675,747, forward strand.
TCAGGTTTTCCCTATAACCAGTGGAAGATCCATAAAATCACCATAGAGGGGGGCTAAATTAGATGACTCACCACCAATATGGTTTTTTTATTTTAGAATATATTCAATTGATACATAATATATTGAGCTAATATCTACTAATTTTTTTTGTCTAAGTCTACTAATATATGCTCACTTTGTAGTATGCATCCAAAACAACATCTAGTAATAATAAACATCTAGAAACAAGAAAAAACATACAACTAGCTACAATAGTTGTATTGAATTCTATAAAATTTTACATATTATAATGGTCTAAGTTAAATGAATTCATTTGTTACATACACTTTTTCAAAAGTTTGACATAAAAAATAAATACAACTACAAGACTGGGACCTGAACCCGGGACAGCTAATAAGGGTACTACAACCATTTACCAACTTCTTTTTACGTTCAACTGACAATTATTTATGCATCATATTGATTATCTATGTGTAACTTAAGTGAGAAAGGAAAATATTCAGTCCCTATGATTCAAAATCGGGATAAAGTATATGAAGCAAGACTCATTTACCAGCCGAGCTGGAAGTCCTCAATGTCTAATAGTGACACAAAACATTATTATTATACTAGTTAGATGTTATATATTTATACATACACTTCATTTTGGCGTGGGGTGGGGGTCAGAGTGGGCTGGAGCTCTGGAAGCCCCCTAGATATGCCCATGCATACCAGCATACTTTTACTAACCTACGTTATTTCCACAAATTTGAGGTCCATAGATAGCTTGGATGTGGGATCATGAGTTGTGAAGTGTAATTTGAAGTTGATAGGTGGATACTGTTATATATCCTCTAGTCTTGTATAATATCAATATTCATTGCAAATATTGTACCTTAATTATGGAATCATATCATGTAACTATTTAGTTACGTTCTGATGTGATGGGAATGCATAGGAGCTAGATAGAACGGAGGAGTGACTTGGGGGGTGAATGTGTGCCAACATACACCGCCATTAGAATCTAGGGTGTGTTACTCCCCCAGCAAGAAAGAAAAGTATCTATAAGATGAAGGCGAACAATGAGGGTGAAAATGGAGATTTTTCTAAATCCTCTGTTCCAAGTAACTATCCTATTTTGTCATAGTTCGCCAGGCTAGAAAATGTTGTGATTTTAAATCATAGAGAAATTACTATCATACAAGGTAAACTTACATACCCAAATATTGAAGCTAAAGAGAGCGCGAGCAAATTGGAGCGTTGTCTAGTTAGTTATGTCATAGATTCTAAGCCTCAGATTTCGACTCTCTTGAACTATCTTTATTGATTATGGGAAGCAGTTGGTCTGATTGATATTTTTAACCGAGATGATGGTCTTTTTTTATAAGATTTGCTGAGGAAACATATCAAAAAATGGCATTGGATGGAAGCTAGTTTGTTAAAAATAGGCATCTTCTTCTAGCAAAATGGAAGCAGGGGTAATAGATCTCTAAGCTTAAGTTTAAAGAAGTTCCAGTATGGGTTAAGATCTATCATCTTTCATTTGAGTTATGGAATTTCCATATTTTTGAAAGGATTGGTTCTTATATTGGTGTTCCCATCTGCACAGATTGACCCAACTTGCTCTTGTTCGAGGTTGGAGTATGCTCATATTCAGGTTCTTATCAGTTCAGATTCCAAATTTCCTGACCATATCAATCCTTCGAGTGATGAGAATGATGTTCAATGAATCTAATGATCTTATGAATAGTTTCCCTATAAGTGTCAATTTTGTGGACTTTTTGGTCATTAAGATATCTTTTGTTCACCTGTATCTAAAGAATATGGGAAGAAGAAACAAATCTGAATAGTGAAGGATACTCCTACTAATACATCTATTTTTTCTATTGGTAATAGTGATGATCCTAAGTCTGATACTGATGAGATTAATGTTTAAGTTTGAACACAATCATGTTGGAACATAACGATGAAGTTTTTCAAAAATTTTAATCAAAGAAACAAGATGTTAGTTTGATTCCAAATACTCCCATTCTAGTTTTCTCTTTTAGTTCTAGCTCAAAGGTTTGTGTTGAAGAGGACGGGTTCTGAAAGGATATAAGAAGAGGACACAAATTTCTACCAAGTGTTTCAGTGAGGCCTACAACTGGTATACTTCATAGTGCTATTAACTTTGCTTTCTCACCTATGACTAACAAATTCAACAGTCTTGAGATCATTAATGAAGAAACTAATGTTGAGGCTGACAACTCGACAACCCAGGTTATTAAATAATTCCTTCCATGCATATCACTTCTTGGAATGTGAGAGGGTTGAGCAATAAGGTCAATTCTATCCAAGACGAGATTCATAGGTCAAGGAGTGATATAGTTTTGTTGATTGAAACTAAAATTAGAAGAGATACAATGTCAAAAATCCAGAATAGATACTTTTTTTGTTACAATTGGATATTGAATCATGATGCTCATGGTTTGGGGAGGATCATTATCCTCTATAGAGATTGTATAGTTACTAAAAATATAGAAATTGATCAATTGATTCATGTTATTTTTACTTTGAATGACTTCTCTTTTCTAAGACTATGATTTATGGTCATAATTGAGATACTGAAAGATCTGGTTTATGGGATAATATTGAATCACTACTATCAACTCTCCCTCATAAATTAACGGTGATTTTAATGCTGGTAGAACTGAAGGTGAAAGGATCAGTAAACATCTGCCTACAAAAAAGTCTATGGAGGAGTTTAATAACTACCTTTTGAACTCTGGTTTGTTTGATATGAATCTTGTGGGCCATTTTTTCTCATGGGATAATCATCAAAGTGGTAAGGGCTTCATCAATTATAAGATTGATAGAGTTTTACATAAATCACATTTTCTATATGATATTCATGAGTATTATGGTGAATTGGTTTCTAACTTTGTGAGTTATTATAAGACAATTTCTTTGAAGCTTGGTAATCCCAAGAATGTCAAGGCTCCATTTAAGTTCATCAATGCATGGATTTATAATCTTGATTTTTTAGATGTTGTTAAAGCGGCTTGGAATATGGATGTTTTTGGCTTTGACATTTTTGGTAGTACAAGAAACTTTAGAATGTTAAAATCTTTCTGAAGCAATGGAATAAAACTTATGTGGATGATTTATTTAAAAATTTAAAATCTCTTAGACTCTTTCTGATTTATAAAACGTGATGTGGATATGAATCCTTTTAATGAAGATTTAAGAGAAAAAGCTAAGGTTTTGATATCTAAAGCTAAAAGTGTTGAGCTTGCTGAAGAGTCTCTTCTTAGACAAAAATCTCGACTACAATGGCTTAAAGGAGGTAGTTCCAACTCTAAATTCTCTTATGATACTTTTAAAATAAGAAGACATCTCAATAGTATGAAGATCCTAATGATTAATGACTCTTTGAATCATAACGTTGATGATACTAAAGTTGATGTTAAGGAGTATTTCTCTAATACCTTTGATAATTAATCTCTCAATGATGAGGTTTCGAAAGCTAAGTGGGTTGGATCAATTTTTTTGGATGCCCAAAAAATTAATATTATGGATCCTATTACTAGAAGAGATGTTGATCAAATTGTCTCCAATCTTAATGTGGATAAAGCTTTAGGGCCAGATGGCCTAAATGGTATGTTCTTTAAAGCAACTTGGAAGATCATAGGTGATGATAGATTTGCTGCAATCAAGGAATTTTTTAGTAAGAGTTCTCTCCTCAATGAAGTAAACAAGACATTCCTCTCTCTCATTCCAAAAGGCAAGGATTATAATTTTGTTGAAAATTGGAGATCGATTGCCCTTTCCAATACATTTTATAAGATTATTTCTAAGCTACTTGCAAATAGGTTGAAGCAGATTCTTCCTTCTATTATTGATACAAATAAATGTGCCTTTGTCCAAGGTAGTAGTATTAAAGATGTTGATTTGTTGTCAAATGAAATTATCAATGACTTTAAGAAATAATCAGGTAGCATGTGCATTTTGGCAGACATCTCAAAGGTGTATGATTTTGTGAAATGGAAATATCTTCTTTCTATTATGTATAGAATGGGATTTCCTTCTAGGTGGATTAGGTGGATTGAAGCAATTCTATATTCTACTTCCTATCAAATTCTTATCAATGGTGAGACTACAAATTTATGTACTCCCTCTATTGGAGTCAGATAGGGAGACCCATTTGCCCCCTATCTCTTTGTGATTGTGATGTAGGGATTATCTGTGATTCTTAAGGAAGCTCTAAATATAGAGTTTATTGCTCCTATTAAAGTTTCCAAGAATACATCTCAGTGTCACCTTACTTTTGTGGATGGTGATGCTTTTTTTGAAAGCCAATACTAGTAGTGTTGAGGTTATTAGATATGTTTTGAGAGAATTTGGTTCACAATCAGGGTTATATATCAATTATAAAAAAAGTTCAGTTTTCTTTAGTAAAAATGTTGACCCGAGTACTATTGTGAATTTCTTAAGATTCCTAAAAGTAGACTAGACTCTATTAAATATCTTGGTATTCCCCTTTTCTTTGGGAAATTATCCAAAGCTTATATTTCTAGTCTTAATGATAAATTTAAAAAGAAACTTGATTCATGGAAAGCAAAAACTCCTAGTTTTGTAGGTAGACTGGAACTTGTTACTTCAACTCTTCAAACTCTCCATATATATAGGATCATGACCTTCCCTCTTCCTTCATCTATGATTGATATTATTGAAAAAGTTAGTAGAGATTTCTTGTGGGGACATTCTGAAGGTAAAAATAATCTCCATTTGGTTATCTAGGAGAAGATTACTTTACCTAAAAAATAAGGTGCCCTTGAGCTTAGGAAAGGAAGAGATATTATGAAATCTTGCCTAATCATTAATGCTTGGGATATCTCAAAAAAGAAGGATATCCTTTGGGTTAAATGGATTTTAGAAAAGTATCTGCAAAAGGCAACCTTCTGGAGTATTGAGAGTTCCCCTAACTTTCCTTGGTTTTTCCATAACATTTTGAAGGTTAGGAATCTCTTTCTACCATTTATTAAGTTCCATAATGGTGAAGGGAAATTATTTAAGATCTGGAAAGACCCTTGGATGAATTATAAATTTCTTGTTGATTGTGTTGGAGGAAATATTTCAATTTGTTCTGGTCTGGGAGCTAATCATGCTCTTTCATCAGTTATCAAAGAAGGAAAAATGGTCTTTACCTTTGTCCAGAGTTGTTGGGATCATTTCTAATTGTATCTCCTTAAATAATATTTCTACGAGATGATAGGATTATGTTTCTTTTCTTGGAAGGAAGGATGTCAAGTTAAAAGATGTGTGGAATGCTATTAGACTTAAAGGTCTTGAAGATGAGTCCTTTACCTATATTTGGAATTGTAAGGAACCTAAAAACTTCCAATTCCATGATTGGAAAGTTCTCTTGAATAAACTTCCTACATCTGATCATATTAGAAGATTGGGTATTGAGGTTGTCTCGATTTGTTTCCTTTATATGAATGATTATTAAGATTCAACTCATCTTTCCTTTAAATGTTCCTATGCTAAAGCTATATGGGAATATTGTCTCAATAGGAATGTTATTAGTTATTGTCCTTTGAATTTTGGGGATTGGGCCTGCTTGAAGGACTCTGAGGAAATTTCAGAAATAACCATTTTGTACTTTCTTTGGGAGGAAAGAAATTAGAGAGTTCATGATGATAAATGTTGTATTCCTAAAGTTCTTTTGAAAGATGTTTTGGATGTGATTGAAGTTTTCTTATTTATATCTTTGCTAGTCGCCTTTTCTTGATTTTATCTCTCAGGAATAGTTGCACTTCTTCTATTTATCTTTGCTAGTTCTAGCACTTTTGTGTGGTCCAGTTGACGAGTGAGGATACTTTTATGGTTTTCTGATTATCTAAAATTTGGTTCTCTGAAGATTCTTGGTTCTGATTTGTTTCTATATGGATTCTCATTCCCTGTTAAGAAATGCCTCTTTGAATGTGGAATGCAGGAAGTGTCTATTTATATTTGAACTAGTTTTCTTCCTCTGAGCTCATTTATCTCTTGAAGGAACTTGTGAAATAATGTCTGAAGAATTTTGATCAATGTCTTTTCCAGTCTCCTTTGCTTGTTCTTATGAAGTATTATTTCTCAGGTCTAGTGTGCTTCTTCTATTTATCTCTATTTTTTAGAGTACCTTTCTATGGATTAGATGATGAGTGAGGATATCTTGGTCTTTTAAATCTGAAGCTATGTGCTCTGTAGATTCTTGTTTTTGTTTTGCTTCTATATGGGTTCTCATTTTCCCTATTAAGAAGTACCTCGGTTGGATGTGAACAGCAGGAAGTGTCTATAGATATTATTGATTGATCCCATTGAATTGTTGATTTCCATTGGTTTGAGATGGTGCTCCCAGACTTATGTTTATATGTGATAATTTAAACTTCCTGTTGTGAAGTTCTCAAATTGGAGGTTTCTCCATTCTGTTCATTATTTGAGTTGTTGGGCCTGATCTTTATGAAGTTGATGCATGCTTGCATACTCCCGTTGGTGGTCTTAGTTATTCCTTTCTTTTATTTTGAAAGGATTGCCTATTCTTAATTATTTTCCTTTCGCTTGTATATATTTCCTTCTCTATCCTTTTTGTTTGTAAAGACTTTACAAAAAATAAAAAACAACAAAATGCAGTTTAATCGACCCAAAAAAAGAATTTAGTTACGTGCATTTTAATTCATTTGGTAATTATGATTTTTTTCATGTATCTATTAAGTCTTACACTATGTACACTCTAATACTTTTTATGCATTATCAAGTACTCACAAAACTAATTGGATCAACAAAACCAATTGAATAATATAGGTAAAATTTATTTTAGTTCTTATATTCATTAAAATATCACTTTAATGAAATACATATATCTTCTAAGTATCAATAATGTTTAATATCCTATAGCTGAAATAAGAATAAACTAAAATTTTAAGGGTCAACATTCATTAGAACATGCACAATTGTTAAAAATACTTTTATGAACTAATATTTTTTGTCAAATATAATACCAACATGATTTATCTCTAGTATTCTTCTTTGTCACTAGGGCGTCAAGTGTTACATGTATGGTTTACATGTTGTTACCTTTTCATGAACTACCATTAGATAATGTACTTTATATGAATTTGTATAAGAAATAGTAATTCATACACCTCACTATGAGGTGTCTTTTTAACAAGATAGGTTGTAGTTGTTGTTGTTTTTTGTAGCTAATAGTCCTTGTACACTCAGTTGCACATTATTGGTTTTGGGAGATTTTGACAATTAATAGTATTATATATATCCTCAAATTATGGTTTTTGTATTTGTGCTAGACAATAATTTTTTCATGAATTAGAAAAACTAAGAAACCTCATCTAATTGTGTTTCATGTTGGATTCTATTTGACATATTATTTGTTTTAAATTATCTGACACTGAATATCTTAAACCAAAATTTTAGTGATGTTATTATAATGATTATGAAAACTAATTGAATTAGTTGATGATCGTAAGATAGGAATAGAACATGCAATCATCACCTAGACTATAGTTAGGAGTAAATTGCAGTTTGGCGTTGCTCACTAAATTTTGTGGTTAATAAGATTTGTAAATCAGTGGTTCCTATTTGAGGAAGGATCAATAGAATAGTTAATAGCATAAAAAAGATCCAAGTAATCAATGCATGCATTACTTGTCCATATTGAATCTAGAATAGAAACAATGACCATTATAAAAGCCAAGTTGGAGAATGATAACAAGTCCCAAGTGGACTATGTCAGAAACATGCCACATGCAAGACATGAAGTGAAATCACATCATATTTTATTGAATTAGATAGGGTTTTTTGTTGACTATCACATTTATATTTATATAAACACCTATAGTTGTATATTGTTGTTGATCCTCAAACATTAAGTTCGTGTCTATGATACCCAAAAATTAATTTCTTATATGATTTTATATCTGAAGTATGAAAATTTTGTTCTAGATTACTTCAAGTAGAAGGCATGATGATAAATGTTAAAAATACCAAAAACTCACTATAATATTTATGTAGGTTCTTTTGGTGAAGGAGGCATAATATAATATTAATTTTTCCCCTAAAATTCCTATGCCAATGGATACGTCATAGCTATTAAACTCCAATCTATAAAAGAACAAAAGAAGTATAAATGTGATACCTTTTCACATTTTTGTTGTAAGAAAATAAGATAAGTTTTTTGTTGGTGAAGGTCTTGATCTATTGGATTCAAATTTGAGTTGGCAGTTGAGACCTCCAGATTGAAGAGAAAAGATCTACATTGTCCTCCAAGCATCAACCTTTTATCTGGAAGATGTTCTCCAAGTATTCACACGTCATTTGTTGGCCTCTACTTTGTCCATGCATATGAGGGAGAATGTGGTGCACCACCTTAGTCACCCTGTTGAAAAGGAAAAAAAGTTGTAGACGTGTTGGTTGTCTCAAATCTTACTTTCTTCATTGTATTAGGTAGAAACCTTAGCATTTCTCTTTCCCTTGGAGAGAGAGAGAGGATGACCAATGTGTCTCATAAGTTTCACCTCTCCCTTTGGGATGTGACCCCTTTATATAGGAGAGTCATGGGATTGGAAAGATCTAATTCCAATTCCTTTCCTATTCACAATCCCAAAAATAATACAATACTGCTAAAAACTCGTATATGATTTGTGATTGATCGTTCACGTTAAGTAATCAACCGATCATGATAGTACAAATCTAGATCTGACTTTCCTTCTAATTGTAGACTTTCCCTATAATATTGTGATCGTTGGACCAGTTATCTAGATCGGATGATCATGTTAGTACAGTGGAAAACTCAGTCGACCAATTGAAAATCAATTGATTCATTGCCTAAACTAATCTGATCGGTCAATCAGACATTCTGATCAACCGATCAGATAGTTAATTAAAGTTTTATGATTCAAAACCATTCTAATCATATATTTATTATGAATTTCAATTCCCTTATGTATCCTTATGTTAATCAACCGATTAGATAGTTAATTAACGTTTTATGATTCAAAACCATTCTAATCATATATTTATTATGAATTTCAATTCCCTTATGTATCCTTATGTGTTTGACTGGTAGGTTCCTAATTACATCTGTAATGATATCCAAACAACATAAGCAAAGATCAGTTACATCATTGTCATACAAGTAATAGGAATGACTTGGAGAGAAATGACAACCTATATAAGTGAACAGTGTTCCCTTTACCGAATAATCCGCTTGTTATAGATATCCAGACTGAAATCGAGGCCTGGAATGTCAGCCTTTTAACTTCCAATCTATGTTCGATGAACTAGTGTGGACTATTTGTAATATCTTGACCATAAAATCATATATGGGCTCACATGAGTATGGTCATGCATTTTATTGTCTTTCTTATCAAGTGGCCAATATATTACTCCTAATGGATGGAAACATACCATCTACATCACTCTCAGTCATCCTCAAGTGTCACAGTGCACCCCTCACTATCTTTTGGCAACTCGTATTCTAGAGCACATTGGCAAGCAGTCAAAGCACACAAAATGACTTGTGTTTATTGTAGTGACTTTAGGTCTAAGGATTATAGTCATCATTATCTCATTGAGATATGACTTTGACATGTCATAATATGACTTCCATGTGTCAATCTGAAGGTCGGTCTGTTTAGTACAACTTGTTTTCTAACAAATACCCATGCATCTTAGTTGACATCAGTTATCACGACTAAAGAGACATGATCATCACTCACAAAAATGCTAGCATTGTGTATTTTTGTTGTCCTATGGTATCCATGATAGTAACCGGCTAGGAACATAATAAGAATAAGTACTCTTATAATACATATGATCTAATACTTAGGTCCTCAACCCAAACCATATGTCATTGAGTAATATCATTTTAGGACATTATTAGGCTTTTTCATTATCCCAAAATTGAAATAAACTTAATAAGTGAATTGCATTTTATAAATAATCAAATCAAGTACAAAATTTTACTTATTACAATCATCACATGATGGCTCTCAGGGCATACAACCAACAGTATCCCACTTGCACAAGAGTCGATCACTCATGAATCTAATTCCAAGTGAACTAACATGACCCTCATGCTTTCATTGTGAAAGATCTTTTATCAGGGGATTAGAAATGTTGCCTTCAGTCGGTACATGAAAAATCTTAATATCTCCTCATTATACAATCTCACATATGAGATGGTAATGCCTGAGTATGTTCTTGGAACACTGATGCAATTTTGGTTCCTTAGCTTGTGTAATATCTCAATTTCTATCATTGTAAATCCCTAATGTGTCTTTAGTGGTTGAACCACCCTAAGTTCATTAATGAACTTCTTGATCCATACTACTTCCTTTTCTACATTGCATGCTGCAATATACTCGACCTATATTGTAGAATCAACCACTATCTCTTGCTTGAAACTCTTCCAACTTATAGCTCCACCTTAGGTAAAATATAAATTCTAATTGCACTATGTATCATCCTTGTTGGTTTGGAATCTTGCATTAGTATAACCCTTTACAACTAACTCTTCCTCACCTCCATAAATTTAGAATTAATCCTTAGTTCTTCTCAAGTACTTAAGGATATTCTTCAAATCTCTCTAGTGACCATCACACGAATCTGACTGGTACCTACTCGTCATGCTAAATGTGAGAGACTTATTCCATGTAACATGAGTATATAATCTTAATTATGTGTTTTTTTTCTTCAAAAGATATGGGACATTGGGATTTGGAGAAACTTATTCCATGTGACATGGGTAAGTTTCCTCTCTTTCAATCATGCAATCTAGACCTCTTTAGCACTTTGTCAATTTATGTACTTTAATTTTGACCAAGAATCCTTCTAGATTTATCTCTATAGATCTTAATTCCTAGTATATAGGGTGCTTCTCCTAAGTCTTTCATAGGGAAGGTATTTCCCAGCCATGCTTTAACCAATTGTAGAGTATGCATGTCATTATCATCAACAATATTCATTTATATACAATATGATAAAAATAACTTTGCTCCCACTAACCTACCTGTATATAGAAGGTTCATATTCATTTTGAATAAAGGAAAACTATTTTACTATTTCATCAAAACAAAGATTTTAGCTTCTAGATGCTTGGTTCAATCCACAAATTGATCTTAGTATCTTACATACTTTATTGGGTTCATTTGTAGCAATAGAACATGTTGGCCATGTCACGTACATATCCTCTATAAGATTCCCATTAAGGAACATTTTAACATCCATTTTCTTAATTTCATAGTCATAATAGTTGCAATGGCAAGCGTGATCCTAATATATTTAACCATGACAACTGGTGAAAAAGTTACATCGTAGTCAAGACCTTGTAATTTTCTTGAAACCTTTTGCAACCAATCTACCTTTGTACGTTTGTACTTTACCATCTATGTCAGACTTCTTCTTGAATGTCCATTTGCATCCTATTGGTTTTACCCCTTTAGGTGGATCCACCAAGGTTCATACCTTATTGGTATATATGGAGTCCATCTTAGATCTCATGTCCTTTAGCCACTTACTAGATTATGGTCCCTTAGTAGATTCCTTGTAGGTTGTTGTCTCATCATCTATGTCCATCAAATTGTATGTTGTTGAGTCAAGGAAATCCATATCTCTTCATCTCAAGATGTGTCCTACTAGATCTTCAAGGTTCTTATGTTACTATAGGGACTTGATATTCCACAATCGGTTAGTCGATCCTCTGGTTCTTTATCAACTTCCATAGGTTTAATGTATTCTTGTTGATCTTGAGATTTTTCAAGTTCCATTTTCCTCCCACTTGTACCTCTAGAAATAAATTCACTTTTAAGGAATACAACATCTCTGATAATGACAACTTGTTTTCAGATGGAATATAAAAGTAGTAACATTAGTTTCCTTAGGGTACTCGAAAAATTGTATTTATCCAATTTGGGTCCAAGCTTTTCACAGTTGTATTTCATGACATAAATTTTGCTTCACCAAATATTCATAGAAGATATATTGGGGCATTTCCATTTCCATATCTCATATGGGGTCTTTTCAACGAATTTGGAAGGTACTCAGTTAAGTGTAAATGCGGCGGTTTCTAGAGCATGTCCCCAAAATAAAATTGAATACTCAACTAAACTCATCATAGATCATACCGTGTTGAACAAGGTTTGCTTCTTTCATTGTGATACACCATTATGTTGTGGTGTTTCAGGTGGAGTTCAATGTGATACAATACCACAATCCATTAGAAGGACCTCAAACTCTTGGCTTAAGTATTCATCACCTCGATCTAATTAAACTCATTTGATTTTTTCTCCAAGTTGATTGTGTACTTCATTCATAAATTCCTTGAAATTCTCAAAGGATTATGACTTGTGTTTCATTAGATACACATAGACAAACCTAATAAAGTCATCACTAAAAGTAATGAAGTACGGGTATTGACCTCCAACCTTTGTTCATAAAGAGCCACGTTTATCGATATGTATGAGTTCTAATAAGTCAACCACTCTCTCTCACTATTTTTAGTAAAAGGAAATTTTGTCATGTCATCCAATAAACATGACTCACATGTCTCTATTAAGTCAAAATTAAAAAAGTCTAGATAACCATCTCTATATAGTCTAAATATGTACTTCTCATTTATGTGCCTTAGATGGAAATGCCAAAGATAAGTTATGTTTGAGTCATTGAGTTTTAACCTCTTGGTATTTATGTGATATAGATTTGTCTCAAGATCCAATAAATAAAGACCGTAAGACATAGTGGCACTTCCATAAAAGATATCATCCAGAAATTGATACACAACCATTTATTATAAACTCAAAACCATTCTTGTTGAAAAAAGATAGCAAAATAATGTTTCTATTTATGGTATTAACATAAGAGAAGCTCTTGAAATCTATTACATGCCTACTGCACAGAGATAAATAATGCATGCTTATATTAGTGGTAGTGACTCATGATCCATTTGCAATGCATATTTTCTACAACGCCCTCCCTAAGTACACACATGCACGTAGCAGAAGCAACAAAGAGTTATCCATAACTCACGTACTTAAGGGGCATTACATAAAATTGGCATTCATAACAACAAAATAATCAATCCACACAGACTTGAAATATCCAAAATTCTCATTATGGGTCTTACAAAAGGAACATGAAAGACTATTTATTACATTACATGAAACATAATGGAAGTTGAAGCTATAACACCCTAGATTGGTTTACAATTGGCACCCTACTAGAAAAAGTCTTGCTATATCATTATGCTTTAGCCTCCAGGGTTTTCTCTTCTCCTGCTCATTTCCTGCTAATATCTCATCCTCGGCCAAACATTGAATAAATAGTTGTTAGTATAAGTAGCATTGAATTTTATAACTGGAAAGAAAAATAATTTTATTATAAAATCTATGAAAACTGCCATCTACAACTATAATTAACATCTTTAATTGCATCCTTTATTCACACATTTTATCTTTCTATGTCCACTATAATACAATAAGTCCTCTATTGTGGCACTGTGTGCCTTCACTGGTGTAACTCACCATCTATGGCATGTAAACCTTCTGGTGACACCAAGATGTCTTCTGTGGCACAACGTGCCTTGTGTGGTGCAATACACCTTTTATGCCATAAATTCCTTATGTTATTACTTCTATTCCATGAGTACTTATTATATAATATTAAATTATGTTCTAGTGTCATCTTATAATATTTTATGTTCTTTTTCTATTTTTATTCTGATTCTATTTTCGATTGTATTTCTATTCTAATTTTGCATTTCAACTCACAGAAATAAATTCTAAACTATGTATTTTTTTATGAAATTATAAATTATAAATTCTATTCTAACTTTTTATGAGAAATCTAAACTCTGGTATAGTAATATGGAACTAATAGTTGGAGATAAATTCTGATATTTCCATCCTAAGCTCTAATAATTCTATTCTAAATTCTGAATCACAATTAACAAAGAAATGAGATAAATCTAGGTTTTGTATCTGATTCTAATATTCTAAAAGAGATTCTAAATTCTAAATGATAACAGGGAATTAACATACTAAAATACATTATTTTCTGATATCTAATAATTGCATTCTCATTTCTAAACATTTTCATTAATAAATTATTTCAAATTGATCATTTAAAAGATCTAGGCTTGAGCGATCTCAGTAAGTAATTCAAATGTGTTATAAATAAAAATATATACATATGAACATTAGACTACATGTATAATGAATTAATCTAAATGTAATAATTAGACTACCACTCTAACATATATAATACGAATTCAATGGCATGGCCCACTTACCTAACGTAAGCCAAGTCTTATTAAGAAAATACTACTTCATGTCCTTGTTCTAACCTTCTCCTTAGAAGTCAATCTCCCATGGGTTAGAGAAGATTTGGCCAGTCTAAACAAAGCTCCTCGTCAGTTTTTGTAGTCACCACACTCTCATGCAGATGACAAGCTCCCCGGTGTTGTCATGAAGGGGTCTCATCGGTAGATCAATGTTGGGCGTCGCACGAGAAGCTGAAAGTTGGAATGGGTTTTGGGGGATGAGGAGATGGTCTAGCCATTATGGATTGGGAAGAAGTGGCACAATATAGAGAATAATGGCAGTAGCTAGTGCAACTATTGGGTGTCCTTTACACACAACACTCTAGGGTTTGAGTTGGAGGTGGATGGGGTGGGATGACCTCCCAAAGACAACAACGAAGACCATTTTGGAAAGGATCGCTTGCTCACATGAGGATAATTCCCCAATCAATCAGGACACCAGAGTCCTTCTCCAAGCAGGTGGTTGAAGAAAGAGCAATGGCTGAGATCATGCATGTCTATGATGCGTCCAAATTAAATGGCCCATTCAAGGCCAATAAGAACATAATTTTTGGGGAAAAAGGCTTTTATTTCATCCAAAACACCATTATGTTTTAAAAACCATTTTCCTAGTCAAATAGACTCTTATGTCCAAATTTTGAACTTGCAATCATAAAAGGGTCTAGAATATTCTCCTAGAGTTACTTTTCAAGTTAGGTGATAAAATTAATTAATATGATTAATACTAGAAAAATAATAGATATTGCATAACTAAATATCTAAAAAGAATTAAATCTTGAAAATTGTAGGTGTCATCTTATTGACATGCTACCTCTTATTGGTAAATTTTCTATTACATGATAATAACTATAATTATTTAAAATTGGCTCCCTTTTTAAGATGTGACCATAAAGGAAATGATATTAGGAAATTTGCAAATAAGAACCTGATTTTTGTTTGGGATGTTATAGTTCCATCTCCCCTATTTTAAAGGGCCTACTTCTTTTAAAATATTGCATATTTTAACATATGTGAGATCCAAATCCTATATCCAAAACTCATGATGAATAAATAGATAAGTTTATTTCAATAACATATATACATGAAGCGGAATCTATATTTCAACCTCTTGTTCTACAGTTCCTCAAGGTAGAGAGGGAAATTACTTTTCCAATGTCCCTTCTAGTGAGAATGGTGACAAATGCCTCCTTTACCCAATCCTCCTTTTGTTTTAAGTGTAGAAGATTTTGGATTAGCTTTAGAACCTTTCTTACATTTTCCCTTGCCTTTATAATTTCATTTTCCTTTGTCGACCATCATCAGGGATTTGGTCTTGTCTTTCCTTTCAGTAGTTCTCAACATGTCAAGTATCTCAGTTGATGGTTTTTTTTTTAAATCATGTTATAGCTCATGACAAATTGCTTGTATAAGTCTGATAATGATTGTAAGATTAAATCCATGGCCAAATTTTGACCCAAAGTAAATTCCAGTCTTACAAGACATTTCACATACCCAATAAAATTGAATACATGGGTTCAAATGTATCACCTTCTTCATTTTGCACTTAAACAACACCTTAGAGACAGCATGCCTCTCTTATCGAGCTTGTTCTTGATACATGTTTTTGAGATGTGTTATCATCTCAATGACATCCATGTTCTCCTTCTACTTCTAAAGCTCATGATTCATGGAGAAAAACTCCATGTGTTTGATGTCCATAGTGTCATCAAAATGCTTCTTATGAGCCTCTTTTTCTTCTCTAGGCGCATTTTAGTTGGTTCATTATGTACTAGCGTGTTCAAGACATAGAGCTTATGCTCATGTGGGAGAAAAATTCTCGTTGAAGGTATTCCTGATAAGTTTTTCTTTGTCAAGGATAAAATTATAGTGAAATAGATTGTCGGTTATGTTTGCAATTGATTTACGATCAAATATATTTTTCAAGGGTCAATAAAATGAATTAAAAAATAATTTTATTTCAAAAATCTTAGTTTGGACTTTAACTCTCCTGCTATTTTATTCAAATTAATAACCCTTTCTATTAATTCAGAAGATTATGGAGATCATTCTTCTAGTAAGTTGAGATCCAAAATACATTAAGTTATCAACCAACGTCGGAATCTACATATTAATTGTTAAGGTAAGTCAAAATTACCAATTACACCATATGCAATTCTTGGATAGATGGTTACACAACTCCTTGTCAATAGTTCTACATATGAGTTATATGCCATGTTTATGCCTCTAGGTGCTTAATACAAGGCCAATACAATAAGAATGTAACATTGCTTGGTAGTCTGACACACTCATTATCACACTTCCTCATGGTAGATGTTGTAACATGGTTTGCGTGTCTACACTTAGTCGAATAAGGTTTTCATGTGTATTGCACTAGTAAGCCATCTTTAACATTGATATTATATTGAGGGATTTATATATATCTATATTCATATGTATCCAATCACCATTACATATATACTACCATATATATCATATACTATAGCAATCAACACATGTGATAAAATAGGATATGGAAACAAGTACAACAACTTGAGCCAACAATATTTGTAGAAAAATCATGAAGAAATTCACATCCAATGCAACCTTATTCAACTTTTTAGGGTTTTTAGGTCGACCGACCATGCAAGGTGATCGAGTGATCAAAATTTCCAGATCTACCCCATTAAGGTTTTCTAATCGCCTAGTCAAGCAAGTTGATCAATCAATATGAATTCCTTGATCAAAGTGATGGATCCTTATTAGGGTTTTTGATCACCCAATAAGACTAGTTGTTCGCCTGATCATAAGTCCCTGATAAGGCATATATTGTGTTGTTGTTGATATGTCACCTCATCTTATTCACAACCTATCCTATGACCTTCCTCTTCAACATGGACATTTGATCTTCTCCTCCTTTCCACCATGGTCCATCACTGGTGATTTTGCAACATTATATAAATGAAAATTATACATGTTACATGATGTTTGATCAAAATCAAAACCATGATATTACATATTTCATATCACAACACAAGCGATATAGTTGCCATATCCAGACATCCACACAAAATAAACAATTTTCAATGTGTCACATGGTTTATTATATATATATATATAATATCATATCCAATATATCATATCATATATGATATTAGGTTATTACATGGATACAATGTTCACAATATTCGTCCAATGAATCGATGTGGTTCAAAACCCAAACTGATGCCAAAAGCATACAACCTCGACATTGACACCACTATATGGTTTTGGGGGAAGGAGGTGCAATAGAAT
Source organism: Alisma plantago-aquatica (assembly GCA_963693085.1). Lineage (NCBI taxonomy): Eukaryota > Viridiplantae > Streptophyta > Magnoliopsida > Alismatales > Alismataceae > Alisma > Alisma plantago-aquatica. The sequence continues at coordinate 526,693,352 of OY856415.1, forward strand.
ATTAAAATTGTCTTCATAGAATTTTCATGCCAATAGATTTGTTGTAGGTATAAAACTTCAATATATAAAAGAAAAAAAGAGGTATAAAGGTGATACATTTTCGTACACTTATTGTACAACAATAATATGCATCTTTTGTTGGTGAAGATCTCAATCTACCAGATTAAAATCCGAGTTGGCAATCAGGAGATCTTGATGGAAGAGAAAGGACCCCGATTGTCCTTCAAATAGAAGCCTTTTGTTGTCTTGTGGAAGATAGTTTCCACATCTCTGCACATCATCCATTGGCCTGTATTTTGTCCATACAAATGAGGAATGATGTGGTGCACCACCTTGGTCACCCCATTGAAGAGGAGTAGAAGTTGTGGACGTGCTAGTCATCCTGGAACATCCTTGCTTATGCTGTCTTAGGTAGTAACCTTAGGGTTTCTCTCTCTCTTGGATAGAATGATAGGACGACCAACTTGGCTCACAAGTTGTATCTCAAAAATGTTGTGGGTCACCTTTTAGGATGTGTCCCATTTATATAGGAGAGTCATGGTCTTGGAAAAACATATTCCAGTCCATTTCCTATTTGCAATCCTAGAAATAGTACAATGTTGAAAACTCAGAAAGGATTTGGTATTGATCGATCATGTTAGTGGATCAACCAATCACGATAGTCTAGATCTAGATCTCACTTGTTTTCAAATTTCAAACTTTACCCATAACATTGTGATTGCCCAATCAACTACTAATCACATCAATACAGTGGAAAACTTAGTCGATCATTTGACAATCAATTGATCTATTATTCCAACAAATTTGATCATCCGATCAGACATATACACTACAGGAAAAGTTAACAGTAACGACAAAATTTTTTTGTCATAAATGTGAATAAGTTTGTCATTAAACTATTAACAAAGAGAAAAAAATCTTCACATCTTGTCATTATTGGTCTTGTTGTTAATAAAGATAACGACGAACAATTTCAGTTTGTCGCTAATACAATTCACGATTACTTATATAGTTCGTCATTAATAGTTTTAATGACTATATTAAATGTCTGACGTTGATACTAATAGCGATGACACAATCTTGTCATTGATAATAGTAATGACAACTAGCAGGCTTGATCATAATGGTCATTAGTGACATCTTTTTTTCATCATAAATAGCTATAATGGCAAAAAAATACTATATTCTAAATTTGTCTATCATGTTTGCACCACACTTGGATCATGGAATGGTAAAATCAAAGGAAGTAAATTTTAGAGAATATTTTTTTTGTGTGTAAGTAATGGTGAACATGTACTATTAGGAGGAAGAATGAGAGGGGATAAGGAAATAATTGGTGGTTATGGAGAATATGAAGAATAAGGTGTCTTGGAGGTTGAGAGTGAAGAACGGGAAGAGGAATAAATTTAAGTGCTACTTAAGATGCATGTATAAGAGAAAAGGAGGGGAGATGGAGATTTAGAGAAGTAAGAAAAGGAGGGTAGATGGAGATTTCAGATGCATGTACAACACTTTTTCATTAAGTGAACATGTTGGAGGCATGTTCGTGTGTGTCCAAGCATGTCCATGTCTTTAACGTGTCAGACAGAGACACGACAACCTCGGGGAAGTGTATGTGCTTCCAAGATCCTATATTTAAATTTTTACTATTGATCTAAAAATGTGAAAGCATGCATGTTTTTGTGAAAGCTTATCATAAGATTGGTTCACACATGTCTATTACATGTTTGAATGATAAAGCCCAAAATAAAGTTATGTTTCAAAATTTAGTTCACTGCAATATATTTACAAAATGATAAGGCCCAACATCTTCTACTTTAGTGAACTTTGTTCTAAACATCTAAAGGTGTGACCTCAAATACAGTGTATACAAGTCATAGGTACAACCAAGTGGGTTCAACATAGATTATTTGCATGTTTGAGTACTCAATATAAATTGTAAGACATAATTTGTATGTTTACTATGTATTGTCAAATCTATTTTATATATTTATTTGGAATAGATGAAAAGTACTTACATTTACATATTTAATATGTATAAAAGAAGAGTACTTACTTTTTCAATGCCCATGTTTGATTTTCTTTGCACCAAAGAAATGAGGTTCTCATAGAAGTGAAGAATGTATACAAGAAGAAAGTCATATATAGTCTAGTACCACCACTACGTGCAACATATCATGTGAATATCAATTGTCAAAAATTAATGATAAATGAGAACCTACAAAAGAAAGTTCAATGTATTAGAAACACAATACATGAAATGCTCATATCTCCAGATGTGCATCGGACACATAAAGCCAAATGTGCAATGGACACATATCTCCAGATGTGCAACAGACACATATCTTTGGATGTACAACAGACACATTTTCCACATGTGCTACAGGGAATATTTTTCATATGCTCACTCAATAACCAAAACAACATATACATTGTGCATTGAGAAACAAAACGGCATGCATTTAGAAGTTTAGGGGATAGAGAGAGTTTTCCAAGAAGTGTTTCGGTACAAGACTTCACTTAATTTTTTCCAAGTAAGATCAACAAAAAAACCTAAAAATGCAAAGAAACATATGAACATATACTTAAAAAAACTATGAATCTATTTATCAAAGAAAAAAAAATGAGTTTGTTCATGATTGAAAACGTACTTTTTTTTGTAATAGAAGACCAAATCTAATCAAGCATGTGTGGCATATTCATATATGTAAATTGCTTTCAAATTCTTATTTTGTATACTAAAAGAATTTCTTTCACAAGTGATCACTCCTTTAAAGCAATGTTAGTTATGGATAAGATTCCCTTCATATGTTGTCACTCTGAAAATGTTGATAAATATTGGCTCAATCCAAGAAGGCCATAACAAACTTATGATACAGAAATCCATAATGGTTAAATTTGTTGTTGGATGTAAGGTGTCCTACAAAAGGTAATGTTCAAAATAAGTGATAAAGTTGTAGTTATATGTTGTTTCTTAATACTCATCATTATGTAAATAAATCTATATGTAATTTTCTCGCATATAATACACAATTTATAATACAACTGAAAACTCTATATAAGTAAAACTAGACATATGAAAGATAGCATTCAAATGACATATTATACCACAAAGGAACCTATATCAATGCTAACAAAATATTAATTAAACCACATTCAAACTAGAAATAATAAGCATTTAAACATGTAATAAAATCTAACACACAAAGAAAATATAGAATCTTTCCTACGACCAAATAGTTTTACTTCTAGTAATAGCTTAGCACAATCATACCCAAAAAAATGGATCGCATTGAGTTATTTGTGTCCATTTTATTTAATAGGCTTGTATATAAGAGACAAAACACACAAGAATTTCCATAGAGAAATTATCTTCTTGTGGCATTTCCCTACATAAAATAAATTCCTACTCTTGATTTGTCTAGCATTGTTAAAAATTTGTTCATTCCACTTATTTTAGAAACAACACTAGATTGGTTCTTGGATTATTTAAGAAAAATATGGAACATCAAGCATATTATCTCTCATAATTTCTAGAATACTTATGATATAAAATCCAATGAATTTGCATATTTGAAGAGAAAAAACATTGGGTACTTCCTCTAGTTAAGTGGTCCTTAACATAAGAATGTAAATAATATGTGCTTATATCATTTAGATATTAAGTGGTCCTTCAAATATGGTAGGGCCTGTCGCACCCTTATTTATTGTTTGCTTTAAGTATAAAATGTCAATGTGGGATTCTAATTCAATGAGAATGGCAACTAAGTATGTACCCTATTGAAAATAGTCAACAAAGAAAAATCTACCACTAGTATAGGAATGGTCTGTAGAGTCGGTTTTTTTAAGCCTCTAGTGTCACTTTTTAACCGACGCCTAAGTGGTCGTCGCTAGAGAATTTTCTCTATAGGGTCAGTTTTTAAATCAAAGAAAATCGACCTTAGAGAGGTACAAAAACCGACCCAATAGAGGTACAAAAACCGACCCTAGAGAGGTACAAAAACTGACCCTAGAGGTCTACAAAAAATGAGCTACTGATCCCGACATCTCTAAGGTCGGTTATGTAAAAAAAACCGACCCTAGAGATATCTAAGGTCGGTTATATGAAGGAAACCGACCCAAAAGGGTACCTAGAGATTTAATTTGCAAAGCTCTTAGGTCAGTTATATTTGAAAACCGACCCTAAAGATCTCTAAGGTCGGTTATATGAAGAAAACTGACCCAAAAGGGTCAAAAGGATACGTGGAGAGAATTTGCAAGGCTCTTAGGTCGGTTATATTTGAAAACTGACCCAACAGGGAAGCGAGTACCTAATAAGTTTGTGTTGAAGCTACTAGGTCAGTTATTTTAAAAAAACTGACGCAGTAGATCTCTAAGGTCGGTTTTTTTAAATAACCGACCCTAGAAATCAAATTTTTTTAAAAGAAAATTTCTACAAAACAGAAATCTTAAGAATAGAAACCTACAAAATAGAAATTTAGTTTACACAGTTCAAAACTTGCAATAGAAATAGACTTGTAAATGCAATGATGCAAGCCAAAAAATGCATTCCAAAGCCATTTGCTAGCTTTTATGTCCAATCCTTTTTGAATTGATGTATCAATATCCAAACCACACACATTCATAACAAAAATAATTCACATATTTAGTTGAGACATACTCATACACATAGCACATACTAACATTCATGCAAGTCTAACATAGATTCATTCAGTTGAGACATAGCACATACTAACATTCATATACATAGCACGTACTAACAACAATGATAGATTGCAAGTCTAAGATGGTATTAAAATTTATGTCAGATACAAAAGTAAATTTGATAGAGTTTCAAAACTACATACACAAATGAAGCTATGCATTCAATCCAATGCTATAGTCACTTCATTAAGAAAAGCCTCTGTCCACTCTTCTCAGAATTCATTTAACTCGTCAAGTGTGTAAGGTTGAGTTGTAAAGATCTGCAACAGAAAATGCACATGCTAATATTTTATAAAATGAGTACATTTCACTTGTAAATTAATGATGTTATTCTTTATTACCTGATCTATAGTCTGAATGTCATTTGATGCTCCTTTGACAATAGCTTGCATATATTCCATTACATAGTAGCTACAAGCCCAATCATATTTTTGTATATGACACTACAAATAAAGAATTATACTTAATGTTAGTAAACTACTATAAATAGAGTTGAGATAAGACTATAAGGGTTGACATATAAGAGTTGATATATACATTACTATAAGAGTTGTACATATATAAGACTAAGCCGTCAAAGTAGTTTCCTTGATATTTTTCAAAGTCAGTGTCTTTAATTTGGTGGGTATTATTCCTCCACCTTCACGAAAAGCCTTTATACCCCTATCAATTAATTTATTACGATAGTTTTCAAAATAGAAATTCTAAGTAGAAATATCATATTGAATCATAACAATTGATGTGATAGAAACTAAATTTATGCTTACTCCATAGTTGGCAATTTCAGTTTGTGACTCCTTGTTGTTATTCCCATTGGGTCAAGATAATAGAAAGTCATCAATTTTGGGACAACCATCACTAGTTCCCAATGTCTAGATCTGAGTAAAATGCATATTGAAAAGAAATATTAGAATTATAAATTTAGTCAATATTAGAATTATATTGAATAATAATACTTACTTGACGTTAAAAGGAATTAGGATAATTTCCTTTCCCACACTAGCAAAATATTTGAATGCAGTACAGAAGTACTCATTCACATCCTCAATGTGTGTCTCCATTTGACTAGTGATTGAAGGAACTAAGAATCCAACATTCCTTATATCAAAGTTTTTCATCTCGGTATATAAATGGTTGTAAAACATTTGTAATCATTTCATATATTAGAAATAAACTAAAACTTTATATTGGATTTTTCTATATTGATGAATCTTTACCTTATCCATACTTCGAATATCGAAGTATTTAGCCAATCATACTGGAACAAATCTTTAATATCATCAAGAAAAATAATATTCTCAAAGTCCCTCCCAGCTGCATCTTCTGTTAAATTGACGAACATATGTGATCTCGAGCTTTAGTTGGCTAAGTATCGACACAAACATTTACATTTGCTTCCCAATTCGTTGAATGTAGCTTCAGGAATGAACGATGGCTTGGGAATAAGAGGACGACTAGTAGAATTTTTACTTTTTGGTTTGCAAACCTGTTAATTAAATTATGTACTTATATTACACAAGTTCATATATGCAGTCAAATATTAAAAACATGGTAGAATTCAAGTATACCTTGTCATTGATAACCAAGTGTCTAGGCCAACCCACCATAACACCCTTTGCTTCTTCAACTGTACTATATTCAGTATTAGGTATGGGTAGTGGTTTGTCTCCCATTCTGTCATACACAAGATGGATGGACACACGACAAATGTCATCAATAATTTGTTGGCAATGCAATGTACCACCAAGGTTGTATACCTTGCCCGCTACCAAAACATTATATTATGGAACCTCCACTGCAAGTTTATAGTTCATACCAACCTCGAATTGAAATAATATAAGTTATATACGAAGTGGTAAACCAGATACCTACTACAACTATATATATATATATATAATCATAAATATCATACTAATAACAAAACATATAGAACAAAAACTTACTACAACTTGTTGTGGTGGGTCATTGGGAGTGCCCCCATGACCTTCTACAGTTGGAGCATGGGATTGTACCTCATCATCTGAGAGACACACAGTTTGAAAAGGTTGAGAAGGTTGAGTAGGCTGAAATGAAGACATTATTTCTTTTACATTTTGTGCTACTAATGATTCAACTTCCTCTTGTGTAAGACCTCCTACATGACCTCTTTTAGATTGCGAAGGGCAAAAATAAGACTTGAATTTTATGCCAGCTCCTAATATCCTAACACAGCCAGGATGCTCCTCCGTACCAAGAGCAACTAATAGTTTATCCATGTGGCCAGTTGGGATGAACTTTCCTTCTTTCCTTTTCTTATGGAGATCAATCTATTCATAGTTAATAAAAATATTAAATCACAATATCAATTAGATATAAATAAATCTAAGTTTGTGGGAGTTACTCTTTACTTAGTTGGGATAAGCCTACCATCTTTTGTGCCACCTCCTTAGTTGTAGGGTTGACAATTTCACCTGCTCGATTCTTTCTAGCATCAATCCACTGCAAGTGTCGGGGTGGACGCTTAGCTTGAGTTGTATTAGACTCTTCTCCAAAAGAGAGTTGCTTCTCTTGTAGTTGGCAGCGGAAGGCATAACCACCGGGCCCCAAGCGATGGTCATGTATATTTTTGGCCCGTCTTTCCTATTGGGTCTCGTGAATAGCCTAATCATTTAAAATGAGGTATTACAATTTAGACTTGGCAAATATATATAAAAAGATTCCCCTCCTTAATTGTATAAAATTAAAGATTCATACAATACATCACAAACTTTATTACCTGAAACTCTTCCGATTTCCTAGCTGCATCAAATCTTTCCCACACCTCAGGATCTATAAAAACATATATATTTATTACTTTCTTCTTTTGTTTAGGATTATCTATAAATTACCTTTTTAGATATGACTTAAAAGCTCTCCATCGTACACCACAATGTTGTAGCACTTTTTTCTTGTGATCTTTTTCATTTAGATGAAAACACCCTATACATACAAAATAAGAAATAATGTTGTCTTAAAAAGGATATGTCTTTCCAAGCAAACTAAATTAGAATCAATAAACAAAAAACATATTAAAATAATATCACTTCCACTCACAGATATATCTTTTCATAGGAGGTCTTTTAAGGCATTAGAAAAATCATGCCAATTTTCTATATCTATTGCCACCCTACTGCGCGCGATCGCCCCTACATAATGCTTGAAAGAACTAGTCTGTTCCCCAATAGGTGCTTCTGTGACATCAAACCAGATTGCCAATTTCTCCCCATTGGCCCTAAGCTCCTGCAGCCTATGCATTAGTGTGGGACCTCTACTTTTCTTAGCATGACCACTATCATCCTCATGGTGCTCATGCTCAGAATGTTCATCTTCACTTGCCATTTTAGAACCTGCAAGTATACATGATAAAAGAAACATAAGTGATAATAAAAGCACAAGTGGTTGAATGATATATGATGTATATTTAAAAGATTACATGCTTGAATGATAATAAAATAAATAATTCAAAGAATACATGCCTCTAGTAAAATTCCTTCAGCATGGTCTTGACGTTTGTAGTATTCATCTATGTTATCTTCAACATTTACACCTGGCAAACCAATTGAGAATGGGCTGGAATCATCATACTTTTCGTAATATTCTGCTTCATTTATAGGATCTACAGTAAACTATCTTTTTTAGTGAAGAACGACTGACCAATTTTTATTTGTCGGGTCATCAATATAGAATACTTTTTTTGCTCGGTCTGCCATGACGAATGGCTCATCTTTCTCACCAATGTTTTGTCACCCCAACCCATCCTAGTGTCATCAACGACGACATGTCCAACCCCTATATGACCTTGCCGAGCAAGGCCTTCAGTGGCTCCCGACCTCGTGGCGGTGGCGGCCACTACAATGATTAGGTCAAAAGCGGAGAGCTTGAAACGGGAAATGAACTTACCAATGTGTTCGGGGTGGTGGTGGCATCGACAACCACGACCATGACTCTTTGTTTGGTGGCGGTGGTAGATTTGGAGTGGCGGCAGTGGGGGTGTCCTCAGAGAGAGTGCTTGGAGAGACCTTGGTAGTAGCGACAGCTTTGAAGTGGTGGCAGTAAGAGCTTGGGGGTGGCAGCGGAAAAAGCTTGTCGTGGGGGGGTGTCCTCTCTTCATTTTGCTTCTCTACTCACGCAAAAATGAAATGGGTTCTCAGAAAACAACCGTGTCTTTGGTTCCATATAAGAGACAGACTTCTAAGGACGATTAAGGAGGAAAAATCGACCCTATAGGCCGACCTACTAGGTCGGTTAAAAGAGAAAAACCATCCCAAGAGGCTAAGGTGCCCGCACTATATCCTCAAGGTCAGTTATTACAAAAAACTATCCCTAGAGGTCAGCATCCGCAAGGTCAGTTATTATTAAAAAAACTGACCCTAAAGGTCAGTAGTCACCAAACCTACTGCAAAGTCGGTTCTCTGGGGAAAACTGACCCAACAAGGCTTGCAAAATTGAACCTACTAGGTCGGTTGTATGCAAAAAAATGACCCAATAGATGTAAGCAGTGCTCGAATTTTTGTGTACACTGCTAGGTCGGTTATTTGGCCAAAACTGACCCTATTGCTCGACATGTTATGAAGGCGCGAAGGAAAAATTGATCCAATTTCGTCGCGGGAAACGTGTTGGGTCGGTTTTTTGATAAAATTGATGCTATGTTTATGCATCTGAACAAAATTTTGATTTTATGGGTCTTTTGCAGCGTTGATTATCTTTAGTATAACTGACCTTGTACCTCAACCAGTACCCGGATTTTTTCCTAATGACTTGTGGCTTTGGTTTTAGCTTATTAGGTCAGTTTTTCTAATATAAGTGACGTTTTCGGAAGCGACGTTATTGACCAAAAATGTAATAGTGTACGTACACAATAGCACAAGAAGTTTCCAATGATTTTTCAAGTTGGAAGAATTTGGATACTATGGCACTGCCATGTGGAATACTAAGAAATTTTGATGAAATTTTAACTTTTCAAGTTTCTAAATATGTAATATTCTAAATAAACAACAATTGATAGTTCTACAACATACTAGAGGAAGACAAATTTCATATGAAAATTAACTTAGTTTCTAATATTGAATTACAACCTATGACAACTAGATAAATCCATAACATAAGTTAGATAATTGTATTGAATAGCGTAAGGGGGATTAAGCATGTATTTACAAACTCACTAATTTTTATCCTCAAGACACCATTTTATATTAAGAGAGGAAGGCATACAAATCTATCAAATATTATCTGTTTGGAATTACATCTACTTTCTAAAGTATTATGACACCTATACATAAATTTTCATATTATATCATACTTGAATTTGGGGATGAAAGAATAAAAAACCAAAAGAATTTTAGAAGTGTAAGATAATTTTTCATGGTACCACCTTCTTCTATGCATTCTATGATTGTTTGTATTTATTTTGTTAATTGAAGAACTTGAATGGTAAGAAAAGGCATGATTTTTTGTTTGGATGTTTTTATTATATCAAATGTGCCCACTTACACCGTAATAATATTATGCCATTATTTGATTGTACGAGAGATTATGATTTTATATTTTTTTATCAAAGTCAAAGAGAGCACAACATAATACTCAAGAGGCTAAAGTACGTACGACTAAGTAGTTAAAATGAACAAAAGACTAGAAACTAGGAAGAGAAAAATGCTACAGAACTACAAAATTTTATAGGCAAACATTATTCTCTAGTTCAACTCATCTCTAACAAAAGACAATTTTATCATACTAAAAAAAGAAAAAAAAGTATAGAGCATGTAGTACATTAAGTAGTATACAACAATTAGAAGTTATTAAGATATTACTCATGTTAAAATGAAACACTGAAGAATTGGCTAAAAACTGTTAAGATCTCACTAGGTTAATTTGAACAACTAGAGAATCCTTGGCGGACAGAGTACTACGTCGTCTCATTGTGCTACTATAATTTATTGGTGGTATGTGAGAGAGTAACATATTAATTGATAGTTGAACGCTAGACTTGCATCCAAAAATTGTTCTGTTGTTAAACAAGTTTAGTTGACAACTGATAATTATAGTTCGATTTGGATGGTACTAATAACCATCTGCAAGAAATATTGAAGAGGTGGAAAAATCAATTCAAGCCAGCAACTAATTGAAATCACACCAAAAGATATACATTAAGATGAACTATCACTCGTATTTAGGGGCACGCTCCACTTTGTCCCATGTTCATCCGCACTAGCGCCAAAGAAGGGGCAAGGATCGACAATCATGGCACCATCGACCTAGGTGAGAACCAGCCATGTGGGCGTCATTGACTTGTGAATAGAACCAGTAGGTACAACCATTGTGATCTTGGTGATGAACAGAAGCCAGTCAGATCTTGGAGAGTGGGGAGTCGGCAACCTAGGCACCGCTGAACTGGAAGTCGATGGTAGCGGTCTCGATCTAGGCGGCGGCTATCCTTGTATAGTGAGGCATCTGGAGCAAGTCTGCGACAAGCTTGAGCATGGATGAAGCACATGCAGACCCTACAATGAGCGATGGCTTCTAGGGCTGGGGGTATCGAGTGCCAAAGTCATGAGGTCAGACGGATATTAGGAAATTGGGTGATTGATCTAGGAAGTGGAAATGTATGAAAAAGGGACCCAGAAATCTTAATTTGTTATTTACATTTTTTGGATCATTCTAAATACAAAAACCACAAATTATTCCTAAAAACTAGCATAGTGCCTTGAAATGTTATCAATTGGTGTGGAAATATGGGTTGAGTTTGATTTGTCGGAATGAAATAGGGAGTTTTAACGACAACAGTTTTTACGATTTATGTTAGAAATAACTTTTCTTCATTATTAAGTACACCAATAATGGCCACCAAAAAGTCTTGCCACCTTTAATGCAGCAATTATGTCAAGATATTAAGGTGGCCGTAAATTTTGACGTTAATATATCAGTTTCTTGTAGTGCATTCTAATTGACCAATCAAATGGTAATTCAGCCTATTTATGATTCAAAACCATTCTAATCTTATGTTTAATTTTTAACTTCAATTCTTTTATGCATCCTTATGTGTGTGACTTGCTAGCTACCTAATTACGCTGGTAGTGATGTTCAAAACAACACAAACAAAAGTGGTGTGTAGCCACACATCATTTCCACCCAAGTGATATGAATGAGTTGGAGAGCAACTACAAGCTGAAAAGTGATCAATGTTTTCATGACCTTATAATCCCTTTTTCACATGTATAAAAATTAAAAGTGAGGCATGGAATGTCATCCTCTTAACTTCTAATATATGTTTCTTGAACTAGTGTAGATTGTTCGAGATATTGTGAGCTCAATTTCATATATTGATGCACATGAGCATGGCCATGAATTTTATAGTCTGATTTATCAAGTGTCTATGATATCACTCCTAATGGAGGGAAAAATTCCATCAACATCACTCCCAATCATCCCCAAGTGTCATAGTGCACCCAGTTGCTACCTTTTTGGCAACTCATATTTCAGAACATGTTGGGCTAGTGGTCAAAGCACGCAGAATGTCTTATGATTACTATAGTGACTTTAGGTCTATGGATCACAATCATCACTATCACTTTGAGATATGACTCTGACACATCACTACATGACTTGCATGTGTCAATATCAAGGTGGGTGTATTCAGTATAACTTGTTCTCTAACAAGTATCCATGCATCTAATTTGATATCTAATATCATAAATAAGAAACATAGTCATCAATCACCATACAATATATCTTTTTTTTACAATAATAGTTGAGTAGGAATATAACAAGACTGAGTAATATTATTATACATATGATCTCATTTTGAAGTCCCCAACCCAAACCATATGTCATTGAGTCATATCATTCATAGGACATTATTGGGTATATTCATAATATCAATATTGACACTAACATAATACGTGGAATTGCCTTTTTTAGTAATCAAATCAAGTACAAAGTATCCCTATTACAATCAACACATGATGGTAGTGGCAGAACTAGAAAGTTGTACCAAGGGGGGCTGAAATCATATATATGTGCATTGTAGTACATTGGGGGGGGGGGGCTGAGCCAAAAAAATACCAAAATCGAGAATGGAACCCACGTCACTTGTTCTAGGAAACCAACTTTCTACGACTCCAGCTAGCCTCTTTCTTTGTAAACTAGCACACAGTTAACACATTTATTTACATGTTAACCTATATTTAATACTAAAAAGACTACTACTTGTATTAATTTTTTGGAGTGAAGGGGGATAAAGCCCCAGTAGCCTCCCCCTTGCTACACCCCTACATGATGGCTCACAACACATAAAACCAACAATTTATGCATGCCAATGTCTATAAAATTGAAATCAAAAGATATGAATACTTTTAAGTAATTGGATCTAATTTTTGGAAAGTGAAGAAAACATAAAATGCATCGACGTCTATGTAAGGAAAACACCAAACACAACACTAACATTCATTACCATGGAATCTTCATGATCATAGTCAATTTTAGACAAAAACAAAACTTCACATTGCTAAGAGATTGAAAAAACACAATATATTGATTTAATTTTATGTAGTTGAACCAAGTAGCGTAGAGAAAAACCATCAAACACTCATTCTGCTATTGATAAATAGTTGGAAAAGATGGATAAATTAGGATAACTAAATAGGAATAAAGGAAAGTAATGGTTTATAAGTATATATAAGGACTTTTATATCATTCTGCATGTCTTTATGATGGCATGAAATGCTTATACCATAGATGGTGATATCTTTTAACCAAAACTTGAATCTATCATCCAATGTGTATGTATCAGTATACTATTCTAGATTTTAAATATTATAAGATATCCATTATTTTGGTGTAGCAAATACCGCTCCATGAGTTATCATGATCCTTGGCAAATACACTTTATAGGTGGAAGCAAATGCATCATGAAGAGTGTTCCTAGAAAGGAAAGCCAACATCAATGTATCATATAACATAATAAATAGTAATATATTTTTATAAATAATATTTTGTGACTTAAATGAAAGTGATTTTACTATTGAATTATTGTTGTAGTTCATTCTTTGCAAAAAATTATTCACTATTTGTATTAAAATTAATTATAAATGATGGTTCTAGATCTTTATTGTATTGAAAAGTTGGTGTAATATTCATTTTTAGTGAAGTTAAAATAAAATGCAATTTAATCATGCCAAAATAATCCCTTGAAATAAATTTGATGGTGATATATAGATCAAACATCAGTCTTCATCAAAATCATCGAACACATAGACCATATACATGCATCAAAGGATCAATACTAAAATAGAAAGAGTGAATCAAACAATTTTATAGATGACTTACCATGCAATGATTTTTAAGAAACATAGGAAGAACATAAAGAAAAATTCAACCATTAGTAGTTCATGCCCAATATTCCCAATTGGAAAAGGCATAAGAAAAGAACTTGGAGTAGAAACAAGGACATAAAACTTTTCTTGTTAGTTTGCAAATGTGACTATGTCAAACATCATATCTGGACATAATGAAAAATCTTTTAACTTTGGTTGGATATTGTATATATTAAACAAAAAATTGTATTAATAAATGATCGATTAAATAATGAATGTCTTCGACTTACTGAAAGATAAAATGGATGATATTGGATGTTGTTTATGAACTTGCTTATAGCGTGGAACTAATACAACCACATAAAATATCAAAGTTATAATTCTTCTAATTAAAGGTTAGGTTATATTGAATATATGAAATCCCTTGGATGAGATACCATTCAGTATCCTATTGGTGGTTTCGTTAAAGACAAAAAAGTCCTAGATTTAGGTTTCCCTTAAATATATTTTTCTATTCATATTGTCCAACCGATAAGCATCATCAAACAACTTTTTGTCACACATGATAAAAAAATAGAGAATATTTCATAGAAGTAAACTCTATGATTGAAGCAAATTTTATTAATAATAACATAAAGCTTCAAACTGAAAGTAAGCCCCTCATCAATTGTATCATAAGTCCATTAGTAAGATATAGGGGAGTCGAGATGAAGAAAATTACATAAAAGTGTAGAGTGTGGATTATCACTAGTCTCATTTAGTTTTATGAGATGATCTAGGATTATGTGTTATTGATTGTTATCCTGCCAAAATTCTTAGTTCCTAAACACATGTCAAACTGACAACATGGTGAACTCTCACACCGTTACAATATTTGTGTCCTTGTCTATACATGCAAAAGATAATAATGAAGAAAACTACCTAACTGAGTTGGTGTAAGGAAAAAATATTAGGACTTCAATGCTACAAAATGTAAATGAGAAAATGTTGAAATTTGTTGATAAGAGATGGAATTTGATCAAAACATTGGAAACCAAATGATATATCATATGTCTTTTCGCATGTGAAACAAGTGAATACATTTCAGACCATAATAATTTGTTCTTCTATCAAATTTCCACAATGAATTTTAATTGTAGATTGTCGGCAAGCAGTACCCAGTTCATCGTAGCTCAGGGCCCCTCACGAAGGGTCTCAAATTCGACTCCCGCTAGAAGTGCTGCTCAGAAATGAATTTCCTACAACATTAACTAGCATCTGATGTGACTTATTGAGATACTAGTGTGCAGGCGCATGGGTCTCCCAAGTTTATCATCCCTTCTATTTGGGCCTTCACCTAGGGGGTGAGTTTCCCCTGATAATAAAAAAATTTAATTGTAGATGGCAATGCTTTCCCATGCCTATCATTAGATTGGACAAAGGACTACTAATATGGTCTTTCTTCAATTTATGTTTGTGTACCAATTTGATTTTGCTTGAATCTTATGTCACTGGATGCCTTTTCTTAATATTAATAGATATGGTAAATCTAGATTAGGACTCCAATCAAGGGTAGAGGTTGGACTGAGTTACTCACAAACTAAAGTAAAAAATGGGGATTACCAGGGAACTAAATTCCCAATTCAATCCTATTTCACTCTAACTTTAACCCAATACACCTTATTTCAGAATCCATGCACTTGTAGAAAGAAGGCAAGTTTAGTCACAACAGACTAACCAAATCACATTCAATTCAATGTCAAATAGGCAATTGAAGTTTTGATCGACACAAGTAATTATTTTCCCTTTATAGAAAGCTAAGTCCAAGTAATAGCAACAAAACTACCACATTCTCACTCCCCAACTATATAAAGTTGGGGCACAATTGACCGAACATTTGACCTTTCTTTGGAGGATTCAGATTCACTGTTGTATCTATTTATTTTAAATACTATTCTAGAAAATAGTAACCATACATCTATATCAAAAATCCACCCCTAAGAGAACTAATAAGGCATTGCCATAGTATAGATTAATTGTTGCGTGTCTAGAATAGTGAAATCAAAATTGTGAATTTGTATCTTTCTTGGAAGCATGACTTTATTCTACAAGATATACGAGAGTTAACATCTTATTGTATCTTCTCTCTACCGGTCTCGTCGACATAAGATTGAATGCAACATAGAAGATGACCTGAAGATAGAGGCTCCTACTCGACGATAACTGCTTCTCTACTCCTTCTTGAGATGAACTATTAGAGGAACTAGATCTTTAGGACCAATTCAAACACCTTCTTGGAGACCTCCACCTCATCTCATTTACCTCTACACTACCTTCATGGGAATTCGAAATCCTCCTCTTGAGAAAGAGATATCAATCATAAGATTTTATCAACTAATTGAACATCACCTTGTTCCACTGTTCTAGCTCCATAGACCTCCCACTACTCCCGTCACTGATGGATCTGTCACCACAGTAGTACCTTACTTTCCCTAGGAGTGTATGGTTCTACTTGTAGAGATCTTCCAACATTTGTTCCATCTCCCCAAGCTCTATAGCATTATGTCCAACTCGACCATCATGATGACATTTTCCTTCCCTAGGCTTGAGAACATACCTTGCATACTCTTCTGAGAAGAAGTGCATGCCACCAGTTCCTTCTAGAGCCTACAATTATCTATTTCCATCAGGTCTTACAGAAGGTCTAGAATCATCAAGGACACATCCTTGGATCAGGAAAAGCTTGAGATGGATACTACACCTAATTCACCACAACTATCATTTCATAAGGTGGATTCTTCAATCAATGCCTTATCCTCTAAGAAAATGTAGCCTATCGTTAGTCTTTTTTGGATGAGCCAGATCAGAAGACACTAAAGAGGAATCACTTCTATTATGCGCCTTTCCTTCCAAGTCCACATGTTACTACTTCTACCGAAAAAGGAGTCGTTGTGGATTTTTCTAGATGGATTGTCGGGAGAAAATAATTTTTCTTCAAGCTTCCATATCCCCCCTTTGGTTGCCATGACCATAGAACATTGGTGTGCCATCCTGCATTGTTTTTCAAGGTCCTAACCATTGTCAACATTCCATTCAGCTAGACCTTCTTTAAGTTTCCAATGGCCTCACTGAGCATTTTTCTTCCCCTTCATTATGAGTTTAGTTTGTAGATTAGGATCAAGTGAATTTTAAAATTTGGATTGGAGAGTATGTGTTATTTATTGATTCCACACAAATCTATCTTTTACTTTCAATTGATTTTTGTCTCTTAGTAGTTTTTTTGTGTCATGCATGCATTCACACCATTACATTTAGCATGATTTAGGAAAATAATCTTGATTTCATTATAATGAAGACAATATCTAGGCAACAAGGTTTTCCTTCTTAGAATCACATGCATTCACATTCATTTCATTTTTTAACCCCACAAAATGAAATATTCTTTGTAAGCTCTATCTGGATATGTTGTCATTGTTTGGAATTCATCCTGTTACCTATGACCTTAATCATATCCCTCCTTAGAAATGATGGAAATCCATATGAGACTAACAAAAAATCTAACACAACGTGTCTTTTACAGGTTAATATAGTTTACTCATGGAAATGTCAATTACCCCTATATTTGCATTGCTAGAATGAAGTGAATTCAATGATGGTCCCAATGCATGGAAATATGAATAAATATGATGCAATAACTAACCCCACTTCTACACTTATTCCTTTGTCTTCTTACCTTCCATCCACCAAAATAAAATTAAAAAACCAAAAAGAGTGTCAAATCCTAGTTTCAAGTGGCACACACCCCTTTTCCTCTCTAATAGCTTCTTACATACCTCTCCAGTGTAATAGGGGTATACCACATAAACTAAAAAAAAAGTATGACAATGTCCATAAAGAGAAGCAAAATGTGCAATATGTACCTATAAACTTAAATCTCGA